>SJYX01014989.1:247846-264038 GCA_006410675.1 Oreotragus oreotragus | reverse complement strand
GAGAGGGAGAGGGAGAGGGTGGGATGATTTGGGAGAATAGCATTGAAATATGTATACTATCATGTAAGAAACGAATCGCCAGTCTATGTTCAATGCAGGATGCAGGATGCTTGGGGCTGGTGTATGGGGATGATCCAGAGGGATGGTGTGGGGTGGGAGGTGGGAGGGGGGTTCATGTTTGGGAGTTCGTGTACACCAGTGGCAGATTCATGTCAATGTATGCCAAAACCAATAGAGTACTGTAAACTAAAATAAAGTAAAATGGAAGCTCTAAAAAATAATAATAATAATAATAAATAAATAAATAAAGACACTTGCTCCTTGAAAGAAAAGTTATGACCAATCTAGACAGCTTATTTAAAAGCAGAGATATTACTTTGCCAACAAGGGTCCATCTAGTCAAAGCTATGGTTTTTCCAGTAGTCATGTATGGATGTGAGAGTTGGACTATAAAGAAAGCTGAATGCTGAAGAATTGATGCTTTTGAACTGTGGTGTCGGAGAAGACTCTTGAGAGTCCCTTGGACTGCAAGGAGATCTAACTAGTCAATCCTAAAGGAGATCAGTCCTGAATATTCATTGAAAGGACTGATGCTGAAGCTGAAACTCCAATATTTTGGTTACCTCATGCGAAGAACTGACTCATTGGAAAAGACCCTAATGCTGGGAGATTGAAGGCAGAAGGAGAAGGGGACGACAGAGAATGAGATGGTTGGATGGCATCACCGACTCTATGGACATGAGTTTGAGTAAGCTCCAGGAGTTGGTGATGGACAGGGGAGCCCAGCATGCTATAGTCCACAGGGTCACAAAGAGTCAGACACGAATGAGCAACTGAACTAAACTGACCATGTACTTGGATGAAGAATTATAAAAAGCTATAATTTTTATGATTTTGGTTAACATTCACTTCAGCCTTTGCCTTTAGTTTTTCTATTCCTAGTTTTGTATTCCTATTGCTTTATTTTACAAAAATGGGCTCATACTGTACGTGTTGGTTTGTACCTTCTCCCTCCTAGTAGTCTAGGGACTACTAGGTGAAGGACAGGGACGCCTGGCTTGATGCAGTCCATGAGGTCGCAAGAGTCAGACACAGCTTATCGACTGACCAACAACAGTTTATCAAGTAAGTTATATCAACTATAGGCACAGATAAAATTGTTTAGTCTACAAAAAAAACAAAACAAAACAAAACAAAACAAGAACCACCACCTGCCTAGATGTGTAATCTCAATATGTCCACCTCACTGGACCTCAGTGTCCCCATCTATAAAATCAGAGGTTTAGCATTAAAACTAAAAACTGTATGATTCCATATGCTGCTGCTCCTGCTGCTGCTGCTAAGTCGGTTCAGTCATGTCCAACTCTGTGTGACCCCATAGACGGCAGCCCAACAGGCTCCCCCATCCCTGGGATTCTCTAGGCAAGAATACTGGAGTGAGTTGCCATTTCCTTCTCCAATGCATGAAACTGAAAAGTCAAAGTGAAGTCGCTCAGTCGTGTCCGACTCTTAGCAACCCCATGGACTGCAGCCTACCAGGCTCTTCCATCTATGGGATTTTCCAGGCAAGAGTACTGGAGTGGGGTGCCATTGCCTTCTCCCATGATTCCACATAAGATCATATATTCCTATACTGATAAGCATCCACCAAACCTCGTCCTAAACAGAACTTAAAACCATTTATAAAGAGGCACTAGAAAAAAGAATAAAAGCATCTCAAATTGTATCATTACCAGTTGCCTCAGAGAAGACTGGAAAATGCACAAGAGTTGTGGGTTACAACGCAGAAGTAGCCACGACTGCCCCGAGGTCTTTGGATGGCCTGAACATGATTCTAAGGAGAGAGACTACTCCAGACGTCTGGCCTTTCCAACAAAATAACCATGAAACACAACTGATTCATCTGACAAGCTCCCCACCTCTCACTGTCCTGATAAAGCAAAATATTGGATAAAAGAACTCAATTTTGTGTTGGCCTCAGAGAAATAAAATACAAAAACAGCCTTTTTGCCTATAATTTGCTTCATGTTTCTAGGGCTCACAATTTTTCAGCATTACTAATAATCCAATGCAATTTGCATTCTTGCAAGCAATTAGAAATAATGGGAGCTTCTCATTTAAGGTAATTTGGTCATTATTATTATGATTCCTTACCATCCATTTTAGGAAAATCAATACTTTTCAAAACACAATAATAAAACTTTCTCTCCTAGTAATCTTCTGATTTATTTAATATATAGATTTTCAAAGTATGGCCTCTGAAATATTAACAAGAAAATTCAAAGATGAGGAGCTTCAGTAGCTAAGGTCCTGGATGAAGCACCCAGAGACGAGGACGATGTCACCAGGTCCCCGGTGGTGGTGGAGGCTGTTTGATGTGTGCCTTTCCTTTGAAGAGGGGATAAACCTTCAAATTCTCTGTGGCACTAATGCACTGTAAATATTGATTTGCCTCTCTAGATAAGGGGCCTTTTAAATAAGTGAAAAAATGGAACATCTAATAATGAATTAGAGCAAATACTTAAAGGTCAGATATATATATTTTTAACAGTTATACATCATAGCCCTACTCCTAATCAGTTTTCCCAACGTTTCTCTTCTTTTATTCTTCCAGTGATTTTCAAATCATTTAACCACCCAAGGCAATGAAGAAACCTTTTCCAAGAAGACAGACACCAGCCATCAAGGTATCTAATCAAATCTAAAAATAATACGCAGTTGACACATGCATTAGAACTTAGGATGCAAGCAGCAAAATTATGCTTCATGCAAAATGAAAACCATCTCTGCCATTTTGGCAATTATATATTTCTTAAAGACACATATCACAGTGAGGAGAGAAGTTATTAACACAAGCCATGGGGAGAAAAACATGACCTCAGAATTGCCACTTTCCGATATAAGAGTACCCCTTTTTATAAAGGTATTTATCTGTATTTCACTTACTGAGATAAAAAACTCGGAAGAAATCTGAGGAAAGGCAAGATAGGAAATAAGCTTGAAAAAACAGCAGATGACTCAGAGAGAAGGACATAAAATGAATTTTATTACCCTGTTATCATATACACACACACACACACACACACACAATTTACAAGCTATAAATAAAGAATACTATAGTTGGAAGGTGTCTGAGAGATAGATTGAAAGATCACATTTACAGATGAGTGCACTGAGTCCAGAAAGAGAGCCTAGGGCTGGGTCAAAGGTTACTGCCCCTCTGAGCCTAGCTGTCCCTGGAGTGCTTGTCAATGGACTCCCCACCCCGTGTCATTTGGATATGACCACACTGCTATCCAGGAAGAACTAAGACGTGTCAAAGCCACCAGAGTACGCTTACCCTTCACTAGAAATAACGGGAGATTTCTTGGGAAGACTGAGTTTAAAACCCATTTCTGTAGATAAGAGGATGAGTTCAAAGGTCCCACTGAATCTTAGATACATATGAGGGAGGGAGAGACTCAAGAGGGAGATAAACACTCAGTGTTCTACTATCACGTGAATATTTACAAAGAAGAACCCAAGAATTTCTCTGAGGCATATGAAATTGGAATCATTAGGATTGCCATTCTGGAAAAAAAATAATACATCCACCCTCATCAGGAACCTCCCAAATATTCATATGAGTACAAGTAAATGGAGAGAAGTGAATAAGATCAATGGGTTGTCTCAGTGTTGTTAGAATCTAAAACTTCACTGTTTCAAAATCTTACCAGTGAGGGAAATAGACAAGGGATCTCTAGATATTATTTCTTACGGCTGCATGTGATTCTCAGTTCTCTCAATTTAAATATTAAATAAAAGCCCCCTCCAAAAAAACAGAAAGCCCCAGGTTAAGATGTCTTGAGGTCTAGGCCTGTAGCCACCAGGACTGAAGACAGCTTTCTAACTCCGTCTTCTAGAACAGTCTCCTCACCTCTGCACACAGAGACATGTCTTGCTGACTGTCTACACCGATGGCTCCCCATAATGTGCCCCCAGCTCAGATGCCTCCATGTCTCCCCTCCTGGGTGGCCTCTGGCGTCCACTCACCCCAGTCCTCACTGCCCAGGGGCCCCCGCGGCTGCTCCTCAAAGGGCACCAACTCCTCAAACCCATCTGATCCAGCAGCAGGTTCAGAAAGAGGCAATTAAAGGGAAGTTTAAAGGAAGGACAAATATACAGCAGGATTGAGGAAAAGCAGCTAGGGGGAGGTGGGGGAAATAATGTACCCGAGAGAGAGGAGTTGAGAGCACGCACGTGGAGCCAGGAGCAGGCAGGAGCTCCTTCTGAGCTACTCTCCTGAGAAAATGAACACAATCCGGGAAAGGACAGGAAAAGGTGTATGCTGCGGCCGGGAGGACTTTGTGTTATCATGAGTGGTAATGCTTCCCCCCACAGATGAGTGCTGGGCCCTACACACGCCCTCTATTTCCAGGGACAGTTGCCCAGCTGGCGGGGAGAGCTCAAGGGTCAAGTCCCACTCTGTCTGTCCTCGCTGCCTAATCCCAGGACCTGGAGCGGCCCCTAGAAGAGAAAGTCCCTGATTCCTGCCACTCATGGCAGCCACGCTGTGCGGCTGCTGCCCACCCTCCCTGAACTCAGAACACTGAGGCCTTGGTCCAGGAGGAGCCACGGGTGAGGTTGGAGCCTCTGCATGGCCATGTTTTCTGTGAATTTCTGTTTAAAGACTTCGTCACATTGATTCGGTTGATTCGTGAATGTTAAACTCACAGCCAACAGGACTAAATCTCATGCCTGGCTGAAGCTGAAATAACATGTATTTTCTCCATGAGGTACATCTGACTTGCTGGGTTTAGCAGCACAAAACTGCATTTTACATTCAGGGCGTCATTTTGAACGGGAAGATCACCAACCAAAAGCAGAAAAATGTGAAAAACATGGCACCCAATAGACCATGAAAGGGACCTTGTTTACAGCATAAGGGCTGAAAAAGAGGCAGGGTCCTTGCTCACCATCAGCTGGAGATACATGCGTTGAGATTCAATAATATTTGTGGGAACCTCCATAAAGAGTGAGGTCCAACTGTACCTTTTTCCATTAATATCTGTCGATTGAATAATCAACTCAGAAATCTTAAGAACCGACCCCACTTTCTCCAAGTTCCTCTCCGGATACTACTCTCTGTGTTCTTTCCTTGATAAGCAACTTTGGAGGAAGAAGGCTGCTTTATCCTCACTTTTCCTTTAACCCACCCCTGTGTGGGTTAAAGCCTTCTCCCCACCAGCCCACAATACAGAATCATAAACCACCCTCTCTTCCTCAATGGATGCTTTTGACCACCAGTCCCCGAGGAGCTCAGTGTGTGGCACAGACATGGCTCTGCCCTCGTGGAGGCTGTGGTGCCATGGAGAGGGCAGATGAGTCACCCAGCCCTGTGCAGGGTGACACAGCGCTAAAGGAGAAAACTGAGAGCCTCGGGAGGGTAAGGGTGGGGCACTTTCTAAGAGCCGCCTCGAAGCCTTCAGACAGAAGGGACAGCTCAGTCCTTCCCTGGCATCTTTCCTCGCTCTTGATGTCTCCTCTCTTAGGAAGCCACTAACCACAGCAGAGGCAGCAAGGCGCTCCTCTAATGGCCTGATCCCACCAGAGTACCTGCCACCCTGAGTTTGGGGGCCCGTCTCCCCTAAGCACGCAGCTCCTAGGAAATGACACCACACTTGTTACCGTCACAACTCCCCAGAGAGTCGCCCTGAAGAAGCATTTGCTGAACCAGCAAAGAAGTAAGTCATCAGAACTGAAGGTTTGGGTTTGTCTGTTTGGGGTTTTGTTTCGTCGTGGAGATGGTGGTGTTTGGCCAATGGGATGGTGAGAGAGGAAGAAAACACATAGCTAGAGAAAACTGCAGGGACAGAGGGTAGATGCTTAATTCTACACAATTAAAAGGGCTGCGAGAAATTTGTGCGGCCTAAATGTAGCGTTAAAGCGATGGAGAAAGTGAACACCAGGAGGGGAGACCTGGATGAGCCAACCAGGGTCGTTTAAGTCGGAAATTCCCCAACTCTAATGTGCATACAACACACCGACTTTAACGTGCATCTTGCTAAGATGACTCCACAGACCCTGGGTCATGGAAGATGAAATTCTGCATTTCTAGTGTGACCGTGACATCCAAGCTGCTGCTCCCACCTGTGCACCTGAAGGCTCCACAAGGCTGTGTGTGTGCTCAGCCGCTTGGTCAGGTCCAGCTCTTTGCAGTCCCATTGGCTATACCCAGGCTTCTGGGTTGATGGGATTTTTCAGGCAAGAATACCAGAGTGGGTTGCCATTTTCTTCTCCAGGGGATCTTCCCAACCCAGGGACTGAACCCTCATCTCGCATCTCCTGCATTGGCAAGGCGGATTCTTTACCACTGTGCCACATGGTAAAACTTTCTTCAGCTGTGCTACAACATTTTGATGGGCTCTCATCAGCTCGTGTGTTCCTTGCCTCCAGCCCAGACCTCTGAATGCATGAATGCATCTTCTGCATATCACTCACAACACCTTTACTAAAGTACATGTCGGATAACACAACTCAGAGAGGCTGATCCGGTGGGGTCACAAGATATCAGATAAGCCCTGGCACCTCCCCACCCAATGCTGAGATCCAGCTGGAGTGCCCTGAAGTGACCAGAGGCCACAGACCCCTCCATCCCTTCTTGTCCATTGTCTTGGCCACTCTAAGAGCCTGGAGGGCACCTCCTTCTCTAAGGAGTCCCTAGGTTCTGAAAGCGTAGTGAATCCATGCCTTGTGTTAATTTCACTGATTAGAACCAGTGCTCTCTTAACCCCTCTCCCTTGTTAATCTCAGAGGTTCCACCCTTAGATCCCAGCCGAGCAAATGTTTGCTAAAATGTTGTTGTATGAATGAATGTGACTATCCATCTATCTCCATCCTTTCACACTGACTGTCTCAAGTATTATAAGGGCAACCTTTTTAGCAAAGAAAAAACAATTACAGATATTAGATGGCCAGAGAAATTTTTTAAAAAGGGGGTGGCGGGGGGCTTCTGCTAGGAGAAGCTCAAAGAATTACGAACTGATATATTAGTGATAAACTCTCTCATCAAGAATCTCAGCAACATTCTACCAACTATTTATTATTAACTTTGTACTATTGTTCTTCACTCAGTGTTTGCTCTCCTCTGAGAATATTTGAGCCTGAGTAAATCTAAGTTCTTCATATGTAATTTTATATGTATATCTATCAAATCCCTTATATGACTTCCACTGTACCAATTTAGTTCAACCACCATGTAAATTAAATTTTGAAATTATCAGCTTCACCTGACAAGTTATTTGTCTTTCAAAATTGATGTGACCTATTGATGGTTTCGGAGATACTCTCTAAATGCACACTGCCCTTTCTCCTTTGACATTTGTCTTCTATTATTTTATTAGGGATTCAAGTAACTCAGTAACTGTCAAGTTAACTTTTAATTAGCATTATTCTCCCATTCCTTTATAATTTTACCCTTTATTTCATAATACTCTACAAAAGTACACAAGTGTAATATTTTTCTCCTAACCAGGGACCAGCTTTTCACCTATTTCATGAGCCAACTTTCTATTCTTTAAGAATGTAATCCTTTCTATTATTCAAGGAAAGTACAACTTTCTGTTATATAAGGAAGGTCCTCTATGTAAGTAGACTTTATAATTATTTCACGAGCACAGTAACCATCATTAGCTACTTCACAATGGCAAGGAACTCCTTTTTCAAGTTTTTGGTTTTTTTTAATGTGGACTGTTTTTAAAATCTTTATTGAATTTGTTATAATTTTGCTTCTGTTTTACATTTTTGTTTCTTGGCCACAAGGCACATGGGATCTTAGCTGCCCAACAAGGGATCAAACCCACATCCCCTACACTGGAAGGCAAAGTCTTAACCACTGGACCACGAGGGAATTTCTTAGCTGGGAAGGGCAGCTAAGAAGCAAAGCCCTTCTCAGCACCCAGGTGATAAAACCTCCACCAGAGTCGCTATACATCATTATGTTCATATATAGATTCTTCATCTTGAACTTGAATCTTCATGGTACTAAAAGCTATACAAGAAAGTATCAAAAGTCATTCATTCAATACAAATATCTGATAAGCACCTACTGTGTGCTAGGCACACTTCTAGTTGCTGCCAGTAAGTGATCCCTCAAGGACTATACACTCTGGTGATACAAATCACCAGAGAGATTCCTTGTCCATTTCCCTTACTAGCGATGAGAAGGACAATGGATAAACAAATAAGAACAGATAATGTCACGAGGTGATCAGTGCTGCAAAGTGAAGCTGAGGAAGGAATCAGGGGCTGGGGAAGGTGGAGAAATGCTAGTCTATCTGGGGGAGTCTGAAGGCAGCACTAAGAAAGCACTCAAATAGCTCATTATCCACTTTCCTGTCTTGAGTGTTCCAGTTTCAAATTAATTCCTTGCCACGAGCCTTATACATCCTGGCTATTCATAAAGCCATTTGGCCCTGGTTGCTGCAAGGCGGCAATAAGACTGGATACTTCTGAAACATATGGCCTCGTGTCTGTTTGTGTTACCTTCAAAGTGCAGAGATCTTTCAGAGCTAATCTAATCCATTCTTCCTTTTTCTTGAGGAAAGAATCATGTAAAAGTAAATACATCCTGATCATTTGTAATGAGCCAATTAAGTCTGTAATCACTAACACTCATTGAACATTTACTATGGGGTCATGTGTGTGCTAAGAATCTTACTGCATTAATTGATAATCTCCTCAGAACAAGGCTAAACACAGGTTACATTATTCTCCCACTTACTAAATAGGGAAACTGGTGAAGCTAACCTACCGCTAACTGGTGGAGACAAATCCAAGCCATGATAGTCAAGCCATGGAGAGCACACCCCTTTCCAGGAAGCATGGAGTCCTGCAACACCAAGAACTGAAAGATCAGGGCTCTGACTTCCCCGCCAACCTGGAAGAAGAGCAGTGAACGCATGTGGGCTCGCTCAGGGACGCAGGAACACCGCTGTCACTAAGCCAGTGGCTCCCCTGATGCTGGGACCTTTGCGATCCTCTGCGATCCTTTCCACGGGTAAAAAGAAAGGTCATGAAAGAACTTCAGAATGAGACATTTCCCTTCAGCTAAGACTGGCAGACAAATGAGACTTTCAACTTCATCACAATTAATTTCATTCTTAGGGGATTTGTGGGAAGAAATGGGCAGTGGCACACACTGAAGTGGGGTGACATCATGGAGTGTGTGTGTGTATGTGTGTGTGTAAAACTAAATGCTTCATGCTTCATATCTATGTAGGGAACACTGAGAGGGATTAATAGGTTCAATCTATATATTCACACAGTATGTCACTATAACCTATATATTTGCTGAAAGACTCTTTTCAGTCAAATATGTAGTCTGTTTTGGACAATAACTCCTGAAATATACTAAGTACCCAACAAGGGCCAATTCTCTCATCTGCAGCCTTGCTACACCTGACCTTGATAAAAGGTCAGAAGTGAGGTCAGTACTAAGGTCTTCCCATTCCCACCGTGCTCTTGTTTGTAACTCTTTTGAGTTACACCCATGGGTGCAAATAGTCACTAGTCATTAAAAATGATCTGGGAGTATCCTGTAAAATGTGGGTTCCCGGGCCCCCACAAAGAAATCCTGAAACTTGGGTCTAGGGTCTAGGACAAAGTCCAGTCGTTACTTTTACAAGCTCTCCAGGAAATTCTTTTTGCAGCCAAGATGGGGAATCACTGCTCTCGACTAGAGAGCACTGCACATCTAACCTGGGAGATCTTGTTAAAAATACAGGTGCTTTTTAATGGCTGAGTAATACTGCCAGTCTATGTTCGATGCAGGATGCTTGGGGCTGGTACATGGGGATGATCCGGAGGGATGATGTGGGGTGGGAGGTGGAAGGGGGGTTCATGTTTGGGAGTTCATGTACACCCGTGGCGGATTCATGTCAATGTATGCCAAACCAATACAGTACTGTAAAGTAAAATAAAGTTAAAAAAAAAAAAAATACAGGTGCTGATTCAGTAGGTTCTGGGCAGGGCTGAGCGACTGCATTTCTAATAAGGCCCCAAATGGTGCCCTGGACTAGGAAGACCCCTATCTGTGCTGCCAGGCAGGTAGCCACTAGCCACAATGTGCAAAACATGTCATCGCAAGTTTTTATATATTAAACGATTCTGTCAGATATTGAATTTAGCTAAACAAAAATATAATTAAATGATCAGTAATTTTATACTCTCCGTTTTATTAAGTACTAATCACTAAGAAAGGATAAGATGTGAAATGGTCCTCCTGCATCTTTTTAATTTGAAAATGTTATAAAGAGAAAACAATCTTTCAACTTGTTAGACAGAGGGCAAATGACTTGCATTTTCTAAAACCTCATTGGACTTTTTATGTAATATTTTCATGTTTATATTCACGTATTTGGAGAATCATAATGCATGGCCATGACTCCCCAAAGAAACAAATATTTACCGGAGAGGTTTTTTATTAAATTGATATATTTGGAACGAACCTATGTGACAATTCAGATCCTACTGCAAATCTGTATACAACATAGAAAATTCCAATAGTAATGTGAGGTGGGGAGGAATCCTCTATTTATTATTTTAAGAAAACCAAACAACTGCTTGGCTGCCTTTTAATTGAGGCGATAAAGCACTTTAATATAGATAAAACATTTCTAATATTTAGGAAGCACTTTTCCAACTATAAAGTCACGAACTTTACCCATAACTCTGACAGCCTGACAAGCAAGCAAACAGAATTCAACCCAAGAGTGGTTTCCTAGGCAACAAGCACAGATACGACCAATGAAAAAAATGAGAAGGAGAAAAAGCATTGCAGCATTTCCAGTGAGCTTGAGAAATACATTTTAATTGTCAAAACGCCACAAAGACAACAATATTGAAAATCATTTCACTGAAAACGATTCAAAGCAGAAAGCCATTTTCATTACAGCAAACGAGGTGTGGAAAAATAGAAAAATTAGGTTCCCTTCCTTTGCTCTGAATTAAGTAGGGACGGTGATCAATCTTGGTTGATTTTACAAAATTTATCTACATTAGTACAGATTTTTAATATGCCTCCTTAGTTTTCTCGACAAATGGGACCATACATTAATTCAACGGACAAAAGAAGAGAGTCACCCAGAAAGACGAGGTAGCACAGGATACAGGGTGCGTCTGAGCATCTTCCTTACAAAGACATGCTCATCATACCTGCGTAGGTCTTAATTCAAACAGTAAGTCACACACCTCACAAAACAGATTAAAAGGCACTAGGCTGTCCATATTCTCACCTGGCCTCTGTTTCTTCATCTGTAACAGGAAGGGCTTGGATTCCATCGCAAAACCGTTTCTGGCTCTAACAGCTTTTGATTTTTAGAAATAAAGTATAGAAGGGCTGTTTTTTCTAAAAACACTGAGAACAAACAAAGGCTAGATTCTAAGCCATTTTAAAACTTTTTCTTCGCAGGATGTAAACTTTGACAGCTAACCTTTAGAAAATAATATTGGAAATGTTCTACTACACAGCTATTTAAATGTCTACGTCTTACATCAGCTTTTGTGATGGCATTTGCTCTTATATTTAGGTCAGGAACATTTACTTGGATTAACTAAAATGTGTTGGATGCTCATAATCTATATTTTCACACAATGTGTCACTACAAGCTTCTGAAATAGTCTATATTTTTACCAAGAGTCTTTTCAGCCAAATGTTTAGTCAATTTAGGAACTTAGGTTGAATCGATCAACTAATTCAGGCAAAACTACCAATTTAGTAGCTGCAGGAAAATGTCACTGACATGTTTTTCTGATAACTCACCTTTCAATGATTGATGAATTAAGGGAATGAATAGCAAAATGATGCTTCCAAACAAGAATATGTTCACAGTTTTTCTTTTTCTCTCTTGTCTACCCAACAAAGTCAGATTAATACATTATAATTCATTCTCCAAAGCCAATCACCTACCCTTGAACTTCATTAGATCCCTTTAATTTCTTCAGGAATCAGGTGCTTCCCTGAAATTAACTTGGGTATCTGGGTACACTGACATGCCTCTCTCTTTTTTTATATATAAACACTTGTACTCATATAAAAGTTATTACAATGAAAGAAATGTAAGTTACAACAGAAAAAGTTAATAATTCAAAAGCTGAGACAATACACATTCTGTGAAATATCAGCACATATGTTGGTAAGTGGGGGCTTCCTGGTAGCTAAGCTGGTAAAGGACCTCCCTGCAATGCAGGAGATCGTAGTTCAGTTCCTGGGTTGGGAAGATCCCCAGGAGAAGAGATAGGCGAGGCTACCCATTCCAGTATTCTTGGGCTTCCCTGGTGACTCAGACGGTAAAGAATCCTCTTGCAATGCGGGAGACCTCGGTTCAATTCCTGGGTGGGGAAGATCCCCTGGGGGAGGGCATGGCAACCCACTCCAGTATTCTTCCCTGGAGAATCCCCATGAACAGAGGAGCCTAGCGGGCTACAGTTCATGGTGTCTCAAAGAGTCGGACATGACTGAGTGACTAAACACAGCACAGCACAGCATGTATAAATTAATTTCAGTTCACTTATAATTGCCTTACTTTTTGCTTTTTATCTTACTCTCTAGATTCTTCAATTGTCTACTCTTCAGAACACTGAACATCATTAAGCGTCCATAGAAATAAGCTCTTTAATACACGATACGTATAAGATCAGCTTAAAGAAAATTTAAGCAATTTGGCCATTAAAAGAAAAATGAGAAGAGTAAGTCCTGAAAGAATCTCATGAGTAGACAGACTGAAATTATATGTATGTCTGCGAGGAGTCTGACAAAGCCTGAACTTGATGAGGAAGGAAATGTGAAAAGATTTCTTTCCCTTTTCACGTGAGCTGCCAGGAAGCAAGCCCAGAGATCTGTAGATTTAACTACTATGTGACACGTGGTATAGATATATAGATTACATACAAATAAAATTTTCTTTGTCTTGGTTTTCAACTTACATTTTCCTCCTTCACAATTCTCTATCTTTATTTTCTAATTATTGTTTTTAGTGTTATTTTAAGAAATTCAACATAAATCCACATGTGCTAGATAATACTGAGTTTGTACAGTATCAACATTATAATTATACAAAGGGAGATAAGCTTTAAAGTATCAAAATTAACAGGATATATACAACCAATTTATTCTAACATATCTAGAACTTAATATGCTTAAAAAGTATATGTTGAAAAATCAGTTAATCGGCATTTATTTATTCCAAGCAACAATATTCCAATGAAGCATCACACATTTCACAAGAGACCTGGGACTGAATACAGGTCTTCCTTTATGGGGAAAAAAAAAAAAAAAGGTAACAGCAAATCTTTGAATCCTCAAATTTGAAAAACTCTCATATGCTCTAAAGCAAATTATGGGGAAAAAAATTATCATGACCTAAGTGTAAGATCTTTACAAGGGATTAAACAGTGACTTGACAAGCCACAAACTTTTTGTGCTTGCATTTCTAAAAAGAGAAATTGCTAATAAAAAAAAAATAGTATTCAGTATCTTTAAGAATTAATAATAAGATTCATTCAGAATCAACTGGCTATTAGAGAGCTGACTCCATGTCAAAACCCTACTGAATTAAAATATCAAAAATAAAAAACTACGTTTTTAGGATAGCTAAGTCGCTGGAAAAGAGCAAGCAGGAAAAAGAACCCTACGATTGCTTCTCATCAGGATTAAATGGAGCAGGCTGACATGTACCACTAGAAGTGCATTGTCAGCTATGCTATGCATATCCAAGAATGGGTAATCATCACACAGGGTTCAAAAATATGGTATGAAAATAAATGCCAAGGATGACAGGAAAATAAACATTCATGGGAGAAGGAGATTATGCACATTTTTAGTACAAACATGACCAAAAATCTGAACATTCTCTTTCCCTTCTTTCCCTGCATCCAGTGCAGAGTCCAAATGTTGCTAATCTATATATCGATCTACCTGAAACATTCTCTCTTCCTCCTCCACAGACTTGTCCCAAAATTGCTCCAGGCCCCTCACAATTGGAACTATCTGCAGTAAATACCTATCATACTTGCCTTATCCCACTGTTTTTAATCAAAATCAAAATGTGTGACTTGTCTGTGCTTCCACAGGGGATGTCTAGAGTTGGTTCAAATCATCTTATGAGAAAAAATAAAGATTTAAGAAATTTTTGAGAGTTGGTCATTGAACAGAACTATTATTCAAATTCAAATTATATAAACTTATAATTAAATAGGGGCTTTCCAGGTGGGGCTACTGGTAAAGAACCCAGCTGCCAATGCAGGAGGCCTAAGAGACACGAGTTTGATCCCTCAGTTGGGAATGATCCCTGGAGAAGGACATGGCCACCCACTCCAGTATTCTTGCCTGGAGAATCCCAGGGACAGAGGAGCCTGGGGGGCTACAGTCCATAGCATTGCAAAGAGCTGGACACAAGTGAATGACTAAGCATGCGTGCATATACGATCACAGAGGAACCCTCACCTAGTCCTGATGCTCTGACTTACCTGAGGTTAGCATCTATTCTGTATCATGATCATGTCAAACTTTTTATGAATTTGTTTTTGGCTTGTCCAAAGCTTGCATTTTCTTTCATAATCCTAATATTTAGAGACACCCCCCCCCAAAAAAAAAATGCCCATAAGAGACCAGGTTTTAGAATCCTGCATAAAGCTGAAGACACCGAACTTCCAATCGCCTCTCTGTATTTCCCAACAGAGGACAATTTGCAGTACCCTGTATTTGTTTTCCAGTGGAAAGATACTCCAATTGATAGCATCCTTCTTCTTTTAAACCTTTGCAGTAATTGTTGTTGATCCAGAGGGTCACAAAGAGTCAGACACAACTAAAGCAACTTAGCACACACACAAGCATGCATAATTAAATAGATTATATTAAAAGACTCCAATATTTTTGGGCTTTCCTGTTGGCTCAGCTGGTAAAGATTCCATCTGCAATGTGGGAGACCTGGGTTGGATCCCTAGGTTGGGTAGATCCCCTGGGGAAGGGAAAGGCTACCCACTCTAGTATTCTGGCCTGGAGAAATCCATGGACTATACAGTCCATGGGGTCGCAAAGAGTCGGACACGACTGAGTTACATTTGCTTTCACTTCGAAACACATCACTTTCCAAGCCCTTTACAACAAGCTGTTGTCACGAATGCTTGTGGTACACTGATGCATCTGCATGGTGGAAACACCATATAGCAGTGCATCTCTCAACAATTCTGTGCTCAGAGGCATGGCCCGGGAACATGCAACTGGCCGGTGAGGATGTTTACACCACGGGAATGGGCAAATGCCACAAGCCAGGTCTTCTCTGGTTCTCAGAGACACAGCTGTGAAAAGGTTGCCAGCACACCAGTAGATCTGCAGAACCAGACACATCCTCTTCTCCCAGAATCAAGAAAAGCACAAGACACCACAGGACTGCACTGCGAGTCTACGCGACCAGGAAAGACCATGGGAGAAACCGTGACTTCAAGAAGCTGTGAAAAGGTTGCCAGCACACCAGTAGATCTGCAGAACCAGACACATCCTCTTCTCCCAGAATCAAGAAAAGCACAAGACACCACAGGACTGCACTGCGAGTCTACGCGACCAGGAAAGACCATGGGAGAAACCGTGACTTCAAGCAGAGTCCTGAGAGATAAGTCGAGGTGAGGCAGGTGAGCAGCGAGCACAGAGAAACAGCTTCACCACACTTGTGGGGAGGCAGGGAGCTTGGGGCCCTGAAGGCCTGAGACCCATCCATGAAACTCGAGCAAGGGAACTTGTCACAGGGTAAAAAAGATAGACACAAGACAGTTCTTGCAAACTTTACCAAAACTTACTGATGTTCAGTTCAGTCATGTCCAACTCATTGCCACCCCATGAACCGCAGCACGCCAGGCCTCCCTGTCCATCACCAACTCCTGGACTTCACCGAAACCCATGTCCATTGAATCAGTGATGCCATCCAACCATCTCATCCTCTGTCGTCCCTTTCTCCTCCTGCCCCCAATCCCTCCCAGCATCAGGGTCTTTTCCAATGAGTCAGCTCTTTGCATCAGGTGGCCAAAGTATTGGGGTTTCAGCTTCACCATCAGTCCTTCCAATGAACACCCAGGACTGATCTCCTTTAGGATGGACTGGTTGGATCTCCTTGCAATCCAAGGGACTGTCAAGAGTCTTCTCCAACACCACAGTTCAAAA
>SJYX01014989.1:200745-240315 GCA_006410675.1 Oreotragus oreotragus | reverse complement strand
CAGCACAGCAGGCTTCCCTGTCCATCACCATCTTCCAGAGCTTGGTCAAACTCATGTGCACTGAGTCCGTGATGGCATCCATCCATCTCATCCTCTGTCGTCCCCTTCTCCTCCCGCCTTCAATCTTTCTCAGCACCAGGGTCTTCTCTAATGATGGGTTTGGCAGAGGAAAACCACAGGAAAAACAGTCCAGGAATAAACTGCAGTGTGTGTGTGCGCGCGTGTGTGTGTACATATACGCATACCCACGTATAGTGCAGACACACATACAGAAAGAGGAACTCACAGACCAAAAGAAACATCAGTCAGATGTAGTGTGTGGATTTTCCCAAGATGCTCATTTAAACAAACCACATAGAAAAATGACATTTACAAAATAGAGTAATTTTAATACTAACATCACATTACATAGCATTAAGGTTATATATTTAAAGTTTTACTTTTTAGAAATAAACACAGTACTGAAATATTTTCAAAAGAAATTATATAAGATCTAGAACTTACTTTGAAATAATGCTATTTGGGGGAGTACAGATGAAACAAGACTGGCCACCAACTGATGATTGTTAGAACTGAGAGTGGGGCATGGCATTTCCTTACACTATTCTCTTTAATCATGTATGTGCTTGAAATTTTCTATGATGAAAAACTGAACAGAAGACAAGTGACCTTGCAATGTTGGAAATTATAAAGACAAGTGAAAATAAGCAATGTAATGATACTGAGTAATAGTCTTTTTTTCTCAATTAGGATTAAATTTTTTTAAAAGCTATGCAAAGCTGCATATTCATCATGACAGTTTCTTTAATATTTTGTGTACTACAATTGAATGTATCTCCTCCGAACAGACTGTGCAGATTTTATGCATTTATTCAGAAGAGGCTCGGTTTCCCCGAAAAGATTTGCTAAGTCAAGCCTCTTAAAATGCTGCTTCTCACAAATTACAGGGCTAAGAAGCAGCAAGAAGTTTAACAACATGATTAGTGGGTCCAGGTGTGGCCCCTGAACCCCATTTACTCAGCTGTGCCTTGATTTTGAAAAGGTAAGGAACAAGTGCTGCTGTAGTCTGATTTCTCCCATTTTTCACAAAGATGAAGCACATTTGATCAAAATCAATTCACAGATATAAAGCAGTTGCATTTTCCCATCACACACCTAGCAGATCTTTTCAAGCAGCAGTGGAGCGACAGACAGTAAGTAATGGGAGAGAAGTGAAAAATATTCTTACATTATTTTGATGTCTTAAAGTTTATTATGAGAAAATGCTCAAAAATGTAATAGTTACCACTATAGTTAGCAGATGAGTAGACAGGAAAAAAAATCAAAATTTTCAAGTATGAGTAGCATAAAAACTTAAAGCTTGGAACCCACAGAAATTGAAAGCAAATTATAAAAACCAGTCATAAGTAGATAGAGAGTCTTCACTGTTTATTAGCTTCATCTGATTAATAACTTCCTCAAAAGTTTGATGTGTACTTATTTCAAGGGCAGAGTTTATGAGAGTAAATGAAGAAAAAAATCTAGACAGACATTTCATTTATTTAGAAATGTAACATATTCATCATACAGAAAAAAAAAACAAAAAAAACCTGTCCCATTAGTTTTATGAGAAATATCTTCACGCTATGTAATATTCTTTAATATTGCTATGGACATTTGAAGTTAAAAAGCCCATATTAAAATTCAGTTTTCTGTCACTCAAAAAGGGCAATACTTGTGAAAATACAAAAACAAAGACAAAGAATCACTGCAAATCACACAGAGACACACACACCTTCTCCAGACATGTGTAGCACACCACTGTCAAGACAGTACTGACTCTTGCATATGAAGGTAGGTTCCACCCTCCAACATCTGTGTTACCCATGATAGTGAAGCATCATTTGCTGTAAATAAGTAAATAGGAATCAAGGTCTACAATAGCCAAGTTCCAGATAATAAAACTGTGCCACTAGCAGTTACTCTATTTGTAGCTCAAAATGTTTTTGCCCCTAAGTATATACTCTGGCTTTAAAATTGGTAAGGTAAACACAACTATGAAACCATCTATAGCTAAACCAGACTTCTCCTTTGAAACAATTAAGTCTTATAGTAAGATGTAACACAAATGCAGTGATTCAGTATGTCTTGATAATAAAGGAAGTGAACGAAGATGGATGATGTAACCACCAAACAGAGAGCGGTCATTTTAGATGCATTTTCAGTAGATATCCTTTCTAATTAAGGGTCTCAATTTTCTACACTAATAGAGGATTGCGTCAAGCATATCCAATTGAGGATATAAATGCAGAAAACTGAAAGTGTCAGTCATTCAGTCGTGTCTGACTCTTCGCAACCCCTGGGCTGTAGCCTGCCAGGCTCCCCTGTCCATGGAATTCTCCAGGCAAGAATACTGAAGTGAGTTGCCATTCCCTTCTCCAGGGGATCTTTCCCACTCAGGAATCAAACCAGAGTCTCCTGCATTGCAGGCAGATTCTTTAACAACTGAGCCTCCAGGGAAGCCCCACAGATGACTGTTTGCAAAATTTTCATATAAATTTACGGTCTTTGAGAATGTAGGAATATTGAAATATATATAAAATTGTGTTCAGTTGCAAATGTTATCAAACATTTCTTCAGTGTAAAAAAAAATCCTATTAAAGGAATGTTAGCACCCTTGTAAATAAAATTAAGAGATCAAATACACATTTGAACTTGGATCAGTTGAAACGTTATGTTCAAAGTTATAGAGTCTTTTATCACATTTCATTATGCAGCAACTGAACTGCCAGAGAGGTACATAAGCAGTTACAAAATAAGGCAGCATATCAGGAAACCCAGAAACAGGAAAGAGCGCTGTGTTTTAGAAAACGTTTCTTTTAAAAAAAACTTTAGTAAATGCCTAACAATCCACCTCTTTACAAGCAAACAAATGAAGAAGATGCGGTAACACAAAATAAAAGGTCTTTAGATGAATGAGCCCATGAAGGGTTATTAGAAGTGGTCTTCAGTCACTTCAACACCTCTGTTCAAGCAGAATTATTAGAAACTCCTAGGAGAGCTCAAGAATGTGAACTGGAGGTAAGGTGATATGGAAGTTCAGGAATGAAAATTACATCTAATACTCACAAGTTCCATCAATTTATGTAATCATCCTAGAGGCCATGCAGATCTTAGTTCCTTAACCAGGGATTGAACCTGTGCCTTCAGCAGTGGAAGCATAGACTCCTAACCACTGGACCACCAGGGACGTCCCAGTGACTCATCACTGACCTTGCTCGTGCCTCCCATTCCCAACTTCCTGACTCTGATTACAAAAAGAACAGTTATTATCCAGCATTAGTAGATAACCCTACACTACTTATGCAAACCGATCACCAGTTGGTTTTTGTTGTTCTAAATCATAAATCTTTAAGCTGTAACATCTCTGCCAAGCAAGAGAATATTCTTTTCCAATGCATTAACACAAATTCTGTATTTGAAATAAATACTTCTCAAGCTGATCTAAATAACAAATTAAACAGTAGATCAGCTATGGAACAAATTGACATTTTAATTAAATGTGATGATGGGTTGACTAATCTAGCAGTAGTCTGAAATGCCCTTTGGCTCCTGCTCTTTCCATATTATGATTAGCCCTAGATGGATGCAGCTGCAATCTTCCATCTTTGAACACATGAATTATCTCTACAGAAATGATTATTTTCCTGAAGGTATATGCTACTCCTATACTCCCTCCTCATATAACCTCACAAAGTATCAGCTATATATGTGTGTGTGTATGTATTGGATGGGCCCAAAAAGTTCATTTGAGTTTTTCCAAAAGATTATATGGAAAAACCCAACAAACATTTTGGCCAACCCTAACCATACAAACACTTATTACTACGGTACCACTATAAAGACAAGAAAATGACACTTATATAATACTGTCGAAACAGAACTGCAGCCCAGGCAACAAGCTGTCATTGCTGTATTTACCCCTGACCCTGTAAGAAACAGCTGAAAAAGAACATATCGAGATTGCTTAATCTTCAGAACAGATAGAAAACACAGGGCGATGTAGAAAAACATAGAGATAGAAAGCTTCCTACAAATTTTAGAGAGAACACAAATGGAAAGGCATTCCCCTGAGGAAAGAGCAGGGTGATAGTTTCTGAGAATAAGCCAGGCCCACGGTCGGGGTCATTTCTGAAAATAAGCCAGGCCCACGGTCTGGATCATTTCTGAGAATAAGCCAGGCCCACGGTCTCGGTCACTTCTGAGAATAAGCCAGGTCTGTGGTCTGGGTCATTGTTGAGACCAAGAGAGGGAAACAGGAGGCTTTGGTAAATGGATGCACAGTCCCCTTTTTGCTGTTATGAAAATTCTGGATTTATTTAAGTCCTGTCAAATGCCAACAGGAGGGAACTACGTAACAGAAGCATCAGCTCTAAGCCACAGAAAGTACAGGATAGATATGATCTCACTGTAAGAAGGGGCTGTCCTCTCTCATGTGTGTCTGGGGCCACAGGCACTCATGCCACTATGCCCACACACTACAGTGCCCAGGCTCTTTGTTAAGGAGAAAGATAATTTGCTGAAATGTAGGCAATGAAGTGGTAAATAATAATTAAATTAACTTAAATGTCAATATAAATGAAATTTATAAATGCAAAATAATTTAATGAATTCATACAGTGATTTAGACATGTTAGTTTTTCTTCCAAATGTGGCCACCACAGAGATCACTAGCTTTCCATTCCAGGGAAAAGGCAGAAGGGGTGACAACCTCAGGGGTGCCTTTAAAAATCACCCTGCCTCTGGGTCCCTCCCCATTTGGGACTCACACAAGGATTCTGAGAGATGAAGTCGATCTCTAGCTGCAGACAGGAGCAAACAGGCCGTTTGAGGAACACAAGGCCATTTCTGACATTAAAAGCAATGAAAGAATAAATAAGCAAACACAGTTTCAAGAAGAGCTATACAAGAGATCTATATCAAGTGCAACAAGAAGAGAAGAAAAGATGTTATCTGCCAGGCTTTCATGCTGACAAAATAATCCACATATGGGTCTCTCTGTGACACCCGCTAATAGAAAAAAGAATCTAGATACCTGGTTAGAATGGAGGATGAAAATGAAAAAGAAAGCTTGTTTCCAATCCAATTGTGTCTGCTCAAACATTTTCATACAATTATTTTCTCTCTGTAATGCACTTCTTATTGCGATGTGAAAATGGGCTTTCTTGCTTCGATTTAAATTGTACTTTCTTAACGTATTCATAGCTATATCACTTTTACCAATTTTCAAGTATCAGTAACTGTTTCTGTACCCGATAAACAGATAAACATTGGGCACATAAGGTATATTCCCATACAAAGACAAGAGTACAAGGCAAGACTTTAGGGTCAAATAAAATAGACTAGCCAAGGACGAAAAGAACTGAAGAATACAGAGTTGATTGGACCATAGGGAAATCCTGGGCTTGGGGGTAGGGAGAGGTGGGAAATCTGTAAAACTGTTCTTCCCTAGATTTCAGCAGGTGCAACAGACACAGAGAGCTCCATGCACAGGCATCCAGTTCTCTAAGGTTAGGGTTCGGAGGCCACACACGGGCAGTGCTGTGAACCCTGTAGGAAACCTTTTTACTGACCAAGGATCGCCTGCTAACTACAGTCCAAAGTCCAGCTGACCACCCGAGGCAGAGAGTTTCTAAAATATCCTCCTCTTCCCCACGGTCCACAGTCATCATTAAGGGTAAATCATTGTACACATGTGATGTGTGGAGGGTTTTTTGTTTTTTTTTTAAATTAAGTACTTCACAGAAATGCAATTCAGCAATGTAGTAAACAAGTGTTTATTCTGCTGAAAGATAACTGGGAAGTACTGGTGTCAGACAGGAAGTGCTCTGCCTCCCAGTCTCGGGTTTTGAAACGTCACAAAGGGACCGTGGTGCACAGTAAGCATCCACGCGTTTTCAGCAATAACTCCACTTGTCTTGAACACGACGCCGTGCACTTTAGCTCACTCTGCTGAGCCTCAGTTGCCTGATGGTAAAGCCGGGGAGAGGGACCTGGTGGTTTCCCAAGGGACTGGCCCCCCACTCCAAGGATATGGAAACCTGTCCCGGCATCCTTTTTATGATACACTGACAGCCTCTGTGGGGAGAAGCCATCCATATGCCTAGACTTTCACGTGCTGCATGGAAGGAAAGGATTCTTGGGTTAAAGAAGCAGATATAAATGACACAGTTTGCTGGAAAGACTACACTGTTTCTTTGTCGAGTGTTAAGTTCCAACTTAAAGACCACAGACAAAATGCTTCAGCCCAAGGAAGCAAGGATGGCTTACATTTTATCACCATTTTAAAACCTAACATTTCTTGTGTTCTGGTGTGGGGGAAACATATATTGGCCATTTTTTCTTTTTTAAATGGATGAACCGTATGAAAAGGCAAGTTTAACAATAATTTTGCAACCAAAACTGCCATATGTTGATGTCTGGTTACTTCACTGGAAAATCGACGGATGAAATAAACATATTTGCCACACCAGATACCAACCGAAAAAGCTTTCTTTATGGTATTGAAATGCTGTCTCTGGAACAAGCATCTTGGTCTGCAGACAGTATGCCTGCTGCTGAACTGCTGTCGCCTGACAGCCCGTCTTATCTGCCAAATTGCTCATTAGGCCTGGCAATTTTCACCTGCGCCTCCAGTTTATACTTCAGCAGGGAATAAACATCAGCCTGCTTGCACCATCCTAGGTAGTGAGCTTCCAACACCCCCCTCAGTCACCCGGCCCCCACCCACCAGGAACTCTCCAAACACACTCACCTTGTGTACACACCATTATTTTTAAAATGTCAATTCAGCTTCTAGCTCTTAGAAGCTGGCTTAGTTTAAATGAAGCAAAAAACACACAAAAAAGAGATGATATGCAAAATAAGCCATATACTACAATGCAAAATGGGCTGACCAATAATTTATTTAATTATTCATGCCAAAGAAGAACATAAACAATGTGAATGGAGTGAAGAATGCTCATTTTGGGGAGTATTTCTGAGTGCACAGGTAACACCAGAGCAGAGCAGAGGAGCCCTCTTCCAATTGGATATGACCCATTCAACCTTGATTTTAAGTCTGAAAGGAGAGCGCTCGAATTTATAAATAAACAATAGAGGCACCGTGGCAACCAGAACAAAGAGGCAGTGAGCGTACTCCAGGCTCTCTGCCTTTGCTGCTTCCACTGATGCCTGCCAATGAGCACTCTGACATCCAAAGGCGGACTGATACACAAAAAATAGATACAAAAGAGGTACTTTGTGGGCAAAAAGCACCAAAGATATGAAACAAAATGTCTGAAACCCCATAGAACAACTTCTGATGGAATACTGTTTTCCATTTTGCAGAAGTAAAATATTCACCACCAACCCTGCAATTAGCTAGAAAATTACAATAATTACAGCAATTTTGTATCCCATCTCCAATCCAATTAATAGATATATGACCTTGTCAACATGTAATAATCAGACTGCATCTACAACAAAACTGGATGAGTTTTATAGGCTGAATAGAACTTGCACAGTAAGAAGGTAATTATTTGAAATACTGAGAATGCCATTTGTATGCCATGCTCCACTTCACAAGTTAAAAGGAAATACAATAGGAATATTATTTCTATTTTCAATACATATTTAAATTAAATCTGGAAAATAGTATTCTAATACCAGTTAAGAGGATAGATCTCTAAAACAAAGATCTTAGCTCTCCTAGCAAGAGAAAACCAATCTGTATATTCTTGAGCAAGAAAAAAAATTTAGAGCTCAAGAAAAAGGCAGGGGGGCTAACTTCATAACACAAGCTTGTATAGCAATTATTGATGTCTCTGTGAGTTCTAAAAGCCAGGGAGCTAGTAAAATCTTACCAACTAGTTACAGAGCACCATTTCAGCAACATTTTGCCAGGAATGGTAAAAATTCACTATAAAATTAAAATAGCTCGGAAAAGTTAAAATGTTAAAACTTAATCTAATCAGATACTTTGTTTCTCAGAACTTGTACAGCCAATTTTATTTCTAGGACTTTTTCCATCACCGGGGCAAATGCCACTGCCAAGGTATCTTGAATCTTCAGTCTGGCTCTTCCAAAGGAAATACTCCATCAGCATTCTGGGGTGAAAAGGAATACTGCCAGCACTCTAAAGCTAGACTTCCCTCAGAATGTCTGGCCCTATAAACAGCCTTTAGAATTTTTTTTTTTTTTTAAAGAAGAAACATCATAGAATGAGAAAAATAAGACTTGGTCTCAATGATCTGCTCCAAAAATTGTGCCCCTGAGCACAGTAAGTCTCTCTAAATCTAGATTTGTGAACATTAAAAACAGAGGAAGCTAAGTATCTATCACAGAACTGTGAGGTTAGGAGAACACAGTTCCAATTTCACTCTATATGCGAGTACTCCACCCCACCCCACCCAAGAAAGGCACTATGTTCTATCCAGGAAGACACATCCTCTATACTTGGGCTCTGTAACTCCTCAAACCTTTAAAACATCCAGAACTGGGTCTGCACTCACGAGACGTCATTATCACTATCCCCTTTCTACAACTTCCCATTACTCTAGTGTTCATCATGTGTCAGACACTATCAAGAGTTCAAGCATCTCATTTACTCTTCATAGTCCTAGGCCAGGTACCCTGAGATGAAGGAACTGAGGCCGAGCAAGGCCACTGATCGCGGTTGATGTGGTTTTGCCTTACTTTTTCTGAACCATGAATACTCTAAACCATGTTCTAGAAAGGAGTGTCTGCAGAGTAAGCTCATGTTAAAAGTGTAAAGTACAACAGACTCTCAAACTTATCAAAAGTCTGGTTTTTTTTTTTAAAAAAAGAACAGGTTATCAGCATCTGGTTATCATTAAATCAAAGTATACCTATCTATGATTGAAGGATGCAGAAGAGATGCCAAGAGATGCCAGAACAACAGCTTGAAGTGTCTGCTGTCAAATCATCACTTTCCTCATTTGCCACTCCTTAAAATGGCTCTATTGGCCTAAAAACCTCTGGATTTCTCCACTATGGCAGAGAAGATCCAATGCCCAGGGCTCTCAGCACTTCTGGAGGCTCAAATGTCTTGATATTTTTTAATCAGAAGAGGAAAAGTAAACTTTGGGAGAAAAAGAAAACATTTTCATTTTTTTTCTCACATCACAAGACAATGATACTTGTAGAGTTTTCTTAGCCTCCATCAGTTCCTTATAGAATAAAAGAGATGAGTGAATTAATTCATAGAATAATCATCACTTTATTTCTTCAAGATAAGTATCGAGGCGTATTTATGTGAAATCTTGTACTAACTATGACTCTAACTGCAGTTGATTATTGCGTGACTGAACAGATCTCTACATATTGTTGGTTGCTTTCCTTTCATACCTGAAAATGAGGAAGATCACTGAACATAAACTCCTTGCTAGCAAAGACTTACTAACTCAACCCTAGACTCTGATCGGCTAGCACAAAGCCTGGCCAGCACTGACTGACCCTTGTTTTATTTCTGAATGAATAGTATTAATACTATTGAAAATGACCCATATGTATTGAGTAACTTGTCACCAAACCTTGTATTTAATACATGTTTAACATACATTGCCTTCCCTGGTGGCTCAGATGGTAAAGCGTCTGTCTACAATGCACGAGACCTGGGTTCGAGCCCTGGGTTGGGAAGATCCCCTGGAGAAGGAAATGGCAGTCCACTCCAGTACTATTGCCTGGAAAATCCCATGGACAGAGGAGCCTTGTAGGCTACAGTCTATGGGGCCGCAAAGAGTCGGACACGACTGAGCGACTTCACTTCACTTCACTTCACTTGACATACATTTACCCAATGCCTGCCAAGGACATAAAATCTAAATTACCTTAGTAAATAAAGCTACAAGACAACATATACGCTTCAAATATAGCTTCCTTTTCTCAATAAAAACAAGGTAAAAGAGATGTTTGGAGTTGAAAACAGCATTTAAATTTTAACACACAGAGCCAGCCAAATGTGGGTGGTGGTGGTATAGAAATTTTGTTGAATCAGTGAAGTCAAAAGATACAAACGGATGGGCAGCAAGCCATTCAAATTCTTCCTAACTTAAAGATAGAACTGGCCTTTCTTCCAGCATATATCTAAATTTAAGGTGCATCTTGCTATATAAAACACATGAATAAAAAAAACTACAACAATAACACAACAAAAAAACTCTGTACTTCATTATATATATTGCTGTAATTACTCACATAAAGACACTGCTTTCCAAACATCAGGCACCTATGAATATTTACACTATTATTTAATTAAATTCTTCTTAAAACTGAAACTAGACAATGCATTTTTTAAACGTTTGCTCCAAGCAGATAATCATTGAAGCATGGACTTATGAGTCAGTATATAATAAAAGAAAATGACCTGTGCACATCCTACATATTACTTCATATACCATACATGGTACACACCATATCACATTATGGATCATCAGATGTGTTAACTATTAAATTGATGTTCTTTCCTTATTCTCCATAGATAGATAGAAATATGGAGATATTATATAGTTATATAGTTTTTAATATATATATATATCTATATATATATATCTTCAAGGGACAGTGGAAGCAGAAATAGTTTATAAACATCTAGAAGCAAATTACCAAGATACAGTAGACTGCTACCAATACAGAAAGTGGGGACGAAGATACACTTCGCAAGAAAAAAACTGCATATTTTCAAAATTATCTAACTATATTCTATATATTACTTTTATATATCATTCCATATCTCTATGTGAAGATCCACTGAAGACTACCAGTAATATCACACAAGATTAAGTTTTCTACTTGAAAACTTAAATGTTTCTAAATTAGATGTGCCTAAAAGATAAGTGATTTCTAACATAAATTTCTTGAAATAGGCCTTCTTTCTCTTACCAACTGCTCAATGATAAGATTATACAATTACAAACATTAAATATTATATTTAGCAGACGTTCTTCACATTTGTGAGTAAAAGAAGTGAAGGAATGCCAGGAGGGGCTAAAGAATTCTTCAAGCTAGTTTCCTGGAACTTGGGCACTCTGCATCCTAGGATTTCTACTATAAACTCACTAAGTCTGATATTTTCTTTCTTTGAGATGGTATCTCATAGCAGCTCTTCCAGATCCCTGAAGGTAATGCTGACCCCCTCCAGATAAAGATCAAGAAACGATTATAACCAAGTTGACTGCCAATCAAACATGCTCTGCCCTGTTTCAATGGAAGGCTTTTGTTGATTACTTCCCGTTTGTTCTACCATTCAGACAAAATACACAGGAAGAAAAATTCAAGTAATATAACTGTATATTATCCTTACTGATCTTTAGTGAGCTATTAAAAGTTTACCAGTCCAAAGCAATCTAAGTTCAATCCAAAAATGTAAAGAATCTTACTTATCTCTCTTGCAAAAGACATTCGCAGATTCTAAACTTAATCAATTTTAAACAGATAATGAATTCCATTCACAGGAGCATGCCTGAATAACAAAAGTTGGCATCCCTGTAAATGAAGATGAAATACGCACTTACTCGCACGAAGGACTGAAGGGGTGACCTCGATCTCACTTGTTGCTTGGTAAGGCTGGAAGGCTGAGACGCTGGTGCCGAGCTCACTGCCGAGTATCTCTGGGCTCTGGGTGCCCGTGGAGCTGGCACTGGTGCCATCGCCTCCGTGGTGTGGGTCTTGCTCATCAAACACAGCTACCAGCTAGAAATGACAGGTGAATCTGCAGTTATACACAAAGGCATCTAAAAGGACAGTCCCAAACTTACACGCTCTTTGGAATGAATAGTGAGATTTACAAACCCAGGAATGTTTCATTTTAGGAAGAGGAACTTCAGAGAAATAGGCTCACCCTGGGCTTTGATACTTTTACATTTCTAAGTCGTACATTTCATATCCAAAATTCTACAGGTGGAAAATAATACAATAGTTTTGTATTACAGAATGCTAAAGGGGATCGAGTGGATTTAAATCTTTTTGTAGATAATATATCAAGTGGAAAAGAAAGTGCATATACGTATATATAAATACATATACATATATACGACATGTAGTATACACAGCATAGGGTAATAAGGGGCCCTCCATGTGGGAAGAAGGGGATATGAATTGTCATAAAGCATCTGCTCATGGAGCATAATAAATACAGGAAGGATAAAAGAAACTAGTGAGGCTGGCAGCCTACAGGGAGTTAGAGGGAACAAGGCTGAAAAAAAGAGAATGGGAGCAGGCAATGAAGATAATGGGGTGGTGACACTTTCCTGAACATATTTTTCTGTAACTCTGACTCTTAGAGCCATCATAATAATTAAAATATTTAAAACAAATAAATAATTGAAATCAACCAAGAGGCAAGGTGGGAGTCTGGAGGCCAGATAATCTAAAATGGAACACAAACAAATAAACCTGTTACAAATGAAAAACACAACCACACAGAAAAGGATGGGGAAGAAAAGAATTAAGTAACTCTGGAAAGCTATTTTCATTGTTTAAAGTAAATCTAAAGGGAGAAGGACAGGCACAGAAATATTGTACTCAATCAGTAAGCTTGTTTCCCACAAGCATATGCTTCAGAAATCCATGCTACTCCTACTATTACTATTCCTCCTCCTCCTCCTCCTACACACACACCTCAAGAATGAATGAAAAAGAAAAATATTTTGGATAATGAGAGCAGAAGTTCTTACAAAGTTCAGAAACAGAAGTGACAAAAAAAGGAAATTAACTGTAGTATTCGATTTGAATTGGAGGCATCGCTGTGAACTCAAGGTTTTCATAAGCAGGTAGGGAGGCAGGCACAGGTGGATGTGAGACCATGTGTGGTGTGCAGACCACACATGTACGTCCTAGTTCTATCCACTGAGAGATCCTTGACGCAATGACATTGCTTCAATGTCAAGTTACTGACTCAAGAACCAATGGCTACAAATGACCAGATCTTGGCTTCTAATACGATTTTCCAGTAAATGAACTACAAGTCCGAAGAAAAACCATTAACTCCAGAGGCAGGGTAAGAAAAATACATGACGAGCCTGAAACACCGTATGATGCTAAAGAGAACAGCTAAGGGAATCCGGGGCCAACCTGAAGGAGCTCTGAATCACCAAAGCCATCTGGGACACTTGTAAACAGATAAGGATAGCATTAGATTATAACCCGGGAGAAAACTAAACCTCCTTGAGCCCATAATGATATAATCAAATAATCGAAGAAATAAATGATGGAGAATGGACAGCCCTTCCTTACTGGAGCATCCAAATGAGGAAACATGGGAAAAATAAAGAGAAATCATCACTAGGCAATTTCCGCAGTCAGAACTGTTGCAGGCAAGATCTACCAGTGGATGCTAACATTAATTGTAAGAATATGATCAGAGGTGGGCATATCTCAGAGTATCTCCCCATAAGATGCTTTTTAATTAAAAAGAGAAATTATATCTTGCAGGGCAGAAACTTGGCAGACAGCATTTCGCTAAGTAATAAGACATACTGACAGCATGTACTCTCTGAAAAATACACCAAGAAGTATACAACGTTACTTCCATGGTACTCCTGCCCAAAACACATAACTTTGGTCTAATCATGAGGAAACATCAGACAAATCCAAACTAAGGAACATTCCATAAAATAACTCCTATTCCTTAAAAATATCAAGACCAGGAAAGTAAAGGGCTGACCAAATTGTGCACCTTGGAGGAGACTGGGAAGAAATTCAAACTGCATGCAGTATAAGATCTTTGCCTGGATCCTGGACTAGAAAACGGGCATTAGTGGAAAAGAGGCAAAATTCAGATGAGAGCTATAGATTAGTTCATGGTATGTACTAACTAACAGTGGTATGTACAGTACTGTTCGTTTCCTAACTTTGATAAAGATACTATGGTTATGTCTGATGTTAACATTAGGGATAGGTGAAGAGTACATGAAAACACTCTGTACTATTTTTGAACCTTTTCTGAAAATTGAAAATTTTCATAGTACAGTATTACCAAGTACTGTATAAATTCTATTTAAACTCACTCTATTTCTTTTTACAACCAAACAGTGGCAACACTTCTTTAAAGTCTCAAAGCGGACAAACGTTCTATGGCACAGAACACCTAGAGAGTCTGAGTGCCACAGTGAAGATTCCACATGCCACAATGGAGACTCAGTGCAGCCAAATAAACGCTATTCAAAAATGATGACAGATACTAATAAACGTGTGGTATTTCAAACCACTAGTCTGTGGGGATTGGCTGTGGCAGCAACAGGAAACTACTCGAAGCCCTAGCCTCTCCTCCTGGACTTGGGACACACAAGGGAGAAGGCACANTTGGCCGTTCACCCTCCAATCTCATGCCTAGAAAACTCAGCTTAGCCTTCCAAGGAAAGAAGAGACAGGACCACACCCCAAAAGAACCAAGCCTTCAGTTTCCAACCCAAGTCTTTTCAACTCCTTTTAGCTAACAGACTGAAAGAAGAATTCACAGACAATGAAAAGTATTTATAATTACAGTTTTAATTAATTCTATTTACATCCATCAATTCACAAGACAAAAAAGAAAACCACCATAAGGTCATAGAGATATGTAGACAAACAGGAAGCTCAGAATCCTGCGGTGGCATCTTATATAATTAGCTGATTAAACAATCTGAAGGAAGGCTAAGTGGTAAGAAGAAATTAAAGTCGGATGAGGAGTTGGGGCACTCAACCTTATAATTAGCAACATCAGTGGGAAAATAAATCCTTAGCAATTGTAAAAAATGGAAAGGTATTTGTATGTATACACTAGTTTTTACAAACAGTATATATATGTATACATTATCAATCTGTTTCTCTCACAAGCATCTCCTCTGATTAAAAATAGACATTCTACAGATCAGGGTCAGCAAACATTTTTCTAAAAATGTAGAGAGACTAAATATTTTTGGAGCTGTGCAAGTCATATAGTCGCTGTCACACGATTCTACTTTGCATTCTATCATGAAACTAGCCATTCACAATACATAAATAAATGACAGTGACTGTGTTTAAATAAAACTTTATTTTACAAAGCAGATAATGAACCAAACTTAACCCATGGGCCATAGTTTGATGATTCTGCACTAGATTGCTCATCCCTCTCGTAACATCCAATTTAAAAATTTCCGTGTGGGAAATAAAACTAAAAGTCAAGGTTCCTTGGTAACCCTGCTAAGCTACGAATATTCATTTTAAGCTCTTCATCAGGATTTTGAATTTCTGTACTTGATTTTAATTTCATCAGACTTCTTACAAGGTGTGTGGCTCCATATGCATTTTGAAGATATTAAGTTTTGACATTTTGGCGCTTAATTGGAAGCAAATGAAATTCAAGTTTTGTTATTAACTTTTCACAATGATGTGTTCTCCTAAGAATAAAGTCCTTTCTGCAAACGAAAATGGAGATGGAAAATTACAAAGAACAAGTCTTTAAATGCCACACATGATGGAAGAACTTACACACGTATATTAGTTTCAATAATTATCTCCAGCATTTTTAGAAAACACAAGTATTATGAAATCTGGACTGTGTCATGAACAAATGCTGTTTGAATTTCAGTGGCAGAATCACAGTTGGTGATTTGCAATATGCCAAAAACATACAATTCTACAGCTCTCTTTTAAATTGAAATTTAAGTGCCAGGTGCAGATATAAAGTAATTTTGTGTTAAATTGGGAAGGATATATAATTTTAGAAAATCTACTCTACAAGGATACACAGTAGCATAGCAAAAGAAAACAAGACCTTCACAGAAACATCACATATTAAAAAACTCTATCGTGCCCTTCAAAAAATAAAGGAAACGTCTTGCTCTTCAATTTGTGAAACGTGACTCAAACTCGTATTTTAACAGATGGAATCTTCACTGCTGCCCATGAAGTAGACTGTTTTTGAAAGTTCATTTTTAATTTCGACAGCTATTATTTCATCACTCTTGTGATCCATTCACCCAAAAAGTATCCACAAGAAAAGAGAGCATTTGGGATAACAGCCAGGAGAAAGTGGAAGTGACAGCTGCTCGGTCACGTCTGACTCTTTGCGACCCTGTGGCCTTAGCCCAAACGGCTTCTCTGTCCCTGGAAACACCTAAGATGACCCACCTATAAATAAAGCTCCGAACCTGGCCACACGTTCCCACCTCCCTGGGAGCCAGTCATTTCAGCTGCCTGAGACACCAGAACCTTCCAGCAGAAAACCCATTTCATAAACATTGCATGCAAATACATATGTAAACCACTTGAGGATCGAGGGTGGCTTCTTTTATGAATAAATAACTGCATGGAGCAAAGTGGCTGAGGACATAGAACCCACAATCAAAGAGAACTACAATCAAAACCAGCTCTAACCTTACTTCTTGGATGGATGGTGGCCCAACACCCTGGCCTCTCTGCCATCCCTAGGCCTTACATCTCCTCATCTCAAAAGAGGGTGGTGGTGAGGTTGGCAGAATGCTCATGACTGCCCACCCAAGCCCTCAGAATCTGTGGGTACTGCCCTTTCACACCAAAAGGGACTTGAAGATGTGATTCAGATTAAGGACCTTCAAACAGGGAGACTGTCCAGCGGGCCCTATCTAATCACGCAAGTCTGGATAAATGGAGACTCCTTCCCGGCTGTGGTCAGAGAAATGTGACAATAGTCAGACACAAAGTACGCTGCTGGTTTTAAGGAAGGTGGGGGTCTCCGGAAGGCGAGGGGATGAATTCTCCTCTCGGGCCTCCAGGAAAGAATGGATTTTACCTATGTCAGACCCCTATGCTACAGAATTATAAGTGTAAACATGTGCAGTGCAGCTGGAGAGCCTGTGTGCCACAACCACTGGGCAAATATGCCACAACTAGAGAGTCTGAGTGCCACAGTGAAGATTCCACATGCCACAATGGAGACTCAGTGCAGCCAAATAAACGCTATTCAAAAATGATGACAGATACTAATAAACGTGTGGTATTTCAAACCACTAGTCTGTGGGGATTGGCTGTGGCAGCAACAGGAAACTACTCGAAGCCCTAGCCTCTCCTCCTGGACTTGGGACACACAAGGGAGAAGGCACATCAGCTTCCAGAACACAAGCACACCGTCACTGTTACCTAAAATTAAAGCGATATCGTGGTGGTTGATGAACACAGACTTCTGGCATTTTGAGGATCAGTTCCAAGAGTAACGGGAGGCTGAAGCAAAGATCTTTGACACCAATAATAAGAGGGGAAAACAACAGGAAAACAAAAGGAGAAGGCTTGCTGGAAAAATTCAGCATCGTAATAACCACAGAGTGAAGTTCTGCAGATGCCCTGCAACCTGCCTCAACCCCTCACAGAAACACGGAGCAGCTTTTTCCATTTTGTTTCAGGGAAAAGAAAACTGAGACTCAGAAAGATTCATATGACTAGAGTTTAGCTGGAAGTATACAAAGAATCTGAAATTGGAAGTTCAAATCTAACTTCCCACCTCGCTGCCCTGGAGCATCGCATGGCCTGCAGGGAATCTCCAGGCTCTGAGCACCTGCAAGTCTCGGAATTGAATTCTGTTCATTCAGGATAAGCCACAGATAATATTCCACCTTACCAAGTTCACATTATTTTGATACTACTACATGAAAGTTTCTGAACATACTTGAGGGTAACTGTGCTAAAGATATTGTCACTCAGTTTTAATCAGAAAAGCCTTTTATTTAGTTGGGAGTTGGGGATGGCATGTGGGATCCTAGTTCCCCCACCCAGGGCTCAAACACAGGCCCCCTGCATTGGAAGCACAGAGTCTTAATCACTGGAGTCCCAGGGATGTTTGGGAGTTCATGTAATAAATAAATAAATAAATAAATACCAAAAAAAAAAAAATAGAAGTCAAAAAAAAAAAAATAAAGAATCAAAAGATCTTGTGGATTCTATCTTCATACAGGAAATGGCAGGGGACTTAAGTAGCTGTCCAAGTGAAGTTACCAAGACTCTGAGACTGGGTTCCACACATCCTCCAAAGCTGTTTTACTGCCCAAGCCTTTAAGTAACCCACCTTACTCTGTTTTCTTCATGTACAGTCTGCATATATCTAGAAAAAGTTGATTATTATGGGTCTCATGAATGTCTTTAGTATGTTCAACATTAATGTATTGAATTGTTTGACTTTGAAATAAAGACCTATAGCTCTTTAGAAAGGCATCATATTTCTGGCCCTGGAGAAGGTCCAATGCATATGGAAAAATACTAAAAATGACAAGGAACTTGAAGATGCCTTCAAGACCCCTTCTTCACCTAAGAAATATGAGTAAGCCAGACTTCACTGAATCACTTGGTCTACAGTATCAAAACAAAATCACCAATCACCAAAAAAGAGTGACTGTGCTTCTGATGGGGAACTTTGCTTGCCACATTTTTCAATATTCTTCCTAACAGGAGACTATGGTGATGATGCTTTTGAACCCCAAAGTAATGATGACATCATGTAAAACAACACCTCTCTGAACAATGGCAGGGAGGTTTCATAGGCAGATGTGCCTATAAAGAATAAATGCAACAGAGAGAAAATGCATTACAAAGGTGGGAGCTGTAACACAGTGCAGCATTCCCAAAAAATAACAATAAAAATCAAGCAGTTGGAGATACATGTATTTCACGACAGAAGTGAGGCTGTTCTGCAACATACTATTCTAAACTATCACTATTGCAAAAATGACTTTTCCTTCTCCTAGGTCAATCTGAGTTTCTATAGTTAAGATCACATGTATCAAGACCTTTACTTTTTTTTTTTTTTTTGTCTTTTGACTCAAGCCGGCACTTTTAAAAACAAGGTAAAGTAGATCAAATATTTAGGTTCCTGGATTTTGCTTTATCCATTCCTTTAAAAAAAAAAAAAAAATTCCACATACAGTTGTTTCCCATAAAGCACGCTTGATAACCTGTGGCACACAAATAAAAGAAAAGAAAAACTAGGAAAGTCCCTGGCGACCCAGTGGATAGGTCTCAGTGCTCTCACTGCATGGGCCCAGGTTCAACCCCTGATCCAACAACTAGAACCCTGTAAGCCATGCAGCACGGCCAGAAAAAAAAAAGAAAGCTAAGAGACACTAGCAGATTATGCTATCTGCTCACAAAAAAGGAAACTAACGAGAAAAATATTTAACAGTGCCATTTCAAACAATACACCACATAGTGGGGTAAGATATTTCCTTGCTCCCTGAGCAACCAAGGAGACCAACACGATCAGAAGCTCCCACCTGTCTATGACTGAAGTCACTGTCCCACAAGAGCTAACAGCATCCCTTAAGAAGGTACCATTTCTTGGTCACAGATGCCTAATAAATATATTATGCTTCATCGGAAGTCACAGTGAAATATATATTCACCTATGACACTCCCCAGCTTCCAGTTTAGAACCGGGATTTGATTCTGCTGTCCCTCAGGGTAACACACTCTGTCACCCACTGAGCCTTCAGACTAATTAGATTCCCAATCTGAGTTATGCTCAACTAATAGCCTTGAGTGTGTCAACCGCAAACCATGATGAGCATATGCAAAGGCTGTAGCCATGCTGGCTGACCCACTTGTCAGACAATGCAAACTTCTCCCCCTCCCAAGCCCCTCCCCAGGGGCCACTGTTCTATTTGCACCCATCCATGAGGTTACAACTACATTTCACTATTGTTGAAGTGTAAATAAAAAGCAAGACTGCACAGTAAGACTGAACAAAGTAATCCTGAAACTGGCTAATCAAACATATATAGGTTGACTCCAAATTGGAGGAGATGGCATTTGTTGTGACTTTACAACACATGCAGGTTTCCCTTGAAGAGATGATGGTAAAATTGGGAAAGAATCATATGAACCTCAGAATCAAATGTAATGATGTAATAACAAATTATTACGTAGACATGACAAAAAAAAAACCACACCCATTAAATCAATTCATAGGCTTTCTAATGACTGAATTCATTTTAAAGACAGGGGCAACACTAAATCCTTAGCCATTCTCTGAGCCTTACTTGCTCTCATGGTTCATTAAAAACTCATTTAAATAAAGCTACTGTTTTTACTGGTCGAGTAAGCAAAACATTAGTAAAAAAATATATTTGTACCAATGGTGTTTTATAATAGTAGTAATGCTGATAACAGCTAACTCGTGGCAGACAGAGAGTCTCAAGTTTGCCACAGAAAAACTTTAAGTGTTATGTATGCAAGATTAATTATCTGCTTCATCAGCATTTCAAGAATTAAGTATATCTTGCCTGATGCCAAAAAAAGAGACACCAACAACAAAAGACGAATGACCAAAACAAAAGAGCCCAAAGCTTAGAAAAGAACTCTAAATGCCATAAGCACACTGAAGGCCTAGCTATTGGCTAAGCTAGGAACAGCGAAGAGTGGGAGTCCTTTCCCTGCCCAGCACCAGGAGCCTTGACCTCAATCTGTCTTCACCTCCAGCTCCAGAGCTTAAGATTAGAGAGGCAGCAGGTCCTCGTCCATGGGCACCCCCCTGCCACCTTGCCACTCTTCCTTGCCACTCTTCCAACCTTCTTACATATATCTCTCCAAACATCAGCAAGGCATGGAGACAGGATTCAACCACAAGTTGTTTTATGCTGTACACAATTCAGCTTGACAATCGATAAGTGTTACATATTGACGCAGGAACAGCTGCATCAACAAATCACAAATTAGACATTCCACCAAGAGTGGCTCCTGCATGAATGCCGTGGTCTGGGGATTAGGAATCTAAATTTAAAAATATATATGTTACTAACCAAAAGCCCAACATCACCCAGGAAACAGACAGATACAATGTTAAGCCAAAATCATATGCACACATAGAAAAGACACACAGAGAGAGCCTTTCAGTCAATACCTTACTCTGATCTGTGATTTAAAGGTTCACTACGAAAACCCACAGCCCCAACCATGCCACCTGAGCTTTGAGGAGTAAGTATGCCTGAGTGACCCTCCCTTCTTTGTCCCACAAAGATGTGTCATTTCTGGGGCGCCAGACTCCACTCTCCCCAAACCCCAACACACAGACCTAAGGGATGACAGCTGCAATGTGATTGCTCAGCCCTGAAACAGAGCACCACAATTACCCAGGCAGGGTCGTGAGAGTGAAGGGCTCATCCTACCATCCTGCCCTTCAGAACTTCTGCCTCCATTTGGAGAGCCTGCAGAAGCCAAGTCGAGGCCTCCACCAGGAAGGCCCCTCTAGTCTTTTTACCTCCTCAGCTAGCCAGGTTAAATTCAGCCAGTGCCTCTTCCACTGGCCTGAAAGCCTTGTGTCCATATGCCCGCACCACCCCTGCATCCAGCATGAGAGAACATCTACATAAGAGGGAAGCAGGGGTGCTTTTAAGCTTCAGGTCACAAGCACAGCCTCCCACCAACCTACGCCCTGACTCTGTGCTTGAGGGACTGCAGATCAGGTGTTTCCAGGCTCCTAGGAGAAACCCACCCGATTCATCAAAATAACCCCCTAACAGAACAATGCATTCACATCCTCTCCCTAATCACCCATGGCTCATCCTATTGTTGAATATATGACTCATCGCTAACATTCCTTGCCAGTCAAATCCAGGGGGCCATAGTACTTTCATTTTTTTTGGCAATCAGCAAAGGAAAATTTCCTATCCTAAAATAGAAATTTAAAGGATCGCTTCCTTAGTTCTAAATTTTGCAGATTATGTTTTAAAGTAAAAGCACGAGAAATGAAAACTTGGCTCTTGTTCCATCAAGGCATCAGGACTGCAAAGGAGTCAAGCAGAAAGCCTCAGTATGCTAGTCCCAGAGATGGTGCAATAAAGGTAAAACCCATCATCCCCGGCATTTACAGACAAGACCACACTTCCAACTAAAGGAACCAGCCTGTTTCCAAGGCAACTTGCCATTTGTATAGGGGACTTACTCAGGGTTAGTAATCCCTTAACTGCTGACTTCACAATTTAAACCAGACTCCCACTGATAGCTTAGCTTCCAACTAAAAGGCATCATCGGAAAAAAAGAGAGTTTAACTGCTTTAACAGACAGGAATTGAGAAGATCCTACAGCACTGACTCTGAGGAGCAGCAGGGGACACAGGAGAAAAAAGGTGACTCAGGAAAGGTGACAGTGGAAGGGCTGGGAGTCGTTGCTTCTCGGTGATCTCCTTCCCACTGAAAACGCATCAGACCCATCTCTTCAGCTCCCTCCAAGCTCTGAATCAAAGCTGGGTTTATGCTGATTCGTAACGCAGTCAGTCTTCATTCTGACAACCACAAGCCAATATTAGCAAAAGATCAGAGTTCAGCAAATTTGTTTTGTAAAATATAACTCTAATGTTACATTACAAAATGCCTTTCAGATTAATCTGCATGCAAAAAGACAAAGTGTGATTTTTAAATATCCAGCCAGAGGCAGAGATGAAAAACTTCAAACATGTTCTGACTCCTTTTTGCTACACTCATTATCTCACCACCTTCCACAAAGAAGAGAGAACGTGTCCTTGACATTATCCCAAATTATCTTCAGTATGCAACACAATGCTGATTAAATTAGGTTCATTTTAATCAGCTGGCAGGTTTATTCAAAAAGTAACTAAATAATAAAATTCTTTATAATAACTCTTCATTAGTATAGCTTGCTTAGTACTGTTTTTTTTTAAATGAACACAGAATAAATACTAATTGTGTGTCAATCCTTTCTCCCCTGTATTTGACAGATGAAAAGAAATACCTTAGAAGTTAAACATATCCCCCAATCCACAAATCGCTTTAATACTAAAACTGCACAAAAATCTTTTGAAATCCAGTGCCACCTAATGGATTTAGAAAAGCAAAAGAGTTTGGAAAGCTTAACTTTTAGGAGAATGAATTCTAAAGATAGCCAAACTCTCTGCTTCCATTTACGTCTCGCAGAAAACTTCCCCACAGTGGACCTGGAATAGGGGTTCGAGTCAAGGTCACCCATTCATATGCAGTGTCCTCCACTCATTTAAACAGGGCGAGACTGCCTGTCTCGGATGGGTTTCCCGGGGTGGGTGAGGCTCATAGAGATGACCCCAGCTGGAGGGCCTGGACAGCTCCTCCTCTCTCTTATCTCTGCACTGCACAGGACTGTCTCGTGTATATTTAATTCTGACCAAGTGCTCGGAAGTTCCTGCAGGTTACAAGGACTTAATAAATGTCCGCTACCCTGATGATTTGAGAGAGAGCTTCAGGAGATCGAGGCTGTCAAGGGAGGGGGATGAAGGGCTGCCACAAGGCAACCCTGAACGCACAGCTGTGTGATCTGCATTTATTCTGCAAAGGTTTGGAGGAGTCTGGAGAAAGGACGGAAGGGTAAACACACACACCTCGTTAGCCCAATAATGAAGAAGTCAGGAGAGGTTAGACTCATGGGAAAGCAGTGGAGTAAAAAGACAATTAAATAATTATGAAAATTAAGAATTGAGACCTAGTTAAAAGGCTTTAGTACTTGGTAGATGGGTGCCACTGTGGAGGAGAGGATCGAACCTGAGATCTCTAGGTTTGTGTGCCTTGGGTGGCTGGTCAGGGGGCAAGGTCAAGGACAAAGAAGTTTGAGACAAAAGATGATGCCTTCAGTTGAGGTACCCACTGGATTCAGTTCCCAGGAGACACCTGGAGTTGGGGTTCCAGGACGGGAAGGGGAGTTCAAGGTTAAAGATACAGAACTGGCGATGCCATCGGTGGGGGGTGGGTAAAGCCAGGAATTTAGCTAAGGTCCCAATCTGGATGTGGAACATGTAGGGAGCTCCAAACCAAACCAGCACAAAGCTGAGATGGCAGGCTTCTCTTCTCTTCCTCCAATTTCACTTTGGAAGAAATTTAAGAATTGACTAGCAAATAGAGGTAAACTCAAGGAAACATGGTTTCACAGAAGCCAGGAAGAGGAGAGTATCATGGAGTCATGATAATTAGTACTGAAATACCATGAGGAAGCACATTAGCACTTTCTCAAGGAAGGTGACATCAATATATATTTTCAACAAGTGAGACCTAAAGTTACTGTAACACTTGTGCTGAAATAATTTAACTGATAGAGGATGAATAATAAAAGAATACAAAAAAGCTAAATGGTTACTCCACTGATATACAAAATATAGACGTTCCAATATTCGTTCAAATAACACAAAGTAGGTAATTCATCTTCATAATATGCTTGTCTCAACAAATGAGGATTCTGAAAACAGCTCTTGGATTTTTGTGAAAGGGTCTATTTCTTTAACCTCTGTGTCCCACCCTGCTCCTGTCTGAAAGATGCTGCAATAAATACATGATGAATTAATGTCACATTGCATAATGATTTTGCAACCCCTTTGAAAAGCATAGGCAAGCTAATACCAGCAGCTGAGTCACTGCAAGTCCTCTGGGCCCCATGCCCTGACCTCACCCCTCTGCTCACACACCCAGAAAAACACAGCCTGCAAGAGGAGAGAAGTGAGCAACACGACATGTACCTCAGTCCAAGGAATCAGACCAATTGCCCACGTTATCGTCCTCCTGCTTTTCAACACCCTAACACCCAGGTCTCATTATTCTCAGAAGCCAGAAGTACGTTTCAACTAGACTGAGTCTAGAATCGCAGGAGACAGTAGACTGATGCAAAACAAGGGGTCTTGCATGTTCCTAGAGCCCCTAACCTTCCAGCTGTGATTTCGGCCTTTCCTAGAAGGATCACAATGCATTGCTGATTATACAATGCTACACCAGATCATAAGGCTAAAGATCATAAGCTAGCTTTATTCTTTTACTCACACCACACACCTACTATGTGTCAAGCAATGAATGAATGAACCTTCTCCGCAGAACAAAACTGCACAGACATACTGCATTCTGGATGTAATTTCAGCAGGTTCATAGGTCTCCCCTCTAAGACAATGAAGACAGAATTTAAAACACATTTTCTAACATTCAATTAAATACTCATTCATATTTCATAAGTTCCACCACATCACTCTGATCACCACAGTTATATAGTATCAGAGTGTACATCTCCTCTCAATATCCTCAAATTCTTTTTAGTTCCTTGAAGCACACCCCTGCTACTTTTTGTGCTTCATCTTCTCATTTTACTCTCTAAATATTCAATGTTAAAACCTAGAAATAAGGTTTTACTTTACACGGATTCGAATAAAAGTAAGAGAATCGGCAACCCACTCCAGTGTCCTTGCCTGGAGAATCCCAGGGACGGGGGAGCCTGGCGGGCTGCCGTCTGTGGGGTCGCACAGTGTCGGACACGACTGAGCAACTTCATTTTCACATTTCACTTTCATGCCTTGGAGAAAGAAATGGCAACCCACTCCAGTGTTCTTGCCTGGAGAATCCCAGGGACGGGGGAGCCTGGCGGGCTGCCGTCTGTGGGGTCGCACAGCATCGGACATGACTGAAGGGACTTAGCAGCAACAGCCGCAAGAGAATCATAAACAAAATTCCTAACTATTTAAAAAGTGTGATTACAGTAATAGCAGCAACAACCAAGTTATATTAAACGACAGGAGCTGATGGTGACTGCAGCCACGAAATTAGAAGACGCTTACTCCTTGGAAGAAAAGTTACGACCAACCTAGATAGCATATTGAAAAGCAGAGACATTACTTTGCTGACTAAGGTCCGTCTAGTCAAGGCTATGGTTTTTCCTGTGGTCATGTATGGATGTGAAAGTTGGACTATGAAGAAAGCTGAGCGCCGAAGAATCAATGCTTTTGAACTGTGGTGTTGGAGAAGACTCTTGAGAGTCCCTTGGACTGCAAGGAGATCCAGCCAGTCCATTCTGAAGGAGATCAGCTCTGGGATTTCTTTGGAAGGAATGATGCTAAAACTGAAACTCCAGTACTTTGGCCACCTCATGCGAAGAGTTGACTCATTGGAAAAGACTCTGATGTTGGGAGGGATTGGGGGCAGGAGCAGAAGGGGACGACAGACGATGAGATGGCTGGATGGCATCACGGACTCGATGGATGTGAGTCTGAGTGAACTCTGNTCCAGTACTTTGGCCACCTCATGCGAAGAGTTGACTCATTGGAAAAGACTCTGATGTTGGGAGGGATTGGGGGCAGGAGCAGAAGGGGACGACAGACGATGAGATGGCTGGATGGCATCACGGACTCGATGGATGTGAGTCTGAGTGAACTCTGGGAGTTGGTGATGGACAGGGAGGCCTGGCGTGCTGCGATTCACGGGGTCGCAGAGTCGGACAAAACTGAGCGACTGAACTGAACTGAACTGACCTTTCTTAGCCTCGAAATACAAAGAGCATCCACTCAATACTGGCAGGGACATCCCTGGCAGTCCAGTGGTTAAGACTTCACTTTCCAACATAAGGGGTGCAGGTTCGATCCCTGGTCAGGGGATTAAAATCCCACATGTCTCGCGGCTAAAAGACCAAAACATAAAACAGAAGCCACGTTGTAACAAATTCAATAAAGACTTTAAAAATGGTCCACATTAAAAAAGCAAACAAACAGTGAAAGGGAAACCTATAGGGCTGCATTAACTGGCTTCGATTCAGCACTGCTTATATGTAGCAGAATTGCCCACGTGCATTTAAGACCAATGGTTTGGCTTCAGACCCTGCAGGATATACCACTCAGGACACACCCTCCATCATGGCCAACAAGCAGAGGGGCCTTGCTAAGGGCAGCAACAGATACTCAAGAACAATGTTAAAGCAAAACAGTTTTAAAAAACTAGCATCTGATTTGCAATGATCTTGAAAATACACTTAGGCTGTAAAAAGTCAAATCTGAGTATACTGAACTCAAAATGCTTACATTTTTGTTGGTATTGGTACTAAATCTACAGGACAATTACCCAAACCAGTTTTTGTAAAGGAATTAAGTTAGTGTTGTTAGTGTTTTTCCTTTAAATGTGAGCATAAAAGTGTAGAGTATGCTGTGGTCAGAAGTATGAGGAAATAGTCCAAATACAATCCATCCCAAGTGCTTAGCGCTGATCCACTTTGGGATCTAGAACAGTCACCTCAGCCTCCAGTTACTACCTGTGTTTCCACAAACCAGAACCAATGTGTAGGGTTTCAGTATAGTGTAATAGTACATTTTAAATGTTCTAATTGTTTATCTCCCCTCAAACATAAGCATGTCTATTAAAGATATTTAAATTACTGAGTGCTATTATGCTTTCAAATCAAAAAGTGACACAAATTTACCAAACATAAGAAAATCTAGGAAGAGCTAAGGCTTTATTAACAATCACCCCCACCATCTACAAAAGGAGAAATGGGCTGCGGTCCTTCCCAAAACCAATATGTCTCCAATGACATAAAGATGTCAAGGAGACAGTCAGAACCAGAACTAAGCTCTTTATAGCCTCAACCATTCAGTTTTCTAAAGATACTAATCCTATACCAAGGCATTACAAGGAGACAGCTCAGAACCATTATCTCCCACAGGTTCCTTTCAGAAGGATCTCACACTTTTTCTAGAAGACAGCACCCACCCCAGAAAACCAACCACCACATGGGGACCTGAACCCTGGATTCGACGGTCCTGGGTGGAACCTTTGTGGTGACGCTTCACCCCATCTGGAAGGGCACATCGTCCCAGCACATCGCCCTGCTCTACTCTGAGGAAGTGAACATATTCAATACATCAGATATAAGGAATTGAAAACAGCAGTTCAAACGACCCAAGGACTGAAAGGAAAGGTGAGAGAGACAACGTGAAAGAAAGTAGTAACAGGAGGCCACCTGCAAGCTGAGGAGACTTTGGTGTCTTGGACCCAGTAGCAGACCAACCAGTGGATGCTGTGGGGCCCACGTGCCTCATCAACAGTTTATCTCTGAAGCCACAGAAAATGCTGGAAATGGCTTAATGACCCAGAAGCTGGAAACTGCTCAGACAATAAAATCGCCTCACTACAAGAGACTCCACAGAGCACAGGGTCTGCCTACACAGGTGTGAGAGAAAAGCAGAAAAGGCCGCAGCTCGGATATGTAAACACAGTCCCTGTGCTTGCAAAGCAGCCTGAAAGACAGGAAAACACACTCTCTTCTACTGGCCACATCAGTGTTTATTGTAAAACACAAATCTGATGAGACAATTAGCATCAAAATTGCCAGAAATAAACACAAATTTCATGTAAACAAACCATTAATAGGCTGCTGCTTTTTCTTTGGAAGAAGCATATTATTTATAAATTGCTGCCACCTTAAAACTTGCCTGACTCAATCCTGTCAAACAGTGGAACACACTTAGGTAAGTGGTAAAACAAGAGGGAGAAAAGTCAGTTCACAAATTGTGGCACCGCTAAGTGTAATAAATGAATATAATAGACTATTATGCAATTGTGAAATCTTAATATATTTTTACCAAGAAAGGTTGAATTAAACTTCCACATAAAGTGATTAAAACGTAAGTTCAGCTCAATTATTAGTTTGCCCACAGAAAATAATATTAACGAAGGGAATTCACTGGCAGTCCAGTGGATAAGACTCTGCTTCTAAGGCAAGGGGTGCAGGTTCAATTCCTGGTTGGGTAACTAAGACCCCACATGCCTGCCATGCAGTGCAACCAATAAATAAATAATAAATAAAATAAATGCTAATGGAAAACCTCTGAAATTAGTGGTTGAGAGTTCCTATTCTCAGACATTCCCAGCAGAACCTTAAAAACCATGAGAGAGTCAGGAAAGCTGAGTGCCACCATGCACGGGTGCTCCAGAAAACTGGCTGCTCTTCCCTCAGGTGGTCGCCTTCATGGATGCCACCACAGATAATGTCCCTCGGACATGTGCTCCTTGTAAACAAGTATGCAAGGAAACGGGCCTGATTGATGAGAATCTCACTGAAGCTGTCTTGGGAGTTGAAAGAAAAGAAGCTTTGTTAAGACACAACTCCAAGCAATTGGAATGAACTGTCCTGGGAATCAGATCTTCAGAGGGAGCTGTCCACTCCAATCCACTTCCTGGAGGATGAGCTCAGGGGCTGGACCCCAGATGCTGTGGCCTCTGCACCATCAGTGCTCAGCTGGATACTGCAAACACTGGGTGAGAAGAGCAGCAGTAGCAGGCTGTACAGATCACTGGTCCCCAGACTTCCTGGCACCAGGGACCAGTTTCGTGGAAGATACCCCCTTCTAATTACTGATTGCATTTCACTGCTATGTGTCATCTGAGGATATGTATATCTACCTCATCCATGCTTCTGTGCTCAGTCGAGTCTAACTCTTTGTAGCCCGTCAGGCTCCTCTGTCCAGGGGAGTCTCCAGGCAAGAATACTGGAGTGGGTTGCCATGCCCTCCTCCAGGGGATCTTCCTGACCCAGGAATCGAACATGTGTCTCCTCTAGTTCCCACATTGGTAGGTGGATGCTTTACCACTGAGCCACCTGGGAAGCACATCTACCTCATCCAAAGGGCAGAAATACTACAAAATGTTATGTATGGTGCATTTCCAAGTTCACACTCACTGACATCACACTGGTTCTTCAAATTGGCTGCAGTAAAGCATTCACACCACAGAAACCAACGAACACTACAAATACACTGGATGTTAAATGTCAACAAGCACATCAGCGCTTTAGGCTCTCTTGACACTGTGAAGACAAAGATGAACGAGGGCGACGTCAGGATGGCAGAGCTTAGGAATGGCTCCCGTGCATAACAGACAGCTAGAAGGGAAACTTGGGAGCCAGGTTGATGGAGCAGAGGCTTCAGGAACCCCAGCGCCCCTTTTCCAGGGTTCTATTAGCCACTGGAGGACAAAGCCTCAAGGCAGCCTCCTTCCTGGCCTCCTGCCTCATCCCCAGGGCATGAAATTAGAGGTCAGCTCCCAATTGCCAGTAGGCACTGGGGGAGCGACTAACATCATTTTATTTGATGCTAGGGTCTCAACCGGTGCCTTGCAAATGGTTGGGACACAGTAAATATTTACTTCAGGAATGAATAAATCCTCCAAAGCCCCATGTGGTTCAATACACCCTATATTTCAAATCCTGTAAAGTAAGAAAAGGGGTTTCCCTGGTGGCTCAGAGGCAAAAAAATCCTCCTGCCAATGCAGGAGATGTGCATTNTTCACAATTTAAACCAGACTCCCACTGATAGCTTAGCTTCCAACTAAAAGGCATCATCGGAAAAAAAGAGAGTTTAACTGCTTTAACAGACAGGAATTGAGAAGATCCTACAGCACTGACTCTGAGGAGCAGCAGGGGACACAGGAGAAAAAAGGTGACTCAGGAAAGGTGACAGTGGAAGGGCTGGGAGTCGTTGCTTCTCGGTGATCTCCTTCCCACTGAAAACGCATCAGACCCATCTCTTCAGCTCCCTCCAAGCTCTGAATCAAAGCTGGGTTTATGCTGATTCGTAACGCAGTCAGTCTTCATTCTGACAACCACAAGCCAATATTAGCAAAAGATCAGAGTTCAGCAAATTTGTTTTGTAAAATATAACTCTAATGTTACATTACAAAATGCCTTTCAGATTAATCTGCATGCAAAAAGACAAAGTGTGATTTTTAAATATCCAGCCAGAGGCAGAGATGAAAAACTTCAAACATGTTCTGACTCCTTTTTGCTACACTCATTATCTCACCACCTTCCACAAAGAAGAGAGAACGTGTCCTTGACATTATCCCAAATTATCTTCAGTATGCAACACAATGCTGATTAAATTAGGTTCATTTTAATCAGCTGGCAGGTTTATTCAAAAAGTAACTAAATAATAAAATTCTTTATAATAACTCTTCATTAGTATAGCTTGCTTAGTACTGTTTTTTTTTAAATGAACACAGAATAAATACTAATTGTGTGTCAATCCTTTCTCCCCTGTATTTGACAGATGAAAAGAAATACCTTAGAAGTTAAACATATCCCCCAATCCACAAATCGCTTTAATACTAAAACTGCACAAAAATCTTTTGAAATCCAGTGCCACCTAATGGATTTAGAAAAGCAAAAGAGTTTGGAAAGCTTAACTTTTAGGAGAATGAATTCTAAAGATAGCCAAACTCTCTGCTTCCATTTACGTCTCGCAGAAAACTTCCCCACAGTGGACCTGGAATAGGGGTTCGAGTCAAGGTCACCCATTCATATGCAGTGTCCTCCACTCATTTAAACAGGGCGAGACTGCCTGTCTCGGATGGGTTTCCCGGGGTGGGTGAGGCTCATAGAGATGACCCCAGCTGGAGGGCCTGGACAGCTCCTCCTCTCTCTTATCTCTGCACTGCACAGGACTGTCTCGTGTATATTTAATTCTGACCAAGTGCTCGGAAGTTCCTGCAGGTTACAAGGACTTAATAAATGTCCGCTACCCTGATGATTTGAGAGAGAGCTTCAGGAGATCGAGGCTGTCAAGGGAGGGGGATGAAGGGCTGCCACAAGGCAACCCTGAACGCACAGCAGTGTGATCTGCATTTATTCTGCAAAGGTTTGGAGGAGTCTGGAGAAAGGACGGAAGGGTAAACACACACACCTCGTTAGCCCAATAATGAAGAAGTCAGGAGAGGTTAGACTCATGGGAAAGCAGTGGAGTAAAAAGACAATTAAATAATTATGAAAATTAAGAATTGAGACCTAGTTAAAAGGCTTTAGTACTTGGTAGATGGGTGCCACTGTGGAGGAGAGGATCGAACCTGAGATCTCTAGGTTTGTGTGCCTTGGGTGGCTGGTCAGGGGGCAAGGTCAAGGACAAAGAAGTTTGAGACAAAAGATGATGCCTTCAGTTGAGGTACCCACTGGATTCAGTTCCCAGGAGACACCTGGAGTTGGGGTTCCAGGACGGGAAGGGGAGTTCAAGGTTAAAGATACAGAACTGGCGATGCCATCGGTGGGGGGTGGGTAAAGCCAGGAATTTAGCTAAGGTCCCAATCTGGATGTGGAACATGTAGGGAGCTCCAAACCAAACCAGCACAAAGCTGAGATGGCAGGCTTCTCTTCTCTTCCTCCAATTTCACTTTGGAAGAAATTTAAGAATTGACTAGCAAATAGAGGTAAACTCAAGGAAACATGGTTTCACAGAAGCCAGGAAGAGGAGAGTATCATGGAGTCATGATAATTAGTACTGAAATACCATGAGGAAGCACATTAGCACTTTCTCAAGGAAGGTGACATCAATATATATTTTCAACAAGTGAGACCTAAAGTTACTGTAACACTTGTGCTGAAATAATTTAACTGATAGAGGATGAATAATAAAAGAATACAAAAAAGCTAAATGGTTACTCCACTGATATACAAAATATAGACGTTCCAATATTCGTTCAAATAACACAAAGTAGGTAATTCATCTTCATAATATGCTTGTCTCAACAAATGAGGATTCTGAAAACAGCTCTTGGATTTTTGTGAAAGGGTCTATTTCTTTAACCTCTGTGTCCCACCCTGCTCCTGTCTGAAAGATGCTGCAATAAATACATGATGAATTAATGTCACATTGCATAATGATTTTGCAACCCCTTTGAAAAGCATAGGCAAGCTAATACCAGCAGCTGAGTCACTGCAAGTCCTCTGGGCCCCATGCCCTGACCTCACCCCTCTGCTCACACACCCAGAAAAACACAGCCTGCAAGAGGAGAGAAGTGAGCAACACGACATGTACCTCAGTCCAAGGAATCAGACCAATTGCCCACGTTATCGTCCTCCTGCTTTTCAACACCCTAACACCCAGGTCTCATTATTCTCAGAAGCCAGAAGTACGTTTCAACTAGACTGAGTCTAGAATCGCAGGAGACAGTAGACTGATGCAAAACAAGGGGTCTTGCATGTTCCTAGAGCCCCTAACCTTCCAGCTGTGATTTCGGCCTTTCCTAGAAGGATCACAATGCATTGCTGATTATACAATGCTACACCAGATCATAAGGCTAAAGATCATAAGCTAGCTTTATTCTTTTACTCACACCACACACCTACTATGTGTCAAGCAATGAATGAATGAACCTTCTCCGCAGAACAAAACTGCACAGACATACTGCATTCTGGATGTAATTTCAGCAGGTTCATAGGTCTCCCCTCTAAGACAATGAAGACAGAATTTAAAACACATTTTCTAACATTCAATTAAATACTCATTCATATTTCATAAGTTCCACCACATCACTCTGATCACCACAGTTATATAGTATCAGAGTGTACATCTCCTCTCAATATCCTCAAATTCTTTTTAGTTCCTTGAAGCACACCCCTGCTACTTTTTGTGCTTCATCTTCTCATTTTACTCTCTAAATATTCAATGTTAAAACCTAGAAATAAGGTTTTACTTTACACGGATTCGAATAAAAGTAAGAGAATCGGCAACCCACTCCAGTGTCCTTGCCTGGAGAATCCCAGGGACGGGGGAGCCTGGCGGGCTGCCGTCTGTGGGGTCGCACAGTGTCGGACACGACTGAGCAACTTCATTTTCACATTTCACTTTCATGCCTTGGAGAAAGAAATGGCAACCCACTCCAGTGTTCTTGCCTGGAGAATCCCAGGGACGGGGGAGCCTGGCGGGCTGCCGTCTGTGGGGTCGCACAGCATCGGACATGACTGAAGGGACTTAGCAGCAACAGCCGCAAGAGAATCATAAACAAAATTCCTAACTATTTAAAAAGTGTGATTACAGTAATAGCAGCAACAACCAAGTTATATTAAACGACAGGAGCTGATGGTGACTGCAGCCACGAAATTAGAAGACGCTTACTCCTTGGAAGAAAAGTTACGACCAACCTAGATAGCATATTGAAAAGCAGAGACATTACTTTGCTGACTAAGGTCCGTCTAGTCAAGGCTTTGGTTTTTCCTGTGGTCATGTATGGATGTGAGAGTTGGACTATGAAGAAAGCTGAGCGCCGAAGAATCAATGCTTTTGAACTGTGGTGTTGGAGAAGACTCTTGAGAGTCCCTTGGACTGCAAGGAGATCCAGCCAGTCCATTCTGAAGGAGATCAGCTCTGGGATTTCTTTGGAAGGAATGATGCTAAAGCTGAAACTCCAGTACTTTGGCCACCTCATGCGAAGAGTTGACTCATTGGAAAAGACTCTGATGTTGGGAGGGATTGGGGGCAGGAGCAGAAGGGGACGACAGACGATGAGATGGCTGGATGGCATCACGGACTCGATGGATGTGAGTCTGAGTGAACTCTGGGAGTTGGTGATGGACAGGGAGGCCTGGCGTGCTGCGATTCACGGGGTCGCAGAGTCGGACAAAACTGAGCGACTGAACTGAACTGAACTGACCTTTCTTAGCCTCGAAATACAAAGAGCATCCACTCAATACTGGCAGGGACATCCCTGGCAGTCCAGTGGTTAAGACTTCACTTTCCAACATAAGGGGTGCAGGTTCGATCCCTGGTCAGGGGATTAAAATCCCACATGTCTCGCGGCTAAAAGACCAAAACATAAAACAGAAGCCACGTTGTAACAAATTCAATAAAGACTTTAAAAATGGTCCACATTAAAAAAGCAAACAAACAGTGAAAGGGAAACCTATAGGGCTGCATTAACTGGCTTCGATTCAGCACTGCTTATATGTAGCAGAATTGCCCACGTGCATTTAAGACCAATGGTTTGGCTTCAGACCCTGCAGGATATACCACTCAGGACACACCCTCCATCATGGCCAACAAGCAGAGGGGCCTTGCTAAGGGCAGCAACAGATACTCAAGAACAATGTTAAAGCAAAACAGTTTTAAAAAACTAGCATCTGATTTGCAATGATCTTGAAAATACACTTAGGCTGTAAAAAGTCAAATCTGAGTATACTGAACTCAAAATGCTTACATTTTTGTTGGTATTGGTACTAAATCTACAGGACAATTACCCAAACCAGTTTTTGTAAAGGAATTAAGTTAGTGTTGTTAGTGTTTTTCCTTTAAATGTGAGCATAAAAGTGTAGAGTATGCTGTGGTCAGAAGTATGAGGAAATAGTCCAAATACAATCCATCCCAAGTGCTTAGCGCTGATCCACTTTGGGATCTAGAACAGTCACCTCAGCCTCCAGTTACTACCTGTGTTTCCACAAACCAGAACCAATGTGTAGGGTTTCAGTATAGTGTAATAGTACATTTTAAATGTTCTAATTGTTTATCTCCCCTCAAACATAAGCATGTCTATTAAAGATATTTAAATTACTGAGTGCTATTATGCTTTCAAATCAAAAAGTGACACAAATTTACCAAACATAAGAAAATCTAGGAAGAGCTAAGGCTTTATTAACAATCACCCCCACCATCTACAAAAGGAGAAATGGGCTGCGGTCCTTCCCAAAACCAATATGTCTCCAATGACATAAAGATGTCAAGGAGACAGTCAGAACCAGAACTAAGCTCTTTATAGCCTCAACCATTCAGTTTTCTAAAGATACTAATCCTATACCAAGGCATTACAAGGAGACAGCTCAGAACCATTATCTCCCACAGGTTCCTTTCAGAAGGATCTCACACTTTTTCTAGAAGACAGCACCCACCCCAGAAAACCAACCACCACATGGGGACCTGAACCCTGGATTCGACGGTCCTGGGTGGAACCTTTGTGGTGACGCTTCACCCCATCTGGAAGGGCACATCGTCCCAGCACATCGCCCTGCTCTACTCTGAGGAAGTGAACATATTCAATACATCAGATATAAGGAATTGAAAACAGCAGTTCAAACGACCCAAGGACTGAAAGGAAAGGTGAGAGAGACAACGTGAAAGAAAGTAGTAACAGGAGGCCACCTGCAAGCTGAGGAGACTTTGGTGTCTTGGACCCAGTAGCAGACCAACCAGTGGATGCTGTGGGGCCCACGTGCCTCATCAACAGTTTATCTCTGAAGCCACAGAAAATGCTGGAAATGGCTTAATGACCCAGAAGCTGGAAACTGCTCAGACAATAAAATCGCCTCACTACAAGAGACTCCACAGAGCACAGGGTCTGCCTACACAGGTGTGAGAGAAAAGCAGAAAAGGCCGCAGCTCGGATATGTAAACACAGTCCCTGTGCTTGCAAAGCAGCCTGAAAGACAGGAAAACACACTCTCTTCTACTGGCCACATCAGTGTTTATTGTAAAACACAAATCTGATGAGACAATTAGCATCAAAATTGCCAGAAATAAACACAAATTTCATGTAAACAAACCATTAATAGGCTGCTGCTTTTTCTTTGGAAGAAGCATATTATTTATAAATTGCTGCCACCTTAAAACTTGCCTGACTCAATCCTGTCAAACAGTGGAACACACTTAGGTAAGTGGTAAAACAAGAGGGAGAAAAGTCAGTTCACAAATTGTGGCACCGCTAAGTGTAATAAATGAATATAATAGACTATTATGCAATTGTGAAATCTTAATATATTTTTACCAAGAAAGGTTGAATTAAACTTCCACATAAAGTGATTAAAACGTAAGTTCAGCTCAATTATTAGTTTGCCCACAGAAAATAATATTAACGAAGGGAATTCACTGGCAGTCCAGTGGATAAGACTCTGCTTCTAAGGCAAGGGGTGCAGGTTCAATTCCTGGTTGGGTAACTAAGACCCCACATGCCTGCCATGCAGTGCAACCAATAAATAAATAATAAATAAAATAAATGCTAATGGAAAACCTCTGAAATTAGTGGTTGAGAGTTCCTATTCTCAGACATTCCCAGCAGAACCTTAAAAACCATGAGAGAGTCAGGAAAGCTGAGTGCCACCATGCACGGGTGCTCCAGAAAACTGGCTGCTCTTCCCTCAGGTGGTCGCCTTCATGGATGCCACCACAGATAATGTCCCTCGGACATGTGCTCCTTGTAAACAAGTATGCAAGGAAACGGGCCTGATTGATGAGAATCTCACTGAAGCTGTCTTGGGAGTTGAAAGAAAAGAAGCTTTGTTAAGACACAACTCCAAGCAATTGGAATGAACTGTCCTGGGAATCAGATCTTCAGAGGGAGCTGTCCACTCCAATCCACTTCCTGGAGGATGAGCTCAGGGGCTGGACCCCAGATGCTGTGGCCTCTGCACCATCAGTGCTCAGCTGGATACTGCAAACACTGGGTGAGAAGAGCAGCAGTAGCAGGCTGTACAGATCACTGGTCCCCAGACTTCCTGGCACCAGGGACCAGTTTCGTGGAAGATACCCCCTTCTAATTACTGATTGCATTTCACTGCTATGTGTCATCTGAGGATATGTATATCTACCTCATCCATGCTTCTGTGCTCAGTCGAGTCTAACTCTTTGTAGCCCGTCAGGCTCCTCTGTCCAGGGGAGTCTCCAGGCAAGAATACTGGAGTGGGTTGCCATGCCCTCCTCCAGGGGATCTTCCTGACCCAGGAATCGAACATGTGTCTCCTCTAGTTCCCACATTGGTAGGTGGATGCTTTACCACTGAGCCACCTGGGAAGCACATCTACCTCATCCAAAGGGCAGAAATACTACAAAATGTTATGTATGGTGCATTTCCAAGTTCACACTCACTGACATCACACTGGTTCTTCAAATTGGCTGCAGTAAAGCATTCACACCACAGAAACCAACGAACACTACAAATACACTGGATGTTAAATGTCAACAAGCACATCAGCGCTTTAGGCTCTCTTGACACTGTGAAGACAAAGATGAACGAGGGCGACGTCAGGATGGCAGAGCTTAGGAATGGCTCCCGTGCATAACAGACAGCTAGAAGGGAAACTTGGGAGCCAGGTTGATGGAGCAGAGGCTTCAGGAACCCCAGCGCCCCTTTTCCAGGGTTCTATTAGCCACTGGAGGACAAAGCCTCAAGGCAGCCTCCTTCCTGGCCTCCTGCCTCATCCCCAGGGCATGAAATTAGAGGTCAGCTCCCAATTGCCAGTAGGCACTGGGGGAGCGACTAACATCATTTTATTTGATGCTAGGGTCTCAACCGGTGCCTTGCAAATGGTTGGGACACAGTAAATATTTACTTCAGGAATGAATAAATCCTCCAAAGCCCCATGTGGTTCAATACACCCTATATTTCAAATCCTGTAAAGTAAGAAAAGGGGTTTCCCTGGTGGCTCAGAGGCAAAAAAATCCTCCTGCCAATGCAGGAGATGTGCATTCGATTCCAGGGTCAGGAAGATCCCCTGGAGAAGGAAATGGCAACCCACTCCAGTATTCTTGCCTGGGAAATCCCAGGGACAGAAGAGCCTGGTGGGCTACGGTCCATGTAGTTACAAAGAGTCAGACGTGGCTGATAAACAACAACAAGGTAAGTAAAAGTACAAAACAAACAAACCATCTGCTAAACTTCTTCTCGTTGGAGAATTCATGAGGGAAAAAATGAGCATATGAAATTTCCTTTCCTTTCTGGTTTAAGCAAGCTTGCTGCTTGAGTCTAAAACCTAACTACTACTTTCAATATTGTTTCTGTGAAAAAAGAAACAGTTTCAAATAACTGATCTTAAAATGAGGTTTTAGACTGCAAATCCATTCCTAAATTAGAGAAAAAAAGCCTAAATATATAGTCACCATAGCAACTTTTCACAAGCTCTTATAGCTTTAATCTGAGATACAGGTAAAATTATAAAGGGAAAAAAATTATCCAAAAAAATTAAATAATTGAAACATTCCATAAAGATACATTCAAAAGAATGTTGAAAATGCAGGAGCTGATTTTTCAGGAGATAAAGTTAATGCTTCCTTTTGAATCTTAACACATTATTTTTACCTTCTACCCCAAGACCAGACCTAATCTATGTCCCTAAAGGAATAACAACATCCTCTTGTTCTATGGATGCTCTACAGATGAAGAGCTGACTCACTTGAAAAGACCCTGATGCTGGGAAAGATTGAGGACAGGAGGAGAAGGAGGTGACAGATGATGAGGCTGTTGGATGGAATCATTGACTCAATGGACATGAGTTTGAGCAAACTCAAGGAGACAGTGAAGGACAGGGAGGCCCGTTGTGCTGCAGTCCATGGGGGTCTTAAAGAGTCAGACATGAGTGAGCGACTGAACAGCAACAGGTGAGTTTTGGCCTCACAGGCATCTTCCACTGTGAACCGTGTGCAAAATCCCTGAAGCCCAAAACAACGCACCTTGTCCTGCTGAGAAGGCAGCATAAACTGTGTCTCCTAAACCATGGCAGCCACAATTCTAAAGCAGAACCATCCCTCTTGGGTAGTGTGCATCAGATTACAGGTTGGAGGAGCCTGGGTAGTTCCGCTGCCTCTCCTGGTACGGCTTTTCAGAACCATCTCTGCATGGAGCAGCTACTGGCAGCCCCGCAAAAGCATGTTCTTCAGCCTGGTGCCTCACTTTAAGAAAACCCTTCACTTCAGTTCAGTCGCGCAGCTGTGTCCGACTCTTTGTGACCCCGTGAATCGCAGCACGCCAGGCCTCCCTGTTCATCACCAACTCCCGGAGTTCACTCAGACTCATATCCATTGAGTCCGTGATGCCATCCAGCCATCTCATCCTCGGTCGTCCCCTTCTCCTCCTGCCCCCAATCCCTCCCAACATCAGAGTCTTTTCCAGTGAGTCAACTCTTCGCATGAGGTGGCCAAAGTACTGGAGTGTCAGCTTTAGCATCGTTCCTTCCAAAGAAATCCCAGGGTTGATCTCCTTCAGAATGGACTGGGTTGGATCTCCTGGCAGTCCAAGGGATTCTCAGGAGTCTTCTCCAACACCACAGTTCAAAAGCATCAATTCTTCGGCGCTCAGCCTTCTT
>SJYX01014989.1:182536-196651 GCA_006410675.1 Oreotragus oreotragus | reverse complement strand
CTGAATGGTCTAGCGGTTTTCCCTACTTTCTTCAATTTAAGTCTGAATTTGGAAATAAGGAGTTCATGATCTGAGCCACAGTCAGTTCCTGGTCTTGTTTTTGTCGACTCTATAGAGCTTCTCCATCTTTGGCTGCATAGAATATAATCAGTCTGATTTCGGTGTTGACCATCTGGTGATGTCCATGTGTAGAGTCTTCTCTTGTGTTGTTGGAAGAGGGTGTTTGCTATGACCAATGCATTTTCTTGGCAAAACTCTATTAGTCTTTGCCCTGATTCATTCCACATTCCAAGGCCAAATTTGCCTGTTACTCCAGGTGTTTCTTGACTTCCTACTTTAGCATTCCAGTCCCCTATAATGAAAAGGACATCTTTCATTATCCTACATACAGTTTTAAGTGCAAACTAAGTGCCATAGGGACCTACTAGAAAAATATGCTTACAAGAATTTTTAAATAAAATGGTATGGGACTAATGAAATGGAATAGGAAAGAATAGAAAATATCAACGTACATATTATGCAGGGAGGCTGTTTACAAGTTTACGTTTTTCTTCACAGGGCTGCCAAGCCAAGAGCACCTTTTACTATAGGGGATTGGTTGAGGGGACATTGGCAGCATCTGGAGACACTTTCAGATGTCATAACTCCAGAATGTGCTATTGACGTCTAGGTGGCACAGGTCAGGGAAACCCAGGGAACCTCCTACAACATACAGGACAGGCCACAAAGCCAAGGACAGTCTAGTCGCAGACGTCACCACTGCCAACCCTGCAGACAGTCACAGGTCTCAAGGCTGCTAACAGAGTTGTGTTTCACACCATCTAAGGGTCATTCCTACAGGGCACATATGTGCACCACTGTTAAGCAGAGCCTGGTCATACTTAAGAAGTGAATGTAACAACAGCTTCTCAATGGACCCAGTTAAAACTTAGCTCCAATTTTTTTCCTAATAATAAAAATTATGATGCTCACTTCAGAGAGGTGTGAAACCAAAAGAGAATAAAGGATTTTGTGACAAACTAACAAAAAGGGCAAGGCAGGACAGTTTCATAATCTATAAATCCTTACTCAGAAAGTAAAAAATCTCTACACGTTGTGAAGAAGCCAACATTTCAGATTTTTTGACTGGACAGTCCTTCCACCATCAAAATCACCAGAATAAGTTACTAGAGTCGACTAAAAAGTCCTAAAACAAAAGGTAGTAAGTGAGAAAGGACCAGAAAGAGAGAAATAAAGCAGAAAAAAAACAAAGCCAGGAAAACACAAGCAGAAAGCAACTTCCTATTCACCACTCACGCTTTGCAAAACACGGTGTGAGCTGGAGGTTTTCTGGTTTGAAACTGCTAAACTTCACACCTGCAGACACAGGCTCTACCTTGGAAAAGCACAGCCTGATGAAGGACTGAACACAGACAAGCTCCTCTCTGCTTTTCAAACTGCTGACAAAGAGACAAGGCAACAGAACCACAAACTATACAGTTGCTAGTTAAGTCTTTTTTAACCGCAGTCCGGTCCAATACAATTTAATCGTTGTATTTAAAAGAAACCTAAACACATTCAAAAGAAATTATGTTTTCTGTCACTAATGAGATCTCAGGGCATGTGAATTTTTCAGAAGCAGCAGCTAGTATCCAAGGGTGCATTGTTTCATCATTTGCATTAAGCAGAAATTTTATCAGAAGGCCAATTAATAGTCAATGTAATAGGTTTGTGGAAGGAGTACTAAATTAAGTGTGTCAACACCATACATTCATGCCTGCCCTTGTCTTGCACTCATCAAGAAAATTACAAGTGAAGCTTTGTTCTCACGATGATGGCCAATCACTGGCAACTCATGATAATACTCTAGATGATTCCAGTTGCTTTAAACATCTGGCAGAAATAATGCCATGAGAGGAGCCTAGTCCCTGCAGATCTTTCACAAGGAAGCAAAGGAAAAAAAAAAAAAAATCAAGGCTCACAGTCTAACATTATTTTAAATTCTGCACATATTTTAAAATTCCGGAAAATATCTCATGTTCAAATGTTCTAGATCCACCAGAAATATATAGAGTCCATATCAAAGGAAAATGACTCTTATTAGACCATTTTCTTTAAAAATTAAGCCAATATTGGTGGCTCAGACAGTAAAGAATCCACCTGCAATGCGGGAGACCTGGGTTTGATTCCTAGGTTGGGAAGAGCCCCTGGAAAAGGGAACAGCCAACCATTACAGTATTCTTGCTAGAGAATTCCATGAACAGAGGAGCCTGGCAGGCTACAATCCATGGGGTCACAAAGAGTCGGACACAACTGAGTGAGCACATTATATGCTCATAGAATATTATATATTCATATATTATGTATATACTTAAAGGCTATCAAAATCCTCAAAATTCTAGACTTTATTTAAATTCTAAAATTTAAAGTAACTATGTAATTCTAGCTTTAAATTTCTACAATAATCCAAAACAATTCAGGATCTGACCACTTACAAAAAATGGGACTAGAAGATAAGTTGGAAGTGATTTAAATGTTATCTATGCAGGTGGCCAAAAAAAAAAAGTTCAATCATATACTGGTTCAAGATAATACCTGCCCTTATAATGCCCTACACTTCTCAAAGTGTGGTCTCTGGCCAGGAGCATCAGCACCATGCGGGAACTCATTAGAAATGTAAATACTTAGGCCTCAACCCAGACCTACTAAGTAAGAAACTTGGGGGCTGGAAGTCTGTTTTTCTGAACCCTCCAGCAACTCTAATCCAAAGTCAAGTTGAAGAAGCGCTATGCTAACCTGCAAGCAAGTGCTAAGACTTCCTGTGCTAAGCAACATCCACATCTTAGCCCATTTCACCCTTATGATGGTTTCATGATGTAGGAACTTGTGTTCTCATGACTCTGGAGCAGCTCTGGCTCAGTCATATTAGGCACTAAGCTGAGGCTCTCAGAAGTAGGACGAAGCCAAAGTCTACTGCTAACCACTATTGCCCACCACACACAGGGAGTGTCCCTCCCTTCCTGCTTTCACAGAGCCAGGCTCATCCACTTGCTTTGTGCAAATGGATAGCTTTCCTGAGGATGTAATTTCAGTTTCTATAACACGTAGAAAGTCCTACACCCATGACGCTACTTCCTCCTCAAAAATAGGCAGGGTGTGGATTTCAGATAGCCACTGGAGTCCTCTTCCATTTGTTCAAATTTTTACTTAATTGCTTGACTAAAGAGTAACTTATGTGCGGCCCATCTTGCCATCTTTACGGTGTGATCACCCATTCCTAAATCAAGGCCAGGTTTCTACAACTTGCTCACCTCTAACCAAAATCCCAACTGCTTCAATTTAAGGGGCGAGTTGAGAGAGACAGAAGTAACAGACCCTCTGGGAGTAGAGCTTTCAAAGTAGCCTGAGGCCCCTAAAGGTCTAGGAAATGAGAGATGTGAGGAACCAAATATCACATTGCTGGAAAGCACTTGTCAACAGAGAGACATGTGGAAGAGATTTCCGTGAGAATCTAGACACATGGATGTTGAGCAGGAAAACACTGAGAAGAATTCTATCACAAATTCATAACCACACCCTTAACTATACACAGTAGGAGATGTTTTAAATTAATCACTGAACATCCATAGTATTTTAAACCAATATAGCCATTAAAATATATATCCACAGACACTGAAAGGAGAACAAATGATGTACTCTAAAATATTAACAGCTTTTAAAATAATTTTTATTATTTTTTGGCTGCCCCCCTGCTGCATGAGGGACCTTCCTTCCCCAAGAGGGATGGAGCCCGAGCCCCCGAAAGTGGAAGTGCAGCCTTAACCACGAGGCTGCTACGGAAGCCCCCCAAATACGAACACATCGTAGTCAGCATCTGATGTTGTAGAGTTACCGGAGATTTATTTTCCAGCTTTTACTCCTTTGTTTTTCAACATCTTATACTCCTGCATTGCAGGTGGATTCTTTACCATCTGAGCCACAAGTGAAGCCAATCGTACACTACAAGTATGCCATAATGTACGATGTATATTCACAATGAAATAAAATTAGAAAAAAATGCCATATGTAAATTACATGTTCTGTAGTTCTAGAACCTAGTAAATATTCAACACATAGAATGATGTCAACATAATAATAAAAAATTAAGATTCTGAAGTTAATACTTTATATTATTCACTAAAACACTGAATATACCAGATGAATACATTTTTGTACAAAGAAGAAAAATAGTACTTTGCAGATCACAGCGATTAGCAATACTCGTCTATGGGGCCGCACAGAGTTGGACACGACTGACGCAGCAGTAGCATTTTATTAACAAGACTCAAGGTTGCATTGAAAGTACATATATAGCTTTTGTTTTCACTGTATTAACTAAGTAGCATTTCTCTCCTTTTATACTGTTTTAGACATTTAATGTATTCTCCTGGTTCAATACAATGAATGAGCACATTAGAATTTAAGGCCACTTAGGTCCATCTAGTCAAGGCTATGGTTTTTCCTGTGGTCATGTATGGATTTGAGTTGGACTGTGAAGAAGGCTGAGCACCGAATAATCAATGCTTTTGAACTGTGGTGTTGGAGAAGACTCTTGAGAGTCCCTTGGACTGCAAGAAGATCCAACCAGTCCATTCTAAAGGAGATCAGTTCTGGGTGTTCATTGGAAGGACTGATGCTAAAGCTGAAACTCCAGTACTTTGGCCACCTCATGCAAAGAGTTGACTCATTGGAAAAGACCCTGATGCTGGGAGGGATTGGGGGCAGGAGGAGAAGGGGACGACAGAGGATGAGATGGCTGGATGGCATCACCGACTCAATGGACGTGAGTCTGAGTGAACCCCAGGAGTTGGTGATGGACAGGGAGACCTGGCGTGCTGCGATTCATGGGGTCGCAAAGAGTCGGCACGACTGAGTGACTGAACTGAACTGAACTGAACTGATTGCCAGAACACAAATGAAATTATCTGAAAAGGCAAAAAATTATTAGCCTGCTGTCTAGTTTTCAAACACACAAACCAAGAAACATTTTTAAATAGCTTAACTTACTACAAGAGTTATTTTTATAAAATTTACTTATTCAGTATTTGATAAGATTGCAGAGATTTTCCTAGTATCCAGTGGCTAATGAATCTTTCAAATCTTCATGCAAATTTATGCAAGGGGTGACATTATTGAACTATCCATCAAAAAGTTAGGGGGACACTACCACTGTCAGCCAGTTCCCACCAGCCAGTCAATTCGATGAATGTTCGCCATTTATAGTAATTGACAAGAGGAAATAGGTAAAAACAAGATTACTCTGCTTAGTTTCTTTATTTTCATACAACTGTTTAAAAATAGAACAGTAGGCGTGTTTCAAAGACAGATACATAGAATTTCTTACCAAACATCTGAAGGATAAATAAGATAAATAATCTGCCAGAATTACAGATCATTTTCCCCTTGGGAAGATGAATGTTACATATACCATGTGTATTAAGTAATTGTGGCTGGAGATAATCACAGTACACCTAAAACATAGGCATCACTGCCAAGAATTCACCTAGAGGTTTATGATGCTGAGACATAAAGCTTTTAAGCTCTCTTAGGAAACTGCATGTTTAGCTCTTAATAATACCTAGAAATGCTCATCAAGACTGAGGAAGAATGTACCAGGGGGAAAGCAGCAGGGAGACTGGGATTCACAGGTACACACTACTATATAGCAAACAGATGACTTACTGTCTAGCACAGGGAACTCTACTCAATACTCTGTAATGGCCTAAATGGGGAAAAAAAAATCTAAAAAAGAGAGGATATATGTACATGTGTAACTAAGTCATTGTGCTGTATAGCAGAAACACAACATGTAAATCAACTCTATGCCAATAAAATTTTATAAAAAAAGATTGGCGAGGCGATGCTAAGTTTGCAATCGGATGGATTACTACTGAGAGTTTTCTTCTTCTCCTCAAATAACCTGACATCTATTGCTCAAGTAGCAACTCAAATTAAAATACTGCTTAATGATGAGAGAAAAAAATATGCTGTGTAACAGAAAAACGTATCTCAGGCAATGATTATGTTTAAAATGGCTAATTAACCAGCAAACTTTGACCATCACTTCTAGTAACTACTGAAAAATTAGCTGACATTAAACATAAACCATCCCCCATGACTTCATATATGTATGTGGTTGTGCTTCTCTGGGTTCTAAAAGCTAATAAGATGGTGACAAACAAGTTATACAATGGGGGCCTCAGTCTCTACTGATCAAGCTCACCAACTCCCCATTTGATGTTTTGGATTTTATCAGTTAGTCAGCCTGTTCTTTAAAATTTTATTTGAAAGGAGTAACATTGATTTACCCTGGAAACCCAGTTTTCTGTAATTCAAAATGATATCTTTCTCTCTTCCTTTCTTTTTTAAATATTATTTCCGACAGAAGTTCCTCCACTGTTTAAAAGAGGATGACGCTCACTCCCCGAACAGCATTAAAATCTGACCTTAAGCATAGGGGTTTACGAACAATCCTCTTCAACACATCAGCCTCCCAAACAAGAAGTGCTGTTTTTCTCTTTTATTTGAAGACCAACGTGAAGAACTAAAGAAAAGTAGCAGAGTCTCCTTTGCTTGACTTTACTGTGTAAACACTTTGAACAGGATTGCCCCCTACAAGTTCTTGTTTAGTCTCTATCATATCCCAAATCCTCTTGCCTGTTCATCATTCTCAGAAGTTAGGTCATCTGTAGTGGTCAGCTTTCCACTGATCAGGAACAAAATGATTCAGGAATATCCACCACTGTATCTTCTTTCTGCTGAATCAGACCAACCAAACTACCCTAACATCTATAAAGAAGACGAGCAGGAGCTGGAAAACCAAACTGCAACAATCAGATAGCTCTCACCTCAACAGTCACACTTTTCAAAGGTTTTAGCTGGTATCTTTCAACAAGGGAAACTTCAAGCCACTATGTCTTCCCATATATTAACTGTGATATCTTTTAAAATCCAGTATCTTGGAAACTGCTCACAAATAATGCTGATTCTCCCATAAGAAACTCTGGATTACGAGCCCTGCTGGGATACGCTATGGGTTTATCTCAACAGAACCCGGATGGTTCCCTTTGATTTGGAGCACTTGACCACAAAGCTTTATTTAAATAATACACAACAAAGGCAACGTTCAATAATTTCCTCCTCTGAAGGTCTTAGATTTTATGATGCACCTTTTATCTAAAGTTGAAAATACAATATAGTCCCACACCTTCACTTTACAAAGGTGAGAATCTCCTGTCTGTATTGAATCCACAATAATAAGACCAAAATATGATGGGCTTCCTGTTGGTTCCATGGTAAAGAACCCGCCTGCCAATGCGGAAGACTCAAGAGACCAAGTTCTATCTCTGGGTCAGGAAGATCCCACAGAGAAGGAAATGGCAAACTCACTCCAGTATTCTTGCCTGGAAAATTCCACAGACAGAGGATCATGGCAGGCTACAGTCCATGATGGGGTCACAAAGAGTCAGACATGACTGAGCATGCACACATGCGTGCATGCAATATGTGAGGGGATGAGTTTTGTTGCTGTTGAACTCGGCTCTAGGAATTGATCAGCAGCCAGATTCAGAGCTGGGAAGTGACTCACTGTGAGTCACACTGGTCACCAGACAGGGCTCCCAAGTCCAAAACAGTGCAGACACGGTTAGAGGAACCCCAGGCCTCCTCTCTGGCCCCCCGAACCTGAGTCCCCAGGGCAGGCCCCAGGAGATACACAAGAAAACAGCCTGGAGCTGGGGGTTCCTAGTCAGGTTCCACATTCAGAGGAGAAAAGGCCTTTGTACATCTCTGAACAATAACAAAATAATTGCAAAAATGATGTATTGGATAAACTGCAAATTATCAGGAAACTACAGAGAGGTAAAGTGGGATGAAAAGATGAGGCGGACAAGATGCCTGGCTCAGTGGAACATGACCCATCTGAAGGATGCATGTTTTTATGAAACATACAAATGACACTGGGAGAAAATATGGGAAGAATAACAAGCATGAAACAGAAAGCAAGAGTGAGAAACAAAAGATGGCATTAATCACATACTTGGGTTTTAGAAGAAAGGTGGGTTTTTGTTTTTGTTTTTATAAAGTCCATTGGGCCAAATAAGCTGTAACACATAAACAGGCAATGTTCTGTTAAAAAGAAAAAAAAACAGAGCTTCCCCATAACATTTACAATTCTAACAAAAGAATCCATCAAATTCTGCCAAGGCAGACCCCGTAGCTGGCATCCAAGGCCTGGAAAGGTAAAACCTGAAACTGCACACTGCCATTTTATGCATTTTACTGCTAGACCAGGATGCATTTAATGCACAAATGCCAGCAATTCCAGGGCAGGATACAAAAACTTATTATGGATGTGCTTAAGTTAATGTTTACTATCCATCAGCTATTCTAGTGCCAATTAGCACCTTTAAAATCATGTGTAAATATTTGAAAAACATGTTAGCAATTAAAGAGAGGAAATATTCCACATTAAAATCAGGAAGAGACTTTAGGTTAAATGCTAAAAGGTAACTATATTCTCAGAACATCAAGTTTCATGGCATAACCCCAAATGCTATATGTGCTCTAAACCAAAAATACAATGCAAGATCCTCTTTAAAATTCAGTAAATGCCAATTATTATTTACTGTTTTCAAAGCTAACAGGTCCTCTAATTGAATATAAGAGGTTTTAAACTTAGTGCGTCATTAACTTATACTCCATGTTAGTGATGAAGTGTTGACAAATGCTTTCAGTGAACTAAGAAGGTGAAAAATTTTGAAGAAAGGTAGCTTAGGTTCTTTCTTTGTACTAACCTTTTAATGCTTGCCTTTTTTAAATAACAGAGAAAGTTAAAGTGCCTGGCACATGGCTTACTGTCAAGCTTCCTTCTCATGCAATCTAAAAAGAAGATAAATTCTTCATCATTTAAAGAGTTTATTTTCTAAGAGTAACTCCCATAGTTAAAAAAAGAAACGTAATATAAATCGAAAGAAACTTAATATGCCAAGTTAACCAGCTTACAATTAAGGCCAATGACAACTCAATAGCTTTTCATTAGAAATCAGGATACCACAGAATGGGGGCCATTTTTTAAGTGTTGAGCTTTAAGACTGGGACAAAAAAACTTTTAATAGCAGGAACTGATATAGTTTTATTAAACCACACTAACACTTCTGCAATGAGAAAAATAAAAATGAATCACAAAATCATTCACTCAAAGGGAAAAATCTAGACTACTAACAGTAAGATATTGTGATGGTAGTGAATAAAATATTTGAAGATCAATTAATTGATTGAAAATGGATAGATAGTTTTGTCTTTTAAAAACAGTAATGTAATGTTAGCTTTCAAGACATGGACTGTGGTCCCAATCCATTCAAATAGAACAATGCTGCCACTATTCTACTTGAAGAAAATGTTGCCACTAGTCTACTTGAAGAAAATGTTGGGAAGTTATACTTCCATTTTTAAAATTCCATTAGAAAACAAAATCTTGTCTATTGTATGTATGGCAAAATGATCTAGAAAAAATTTAAATCAAAATAACTAAGGAACAAAACAAAGTTATAAGATCAAAGAAGAATGAATACTTCAAGTTTTGCTTCAAATACTACAAAGTTTTTTTCCAAAGAGGTGGATCATGAAACTTTCACAACTGAATACGTACCTTCCATTATTATTTTATTACCCTTATTATTTTCTAATGTCCTCAAGATGTTTCAGGGTTTTTTTTTTAATAATCATAGGACCGCTTTGCCCAAGTTCAGTGCCATCTCTCATTTTCTGAGAAACACCTCCACTTAACTGCACACCCACCAGCCTACCACATCCAAAGGGGTGTGTGGGTCTACCTCATCTCCACAAACACTGTCATCATCACTGCACCCACAGCCTCCCCTTCCAGTGACACTGATGACATCAGAGGTAGGCCTTTGATCTAAATTAGGCCAACTGAAAACTTACAAGGAAACTTACATATGGGACTGACAGACTGAAAGGGGCTGAGACTAATATAAGCCACAGGTGTGGATGTTGAGATAGACAAATAATGTGGAAACAGGAGCAAAGAAAGCTGCTCTGGGGAGGAAAAATAAAGAAGATCTCCAGAAGCAAGCAAGAAATTACAGCATAAAAAGAGACCTTTTGGTTTTCCTGAGGACTAAAAGACACTTACTCCTTGGAAGAAAAGTTATGACCAACCTGGATAGTATATTCAAAAGCAGAGACATTACTTTGCCGACTAAGGTCCGCCTAGTCAAGGCTATGGTTTTTCCTGTGGTCATGTATGGATGTGAGAGTTGGACTGTGAANGATGGGGAAACAGTGGAAACAGTGTCAGACTTTATTTTTTTGGGCTCCAAAATCACTGCAGATGGTGACTGCAGCCATGAAATTAGAAGACGCTTACTCCTTGGAAGAAAAGTTATGACCAACCTGGATAGTATATTCAAAAGCAGAGACATTACTTTGCCGACTAAGGTCTGCCTAGTCAAGGCTATGGTTTTTCCTGTGGTCATGTATGGATGTGAAAGTTGGACTGTGAAGAAAGCTGAGTGCCGAAGAATTGATGCTTTTGAACGGTGGTGTTGGGGAAGACTGTTGAGAGTCCCTTGGACTGCAAGGAGATCCAACCAGTCCATTCTGAAGGAGATCAACCCTGGGATTTCTTTGGAAGGACTGATGCTAAAGCTGAAACTCCAGTACTTTGGCCACCTCATGCGAAGAGTTGACTCATTGGAAAAGACTCTGATGCTGGGAGGGATTGGAGGTAGGAGGAGAAGGGGACGACCGAGGATGAGATGGCTGGATGGCATCACGGACTCGATGGACGTGAGTCTGAGTGAACTCCGGGAGATGGTGATGGATAGGGAGGCCTGGCGTGCTGCGATTTGTGGGGTCGCAAAGAGTCGGACACGACTGAGCAACTGAACTGAACTGAACTGGAGACCTGAGGGATCAGAGGGGAAATGGAGAGTAACTATTTATGGGTATGAGGTTTCTTTGTGGGGAGATGAAAATGTTCAAAAACTGATTGTGGTGATAGTTATACAACACCGTGAACATACTAAAAAAATCATTGAATTGCAGCTTTTAAATTGTGAATTGTATGTGAATTTTATGTCAATAAACCTGTTTTTTAAAAAAGTTCTGAGCCATGGACAAAGGGTGTGTTTTATTTCAGTCCTGAGAATATATTTCTACTGCTAATGGTTTAAAGGAGAGCCTTACAAAAATCTTGGCCTCATTTTCTGATCAAGTTTCCACAACTGCCAGATGAGGTTGGTAGAGCAGAGATTATGCTTGTTTACAGAAGGCTGGTTTCAGTCTGCTAGGTGGCTTGCTTAGGGTCACACATCCAACTTGGAAGGAGGAGGGCTGAGGTGCTGGCTCATAGGATAAATCCAGAGAAGTAAGTAAAATTAGAGCTTACAAGCCAAATATTAGGGGCACCTTATTTATTTATGCATTACAGTAAATACTTTTCTGGGCATTTGTGGTGAGCAAGACACTGTGATGGGCCCTGGAGCTCAGTGGAGAAAAACACTCTGTCATCATGGAGTTTCAGGGTAGAGTAGCACAGACATTCAGAGAAGGCAATGGCACCCCACTCCAGTACTCTCGCCTGGAAAATCCCATGGACAGAGGAGCGTGGTGGGCTGCAGTCCATGGGGTCGCTAAGAGTCTGACACGACAGAGCGACTTCACTTTCAATTTTCACTTCATGCATTGGAGAAGGAAATGGCAACCCACTCCAGTGTTCTTGCCTGGAGAATCCCAGGGATGGTGGAGCCTGGGGTGGGCTGCCGTCTATGCGGTCGCACAGACTCTGACACGACTGAAGTGAGAGCAGCAGCAGCAGCAGCAGCAGCACAGACATTAAACAGATAATCCTATGAATGATTAGTTAAAATGTTGAAAAGGGATCCCAGGGAGAAATAAAAAGTGCCAAGAAAGCATATAATAGAACCTGGTTTGCTCTGGGTTAAAGACAGACTGGGGAGGGGAAATTCAGTATTTTGCCAGATTCTATCTCACTAGTCCCAAGCATGTCTTTGCCTTGTGAAGTCAAACACGATAATTAGTTTCTGCTTTTTTTCAGTTAGCATATGATATTTACTCTTCTACTCTCAGGTTTTATCACAAGAAGAACTGTCTGCAAACACTTCACCCTCTCAAGAAGTCCTTCAGAGAGGGGTTTATCTGCTCAGTGTAAAGGGTAGGACCCCCGCTGGGTCCGCACACCAGGGGCAGGTCCACACCCATAAAGTCTCAGGCTCATCACTGCCCTCTCACTTCTGAATCCCCAGCTCAGGTTCCCTGGGGTCTCATTTTGTGCATCACAGCAAGAGGGTGCTTGTTTGTTCTGCCAAGCTGTCCTCTGCTGTCAGCATCCAGCATCTCCTTCTGGGACTGGGTGAGTGTTCCGATGATCTCTTGCTGAGAACCAAAGCTTAGTGACTGTGAACAACAGCCATTCCGTCATACATCACAGTTTTATAGGTTAAGGATTTGACTGGGCAACTCTGCTTCCTGTGGCAATGACCACGGTTACTCTGCCATATTCAACCAATGGCTGGGCTGGGTTGGAGATCCCCAGACAGCTTCACTCAAGTGCCTAGCACCATCACAGGGATGGTTAGAAGGCTGGGTTCAGCTGGCACCTCTTCCTCTCCATGGAGTCTCAGAGCCCCACGGAGGCTCTGCTGAGGTCCCTCCAGCAGGGTAGCTGGACATCTTACATGCCACTTGGGGCTCTAAGAGTGAGTGTTCCAGAAGACCAGGAGAAGAAAGAGGGAAGGGATGGTTAGAAGGCTGGGTTCAGCTGGCACCTCTTCCTCTCCATGGAGTCTCAGAGCCCCACGGAGGCTCTGCTGAGGTCCCTCCAGCAGGGTAGCTGGACATCTTACATGCCACTTGGGGCTCTAAGAGTGAGTGTTCCAGAAGACCAGGAGAAGAAAGAGGGGGAACTGGCCCAATCACATCCACCCATATTTGGTTCATCAAAGATCCTACCAGATCCAAGAATAGGAGCCATAGATCCAAGAATAGGAGCCATAGATCCTACATGTGATAGGGGAAGGGGCCAAGGGTGTGCAGCCATCTTTACCACAATGGGGAGATCTGTCTGATTCAAAGGCAGGAAAAAGGGTAAAAGATCCATTTTGCCCTCAGGTCTACAGTGAAGGACAGCCTGGCAGGCTGCAGTCCATGAGGTTACAAAGAGTCAGACACAACTTAGAGACGGAACAACATCTACAGTTTACTGGGGAGCCTTTCCTTGGGAAATAAAGGTGAGGTACGGACCCCCATTCAGCTCAGTTCTTTTATGTTTATATTCCATAAATCTGAACCCATGGGAGTGGAAGGAATGACTGCCTCCCCAGATCTAGAGAAGCCTGGGTTTTGAGAAGTCGAGGGTACTAAGAAACCCAGGCAGGCTAGTGTGGTAAGAATCCCATAGAACACTTCAATTTCTTCTCAAGTTTTTCCACCGCCAGCATGAGACCCAGGGTTGGCGTGATCAGTGGTTGCTATCCAGTGACCAGTCGGCTGGGTCTGGTCTGGGAACGAGAGACTCCAAGTGATGCTTTGGAAACTGTTTCCAGGCCTTTGCATTTGAAACAGGGCTCGTGGGACATGGAGGTGTGATTCCTGGGGTCCAACAGGTGCAGCCTCTCAGCATCGCTTGGCACTTGCACTATGTTTTGTGAAGCAAACAACCTCACAGGAGGCCTGGAGTGTAGCCTGGAGTGTAGACACCACACTGTCTGAATCATGGATGAATTTAATCAGCCTTGTGCCCTGTACATTTGTGCTTGGAGTCCCCGTCACTCTCATCACCTTTCACGGCAATATGGATGTTGAACTTCCACTACCCACTGCACAGAGGCAGGGGCATACTTGCTGAGAGCAGGGGGAGACAAGTGTTAAAGGTCTAAGGTGTCTTTTTCCCCACCCTAAACCCAAGTGAATAATGTCATTGGTGACAATAAGGGTAACAGAACCACTGCTCTAAATGCTAATGTACAACTCACTTCATCTTCAAAGAGATCCTGTAAGACAGGAACTAACATTAACCACATCTTATAGGCAAGAAATCCGAGGCATGTGGCA
>SJYX01014989.1:151027-182336 GCA_006410675.1 Oreotragus oreotragus | reverse complement strand
GGCAATTGAGTAACTTGTCTAAGGTCACCCAGTAAATAAGTGGTGGTGTTGGGGGGTGGGGGGTGGTGGGCTGGACTTGAAATTCGGAGTCCATGACCCTGACGAGTGTTGATGGTCTGGTTAACCTCAGCAATATGACTGTGGACTCTGGCAGGTGGAGAGGACATTGCCTCTGATTTCTCAGACTCCCTGAAGGTTTCTTAGAGTTTCTGTAACAGATTACCACAAACTTTGCAGGTTAAAAAAATAGAAACATATTTCCTCACTGTTCTGGAGGCTGGAAGTCCAAAATTAAGGTGTAGGCAGGCAGAGCCACTCTCCTTGTGAAGGTTCCAGGTGAGATCTCTCCTGGTCTCTTGTAGCTGCTGGTGGTAGCCAGCAACCCTTAGCATTCCTTGGCTTGTGGATGCCTCATTCCAGTCTCAGGCTCTACCTTCATATGGCCTTCTCCCTGTGTGTCCATGTTGATCTCTATGTTTCTTTTCCTCTTCTTATAAGGACACCAGTCATATCACATTTAGGGTTTATTTTTACTCCAGACTCACCTCATTTTAACTGATTACATCTGTAAGAACTTATTTCCAAATAAGGTCATACTCTGAAGTTTGTGTGGAACATCAATTTTAAGGAGGACACAGTATATTTGGGGACAAAGACAAGGTCATTTCACTGCCAAGAGGCAAAGAAAATCTCAACTTGGACACACCAACTCAACCTTCTTTCAAGTTAAAATGGATGCCTTCCATCCGCCCAGGATAGCTCTGCTGCCTCCGAGCCCTTTTAAAAATCGTATTTTCACCCACAGCCACAGCTCTAGCATTTCATTGGCTCATAAATGAGTTCCGCTCGTTAAGGAGACTCTTTTTTAAAATATAAATTTATTTATTTTAATTGGAGGCTAATTACTTTACAATATTGTATTGGTTTTGCCATACCTCAGCATGAATCCGCCACGGGTATACACATGTTCCCCATCCTGAACCCCCCTCCCCACTCCCTCCCCATACCATCCCTCTGGGTCATCCCAGTGCACCAGCCCCAAGCATCCTGTATCATGCATTCATTTCCTGATGGTGGGCAAACACCCATGTTTTTTGCCTCTCATGATATCTTACATACCCAGTCTGCACACAGCTTTCAGAATGGACTTTCTAAAGCACAGTTTGTGTGGGTTATTTTCCAAATGATAAAATCTTTCCCAAGCCCTCATCCCCTCCCAGGAGCTTAGCATGGCATTCAGTCTCCTTGACAATGTGGAATAGCCCTGTGCTTATAAGTGTACAGGTTCTGGACTCAGAATGCCTTGGCTCAAACCCTGACTCTGTCATTTACAGGCTGAGATAATGCAGTAAAGCACTTAAGCAGTATCTGGCACACAAGAAGTGTCTGCCAAGTGTCAGCTATTAGTATTATTATCGCTGCTTTCCAGCCTTGGTTCCTGATCCACAGTGTACTCTAATTTCTCATCATTACCCAAATACTCTGAGATTTTTAAAACTCAAGTTATCCTTTTCCTGGAATACTATTTTCCTCCATTTTTTGAGTGGAAAAATCTCCGTTTTTTCTTTAAAGTCCACCCAGCTCAAATTCAGCTGTTCAGTGACTTTCTCTCACATCAGTTCAGTTCAGTTCAGTTGCTCAGTCGTGTCTGACTCTTTGTGACCCCATGGACTGCAGCATGCCAGGCCTCCCTGTCCATCTCATCCTCTGTCATCCCTTTCTTTTGCCTTCAATCTTTCCCAGCATCATGGTCTTTTCAAATGCGTCAGTTCTTCCCATCAGGTGGCCAAAGTATTATAGCTTCAGCTTCAGCATCAATCCTTCCAATGAACACTCAGAACTGATTTCCTTTAGGATGGACTGGTTGGATCTCCTTGCAGTCCAAGGGACTCTCAAGAGTCTTCTCCAACACCACAGTTCAAAAGCATCTGTTCTTCGATGCTCAGCTTTCTTTATGGTCCAACTCTCACATCCATACATGACTACTGAAAAAGCCACAGCTTTAACTAGATGGACCTTTGTCAGCAAAGGAATATGCTGTCTAGGTTTGTCATAGCTTTTCTTTCAAAAAGGAAGTGTCTTTTAATTACATGGTTGCAGTCACCATCTGCAGTGATTTTGGAGCCCAAGAAAATGAAGTCTGTCACTGTTTCCATCGTGTCTCCATCTACTTGCCATGATGTGATGGGACTGGATGCCATGATCTTAGGTTTTTTGAATGTTGAATTCTAAGCCAGCTTTTTCACTCTCCTCTTTCACCTTCATCAAGAGGCTCTTTAGTTCCTCTTCGCTTTCTTCCATAAAGGTGGTCTTATCTGCGTATCTGAGGTTATTTATATTTCTCTCAGCAATCTTGATTCTAGCTTGGACTTCACATGATGTACTCTGCTCCTTTCCCAGTTTGGGAACCAGTTTGTTGTTCCATGTTCAGTTCTAAATTATTGCTTCTTGACCTGCATACAGATTTCTCAGGAGGCAGGTAAGGAGGTCTAGTATTCCCATCTTTTGAAGAATTTTCCACAGTTTTTTTGTGATCCACACAGTCAAAGGCTTTAGAGTAGTCAATCCCCAAGTTAACTCCCACCTGATTGTAAATCTCTTCATTTGAAAGGCTTCTATCATCCCAAAGAACCCAAATGATTTGTGATTTACCCATTTAACAGTGAGTCTAACAAGACTTAGACCCTGTCCTCAGAGTTCACTAATGTTGAGTGAGGAAGGCATTATTACATAAGTAGGTTTCATGTTTTATAGGAGTTCTGAAAGTGTGAGGGGGTGTGAAAATATACAGCTCAGGGGTGTTGACTGGTTTGGGGAGACAGGTAGTCCTGTTGAGGAAGCGATGCTCTCTCACATGGCCCAGGAAAATTCTGTTTTCTTCTGTGTATTCACAGACTTTGAGCTTTCAATCCTCTTACTACCATCTTCCCGCCCGCGAAAGTGTCCAGCACAGTGCCTGGCACATTGGTAAGTTGTCAAAACTTTTGCTAAGCTGATGTACAAAATACAGGGTAGTGGACACTGCTTTCCATTTTTTCCCCTCTTCTCCCCCACTCCTGCATAGACTCACCATTGTCCTTCCTATCTCCCTACCTACAATCCTTCCAGGCTCATTTATAAATAGGAAATGACAGCTGCATACAAATATATCCCAGAGGCCAGGAATGCTCTGAAGACAAGGTCAGACACATGTACTTTTTGCACCTTCTGATATATCTAATTCTTGCCTATTTTGGCTTCTTCAGTACCTAAAACTCAGGTTTCTCCCTCAAGGTTAGTGACTGCTTTGCTCACCTTTTAACATTCTTCATGCAAATCCTCTCTCCTTATGCTGCCTGCCCTTTCTAAGTTAACTCCCAGCTGACTCTAAATCTCTTCATTTGGAAGGATTCTATCTTCCCAAAGAATCCAAATCCTTGTGGTTTACCCATTTAACACAGAGTCTAACAAAACAGATAAATTTAGACCCTGTCCTCAGGGTTCACTACTGTTGAGTGAGGAAGGCATTATTACATAAGTAGGTTTCATGTTTTATAGGAGTTCTAAAAGTGTGTGGGGGGTGAAATATATAGCCCAGGGGTGTTGCCTGGTTTGGGGAGACAGGCAGTCCTGTTGAGGAAGTGATGCTTACTCAAAGATTGAAGGATGAGGAGGAGCTGTCCAGGAAAAGAGCAAGACGACTCTAGGCAGGGAGAACAGCACGTGTAAAGGCCCTGAGGTGGGAAAGAAAGCTTCTTTATACTCAAGAATGATACAACCCATGTGGCCGGAGATCAGCAAAGCCCCAGCGCCACTGGAGTAGGCAGGGGCCAGACTGCAGAGGACGTTACAAATCAGGGCAAAGGCTTTAAACCTTATCTTAAGAACACTAGAAAGGCTCTGAAGAGGCTGTAAGAGGGAAATGAGGTGCTTGTTTTACTTCGTTTTAGATTTCTCTGGCTGTGGATAATGGGTTAGGGGTGGTGAGATAAGTTACCAGGCTGCTGCTGAAGCCCAGGCAAGAGCCTGTGGAGGCCGCTTTGTAACAGTGTCACAGTACCTTGAATTCTGATGCTCTTCTCTGACCAGGGGAGAAAGGAGTGAGGCGGACACATTAGCAATTACGCAAAAAGTGCTTAGCGCACCTTACACCATCCATCGATGTACTGTTGAGATCGTCATCTAATGTTACAATGGAAACACTGGTTGAAAGATACCAGTAGTGGTTATGCTTTGCATTTCCTCCACCTGCCCTCTCTGCTTTCCCACCTTGAATCATTGCTCACTGTGCCTACATTCAGCTCAGGGACCCCTAGTGGAGATTAACAGTGACCCCCAAAATCCTCTCTGCCCACTTTTCCCAGGAGCAGAATCGAGGCCAGCCATAGACATTGCAACCACAGCACATTTGCAGTTAGGTCAGGTCATGGATGAAACTCTCACCAGGGGGTCGCACTGTGACGGCCGCTTCTGGCGTGCAGCGCCTCCAGCACTCGCGATGAGGGACAAAGCACCGGAGAAGCAGAGCCTCAGGACAGAAGGAGCCCAGCCCTGCAGGAAATAGACAGCACCGCCTGTCCTCCAGGAGTGCTTACCCTGGACACGAAAGACAAATAAATTCCCTTGTTCTTTGCATCCCTTAACTCGGAGCTTTCCTGTAAAAGCATCTTAGTTTCTGCTCACACACTGACCTCCCTCCTCCCTTCTCTCTAGCTCTTCTAGCCCAGGGCGTCCCATTTATGCAATTACTCTTCTACACATACTCCACGAAGTGACACAAGTTTCTTGCTTTTTACAAATAGTCATAAGCAGTTTGGTTTTCTTTTCTTTTTTAAAGAAAAAGTTATAAATGCTGGTGGAAATTATAAAATGCAGATAGGCAAGAAGAAGGAAAGAAAAATGATGCACAATTCTGACATAGAATTACTTACCAGTTAATTTTGTATTATTGTATCTACGTCCCTTTTGATGTAACTATTTTATGAATATAGTTTTATATCACAAAATTATTTTTACAGTGAAATATTTTAACGGATGCGTACTATTCTGTTGAATCTGCCATAATTTACTGATTCACTCTCTCCAGGTGTTAGAAATGTATGTTGTTTTCAGGTTTTCCTGAAATAAGGCTGAAATGAAGACCCTTCCATATAATTTATTTCTTTGGCAATCCCTTTTGATGTAACTATTTTATGAATATAGTTTTATATCACAAAATTATTTTTACAGTGAAATATTTTAACGGATGCGTACTATTCTGTTGAATCTGCCATAATTTACTGATTCACTCTCTCCAGGTGTTAGAAATGTATGTTGTTTTCAGGTTTTCCTGAAATAAGGCTGAAATGAAGACCCTTCCATATAATTTATTTCTTTGGCATAAATTGCTGAAGTGGAATTGCTGGAAAAAGAAACACACAATTCACTGGTTTTGATATACATTGCCAAATTGTCATCAAGAAACAGTTTTAAAAAAAAACAGTTCAATCAGGTTTGTCTTCTAATTTTTGCTATCCTGTTCTGTATTGTTTATGTGGAAAAATATTCATCTCCACATGCCCCTCACTGCACTCGATGCCACGTCCCCTCCTCAGGCGGGTGCTGAGCCCCCTTCCTCCAGGCACCCATGCAGCAATCCCACTGGTGCAGGTGGGTGTCCCTGGTATAGAATAAAGACGAGGCAGGCAGGAAAAACCCATAATTTGTTATTTTTTTAAGAGGCAGCTTCTTAAGACTCTTTGAACAGGGCTAATTTCCATTTTCTGAGAATTCAATAACCCTCTCCAATGTAGAAAAAAAAATCAAACTATAATACAAACTCCCGAGGGGTTTCTTCTCAGACCTCTATAAAGATTTACTGGCACAGCAGAGCATGGTCTCACCACAGTTTAACCACCCGGCAAACCTATGCGCTGGCCTCCCAGGACACAGAGAGATGACTGTGTCTGTCCAAATTAACACCTGTTCCCTTGCTGAAGGTGTTGGCTTTTCTCTAAAGTTGCTCACAGAGTCACAAAGTTGCATTAAAAAAACTCTATTCAATGTCCCATAATGCTAACGGGTCTCTTCATTTGGGGCTTCCCAGACGACTCAGTGGTAAAGAATCTGTCTGCCAGTGGAGGAGACACAGATTCAGTCCCTGGCTTGGGAAGATCCCCTGGAGAAGGGAATTGCCAACCACTCCAGTATTCTTGCTGGGAGAATTTTATGGACAGAGGAACCTGGCAGGCTGCAGTTCATAGGGTCACAAAAAACAGGATATGACTGAGTGAACACAAGCACACATATCTATCTCATTTAAGACAAGATAGTGAAGATTTTTTGGAGTAGGAAATGGCAACCCACTCCAGTATTCTTCCTAGAGAATTCTGTGGACAGAGGAGCCTGGCAGGCTACAGTCCATAGGGCTGCACAGAGTTGGACATGACTGAAGCAACTTAGCATACATTCATGCATGCATGCATTGGAGAAGGAAATGGCAACCCACTCCAGTGTTCTTGACTGGAGAATCCCAAGGACAGAGGAGCCTGATGGGCTGCCATCTACGGGGTCGCACAGAGTCAGACACAACTGAAGCGACTTAGCAGCAGCAGCAGCAATGAAGATTTTCTGTTTGTATTTCTTCTTCACACAATCTAAGCTGCAATCATTCTGAAGCCCAGATATCAGTTATTAATACTAAACCAAACAATTCCTAACCCTTTCAATGCTGGACCCACTGATTCCTAATATTTTCTTCCTTTGCTTCCTCAGCAAGGTTGATGACTGTGGTTTGGGAGGCGCTCAAATAGCTGCAACACTCTGACAGTAAAGAATGTTCTCCTTTCACTTGGCCTCATTTAATCGCCTGTAAACCTGACTTGTGTATCCACTTGTGTACCACAAGCACAAGCAGCGTGGTGAACCTCCAGCCAGAGAGTCATTTCCAGCAGATCTTCAGAGCTGCCCCAATAATGTAAAAAGAAAGAAAGTGAAGAAAGTGAAGTCACTCAGTTGTGCCCGACTCTTTGTGACCCCATGGCTAGTGGCCTGCGCCAAGCTCCTCTGACCATGGGGTTTTCAAGGCAAGAGTACTGGAGTAGGTTGCCATGTCCTTCTCCAGGGAATCTTCCCAGGGGTCGAACACTGCAGACAGACGCTTTACCATCTGAGCCACCAGGAAATAATGTAGAGTGTCGCTTTAATCAGCTGGAGACACAGTCTATTGAAGAGATGGCTTCCAGATAAGACCTACAGATTGTCACATGCCTCAGAAGAACACAATTGTGATACTGGAGGCAATTATTTATATATTTTTAAGTTAAAATGAAAAAAAAAAATAAAAGGGAAAATTTGATTCTTTTTAGTGTAGGGCTTTAGACAAGATGCGATGCCGAAGGAAAGAAAAGCACAGTGGCTCCTCCTCTGCCTGTGCTGTGCCGCTGGGTCCCCTCCAGGTCCCACTGCTGAGGGGTCTCAGGACTTACCCCACCCAGTTCCAAGGCACAGTTCCAGGCTCCCTCATTCAAACTCCCTGCAAGAGACTCTTGCTGACCAGCTATTTATCTTCCCTCTCCTATCAGCCAGCCAGAGTTTGCTGGTGTTAGGCTGGGCCTCACCCCTGGTCTGGTCAGCTGGGGTCAGGAGTGTGATGGGGCGGAGGTCCCTGCAAGGCTGAGCTTTCCACGTGGTGGGAAGGGAACAGGTCTCTTTACTCAGAAGGTTCAGTGAGGATGGGGCTAGAGGAACCGGAAAGACCTTCCTATATGGATACGCATTCTAACAGGGAAGAGAGGAAAGGAAACTTGAGCAACCCAGACAGCCGGGCTGAACTTTGAAGCACCCCACCAAGTCCTGGCCGGCAGGTATGGGGGCGGTTGCAGAGAGGAGGCAGACAAGGATTGTAAGGCAGCAGGAGCCTTCCTCAGTAAGAAACTCCACTCTTGAGTCTTTGAAACCTTAAAAGGGCCTGGACTATTTCCACCATGAATTACTTGTTCATCTGAAAAGCCAGGAAGAAGAGCAGACCCCATGCTGGGAACCTCCAGCGTGGGGTCTGCAAACGTCCCCTCCTCTCCCCTGGCCCCTCGTTGTCTTCTAGAACACCACAGGGTTGTTCCCTGCCTGGGAAGAGGGCAGAGCTGAACAGGACTCACCTAAAGAACTGGCTGGCAAAGCGTGAGCGCCGGTGGCTGATTTGGAAGCAAACGGCTACCGTAGGGCTTGGAAGTCGTTCGTCATTTTTTTAACTGGAATATAATTGCTTTACAATGTTGTGTTGGTTTCTGCTGTACAATGAAGCCAATCAGCTATGTGTATACATACGTCCCCTCCCTCTTGGGTCTCCCGCCACACCCACAAGCCTGTCTTAGGCATTAACTGTGGAGCAGGCACTGGGCTGGGTGCTAGAATATGGAGACACCAGACAAGCAAATATTAACTGCAGCACAAGATAAGTGCTGGCCATTGTGCAAGGATATAGAAAAGACTTTTAACTCAGGTTGGGGGAGGAAACCAAGGAAAGACTCTGAGAGGAGGTGGTAACTGTGCAGGAAAAGAAGGGGTGAGAAGTGCAGGGAGAGGGCATTCTTGGCCGAAGAAGGCTTGTGTTCAAAAGCTCACTTTTTTCCCTTTGTGAGAGAGTGTCCTGGGCAGGGACCCACAAGGCCATGATCCCGGCAGCCAGTTGCTTCCTCTGGGAAGCTAAAGCATGGATGTGTCTGTGTATACAGTTTCTGATATAAACACACATGTAATACCTTAGGGTTCAAATGCTTCCAAGCTGGTGTCTCACAGAGAAAGTATTTGCTGACAGTGAACATATGTAGCCTAGAGGAATCCAGTGCTGGTGATGTGGCTTTGAATTTAATAACATTCTCACTTACTCATAGACAGTTTTCTGTTAAGCCTCAGGGCCTTGGGAGCCAGGCTAATTTGCACACAGCAGAGACACACAGGTTTGTTTTCACTCAGAGCAGAAGATAATAAGTAGATGAAGTTGAAAATTCAAATTGGATAAAGATAATCCAACTACCTTAGGAGAAAATAAAAATAAAAACCCTTATAAATTGCACAGCTGAATAAGTTGTCGGGTGATACGTCCAGCTGGAGCACCCAGCCAATCACTCAGGATAACTGACAGGCTACTGCTTCGATGAGTCATCTTTCCAATGGCAGGGTCAAGACTAGAGGTTAAGAGACAGTTTTTAATTTAACAGACCATCTGTAAGAAATGCAAGGTTTTCAGTTTAGCATCTTTGGCCTCCCTATATAAATACTTCCACATTAAGGGCCAGCACATCTCTAATTAAAATCTAAATTGCATTCAGGACATTTACATCCAAAGAAGGCCATTCTGTTCATCAAAGACCCAGATCACTGAGTTGTGAGTTAATATTGAAGGGCTCTTTAACTCTCCCTTCTCCAATGCACCATTTTCCATTTTCACCTGGGTGCCGGTAACCTTGCTGTGACTATAACTAGCCTCATTTCTCCTCCTGGCAGATATAACAACTGACACTTCATAAGAAATAGAAGTCTTCAAATGATTCATCCCATCAGCAGCATAACAATAGCTTAGAAATACAGTGGATTTTCAGACACAGCTCTTACATGTCAGAGAATAGGGAGGAGTACATCGTACAGTCTACATTTAGAAAACCAACTGCAGGACTCCACTGTCCTTCTAGCAGTTCTCACCCTGAATGCACATTAAAATCACCTGGAAAAGAGTAAAGGCCACCGAGGAGATGGAGCAACTCAAATTAACCCAAACTGCAATTGAAATTTGGTCAAGGTCTATAGATTAGTGAATAGTAATGTTACAATGTTAATATCTGGCTTTGATAATTACATGGTGCTTATGTAAGACCTTAACATTTGGGAAAGCTGGGGGAAGGATATATGGGACTTCTTTGTACTATTTTACATCTTTTTTTTTTTTTTTGTAAGTTTAAAGTCATTTCAAAAGGAAAAGTAAAAAAATAAATAAATAAAAGAAATAAAGTAAACTAGAAAAAATCTCTCAGGAAGCCTTTGAAAAATCTCAATGCCTAAGTCTCACCTTAGACCAATCAAACCAAATCTCTGAGTGTGAAGCCTAAATAGTGTTTTTAAAAAGACCCTCCAGTAATTTCAATTTGTAGCAAGGGCTGAGGACCACTGTTGGAGTGAAGAGAGGAGGAATCAGTGAACTGAGGCTGGTCCCCACTTTATCGCATCCTGTGATATGACTTCAGGCAGGTCATTTCCTCTCACTATGCCTCAGTGACCTTATCTATAAAATGGAGTTTCTTGACTCACCTGAGGATACTGACAGTGTGAAGATAAAGACAGTGTAGAGAGAAAAGCTTTGTAAAATTTTGAGAACTATTGAAACTCAAGGTGTCAGTGAACCTTCTGAAGTGAAGCTTCAATACTCAAGAGCCTGGGTAACCTTCAGAACATAATGACACACTGATAAAGAAGTGAGGGAGGGCCTCATGCTCAAAAAGTGAGCAATTCCATTTTAACCAGGGCTTCCTTTCTTTCAGCCATCCCAGCCCCACCTTTCCCTGCATGGTAGCATCCTGGGTGGGCACACACTATCGAATCCCACTGCCTAGGTTCTTCCTTTTCCACCTTGACTTATGACCTAAAGGATAAATGGTGCTCTCTATTTATGAAAAATAACTGTCTTTAATTAGTTCTTGATCCCTCTCAACAACAATAATGGTTCTCAAAAACTAGCATGCACTGGAATCGCCTGAAGGGCTTGTGAAAACACAGATTGCACAGGAATGTCCATGGCTAGTCACAATAGCAGAAAGGTGGAAACAACCCAAATGACCATCAGCTCATGAAAAGATAAACAAAATGTGCTATATGCACATAATGGAATATTATTTGACCGTAAAAAGGAATGAAGTACTGATACATGCTACAACACAAATGGGCTAGAAAACACTGTGCTAAGTGAAACAAACCAGACACAAAAGGCTTCATACTATTTATGTTTCCACTTATACAAATAGGCAAATCTACAAAGGCAGAAAAAGAGAAAGCAGTGGTTGTGTGCAGCTAGGTGGATAGGAGAGTATAACCAAACTGTACAGGGTTTCTTTTTGAGATAATGAATGCTTTAAAATTGATTGTGGTGATGGTGGCACAAAACTAAAAACTGTTGAATTGTATCCTTTAAATTAGTTAATTTTGTGGTATGTGAATTTTATCTTAATAAAGCCTCTTGATGAAAGTGAATGAGGAGAGTGAAAAAGCTGGCTTAAAACTCAACATTCAAAAAACTAAGATCATCTGGTCCCATCACTTCATGGNGAAAGTGAAAGTGAAGTCACTCAGTCGTGTCTGTGTCATTGCTACAGCCATGTAAAGACTTGTGCACCCATATGGATGTAGGATGGAAGTTGATCATAGAGAAATAAACATGTGGTTTTCCTAAGAGACTGTTGAAAAGAAAAAATAGTCATTATATTATTAATTATTTATATTGTCCGGATGATTCATGTTTGCTTTTTTTCCTTCTGATAACTCTGACTTCCTGGTTGTGACAGTCCTAGAAGACTGAAATGTTTCCTTCTCTAGTCCCAGACAGGTGACCCACGCCACAACTTGCTGAAGCCTTGTTCTTTACCCAAATCAGGAGACTTCCGGGGAGCATCCACTCTTGCTCCCATTTCAATTGAGCACCCTACACAGAACTCACAGGAGATGAGTTCTGGTTACCTCCTGAGTACAGGTTACCTCCTATGCCACTTAGTAATTGTTGATAGCTCTTGGAAGTTGTCAGTGGCCCACTCCACTTGTTCGTTTTGCTTAGATTAAGTCTGAGATGTAGGTCACAATTCTGCCATGTTCTCACACTTGCAAGGGAATCCCTCACCCCAGGTTCATGGGAGAGGGCACAGAGGGCATGTGAACACATGCACACATTGCACCTTTCTTCTTCCCCAGATTAACCATTCTACCCCAGTTCTCTCTAGCCTCAGTTCAGTTCAGCCGTGCAGGCATGTCCAACTCTTTGGATTATAGACCTGTGTTCTCAACCCTGAGGGTTACACTGGGATTGAGCACCACTGCTGAGTATCATCTGGATCAATAGCATCCACATTACTGGAAGCTTCAGTTTAGTCGCTCAGTCATATCTGACTCTCTGCAACTCCAAGGACTACAGCACGCCAGGCTTCCCTGTCCATCACCAGCTCCTGGAGCTTGCTCAAACTCATGTCCATCATGTCAGTGATGCCATCCAACCATTTCATCTCATCTCATCTCGTCCCCTTCTCCTCCTGCCCCAGCATCAGGGTCTTTTCCAATGAGTCAGTTCTTCGCATCAGGTGCCCAAAGTATTGGAGTTTCAGCTTCAGCATCAATCTTTCCAATGAATATTCACGACTAATTTCCTTTAGGATGGACTGGTTGGATCTCCTTGCAGTCCAAGGGACTCTCAAGAGTCTTCTCCAACATCACAGTTCAAAACCCTCAATTCTTAGGCACTCAGCCTTCCTTCTGGGCCAGCTCCCACATCCATACATGGCTATGGGAGAAACCATAGTTTTACTAGACAGACCTTTGTCAATAAAGTAATGTTTCTTTTTAACATGCGGTCTAGGTTTGTCACAGCTTTCCTTCCAAGGAGGAAGCGTCTTTTAGTTCCATGGCTGCAGTCACCATCTGCAGTGATCTTAGTGTAGTGGCAGTGTCGGTCGCTCAGTCGTATCTGACTCTTTGCAGCCCCACACACTATGGCCTGCCAGGCTCCTCTGGCCATGGGATTCTCCAGGAAAGAACACTTGAGTGGACTGCCATTCCCTAGTCCAGAGGATCTTCCTCATCCAGGGATCAAACCTGGGTCTCCTGCATTGCAGGCAGATTCTTTACTGTCTTAGCCACCAAGAAAATAAAGTCTGGAACTGTTTCCATTGTTTCCCCATCTATTTGCCAGAGTCAATATCTTGTCTAACAGCATGAAAAATTCTGGATTTATCTATGTACACATACACACACAGACAAACACAAAAGGTTAATCACTCAGTCATGTGTAACTCATGGCAACCCCATGGACTCTAGCCCACCAGGCTCCTCTGTCCATGGAAATCTCCAGTCAAGAATACTGGAGTTGGTTGCCATCCACTTTTCCAAGGGATCTTCCTGACCCAGGGTTCAAACCCAGGTTTCCTGCACTGCAGGCAGATTCTTTACCATCTGAGCCACAAGGGAAGCTCTTATCTATTCATGCACATCCCTTAATCAATTGAAAATTCTATCTTTAAAACTTAGAAAAACACCAATACAGTATACTAACACATATATATGGAATTTAGAAAGATGGTAATGAGGACCCTGTATGCAAGACAGCAAAAGAGATACAGATGTGTAGAGCGGACATATGGACTCTGAGGGAGAAGGAGAGGGAGAGGGAGAGGGTGGGATAATTTGGGAGAATAGCATTGAAATATGTATACTATCATGTAAGAAATGAATTGCCAGTCTATGTTCAATGCAGGATGCAGGATGCTTGGGGCTGGTGTATGGGGATGATCTGGAGGGATGATGTGGGGTGGGAGGTGGGAGGGGTTTTCATGTTTGGGAGTTCGTGTAAAAAAATAAATAAATAAAAGAAATAAAGTAAACTAGAAAAAATCTCTCAGGAAGCCTTTGAAAAATCTCAATGCCTAAGTCTCACCTTAGACCAATCAAACCAAATCTCTGAGTGTGAAGCCTAAATAGTGTTTTTAAAAAGACCCTCCAGTAATTTCAATTTGTAGCAAGGGCTGAGGACCACTGTTGGAGTGAAGAGAGGAGGAATCAGTGAACTGAGGCTGGTCCCCACTTTATCGCATCCTGTGATATGACTTCAGGCAGGTCATTTCCTCTCACTATGCCTCAGTGACCTTATCTATAAAATGGAGTTTCTTGACTCACCTGAGGATACTGACAGTGTGAAGATAAAGACAGTGTAGAGAGAAAAGCTTTGTAAAATTTTGAGAACTATTGAAACTCAAGGTGTCAGTGAACCTTCTGAAGTGAAGCTTCAATACTCAAGAGCCTGGGTAACCTTCAGAACATAATGACACACTGATAAAGAAGTGAGGGAGGGCCTCATGCTCAAAAAGTGAGCAATTCCATTTTAACCAGGGCTTCCTTTCTTTCAGCCATCCCAGCCCCACCTTTCCCTGCATGGTAGCATCCTGGGTGGGCACACACTATCGAATCCCACTGCCTAGGTTCTTCCTTTTCCACCTTGACTTATGACCTAAAGGATAAATGGTGCTCTCTATTTATGAAAAATAACTGTCTTTAATTAGTTCTTGATCCCTCTCAACAACAATAATGGTTCTCAAAAACTAGCATGCACTGGAATCGCCTGAAGGGCTTGTGAAAACACAGATTGCACAGGAATGTCCATGGCTAGTCACAATAGCAGAAAGGTGGAAACAACCCAAATGACCATCAGCTCATGAAAAGATAAACAAAATGTGCTATATGCACATAATGGAATATTATTTGACCGTAAAAAGGAATGAAGTACTGATACATGCTACAACACAAATGGGCTAGAAAACACTGTGCTAAGTGAAACAAACCAGACACAAAAGGCTTCATACTATTTATGTTTCCACTTATACAAATAGGCAAATCTACAAAGGCAGAAAAAGAGAAAGCAGTGGTTGTGTGCAGCTAGGTGGATAGGAGAGTATAACCAAACTGTACAGGGTTTCTTTTTGAAATAATGAATGCTTTAAAATTGATTGTGGTGATGGTGGCACAAAACTAAAAACTGTTGAATTGTATCCTTTAAATTAGTTAATTTTGTGGTATGTGAATTTTATCTTAATAAAGCCTCTTGATGAAAGTGAATGAGGAGAGTGAAAAAGCTGGCTTAAAACTCAACATTCAAAAAACTAAGATCATCTGGTCCCATCACTTCATGGCAAATAGATGGGGAAATAATGGAAACAGTGAGAGGCTTTATTTTTTTGGACTCGAAATCACTGCAGATAGTGACTGCAGACATGAAATTAAGACACTTGCTCTTTGGAAGAAAAGCTACGACCAACCAAGACAGCATATTAAAAAGCAGAGACATTACTTTGCTGACAAAGGTCTGTCTAGTCAAAGCTATGGTTTTTCCAGTAGTCACGTTTGGATGTGAGATTTGGACTATAAAGAAAGTTGAGCACTGAAGAACTGATGCTTTTGAACTGTGGTGTTGGAGAAGACTTGAGAGTTCCTTGAACTGTAAGGAGGTCAAACCAGATTTCCTAAAGGAAATCAGTCCTGAATATTCATTGGAGGGACTGATGCTGAAGCTGAAACTCCAATATTTTGGCCATCTGATGCGAAGACCTGACTCATTGGCAGGAAACTTGATGCTGGGAAAGACTGAAAGCATGAGGAGAAGGAGACAACAGAGGATGAGATAGTTGGATGGCATCACTGACTCGATGAACGTAAGTTTGAGCAAGCTCTGGGAGTTGGACAGTGAAACCTGGCATGCTGCAGTCCATGGCTTCGCAAAGAGTCAGACACGATTGAGTGACTGAACTGAACTGAAAGCTGTTAAAAGTTTCAAGTGTATATACCTCTCAAAAAAAAAAAAAAAAAAAAGCACAACCCACATAATGGTGGAACTAACCCCAGAACTTCCAATTCAGTAGAGTGAGGGTGGGGCCTGAGAATCTGCATTTCTAACAGGTTTCTCATTGATGCTGATGCTGCTGGTTCCATAGGCCACAGTTTAAGAATCACAGAATAGGGTTCTCATATTTAGAACCACTAAAAATATTCTTCTTAGTCTGATAGCCAAATAAAGTCCAGGAAGGCTCTGCTCATGTCCTCTGGATATCTGGAGATGAGCATTTCTTTTTCTACTTTCGTTTTTTAATACTGGGCTGGTTGAACTAAACATGAGGAAGTGTAGCCTTATGATGAAGGCTGGTACCTTAACAGGCTCATTCATCTGTTGCAAAGATGAAGACATGCAAGCAAGCAAGAAAAACCCTGAATGTCTAGCATTTGATGGGACTGACTTGGGCAGGAAAAATATCTAACAATAGTCCTTTCCAAATCTGACCATCTCTCCTCATGATGGTTATTTNTGAACTGAACTCACAGCCTCTGCTCCCATTAGCTTCTAGCACTACTGAGATCATGAAGAACCCCTCTGACACTGTCCCAATTCCATTTTTCTTATGCTAATCTTATTTGGCTATTGTTATGTGGAATATCAAGAAACTCAACTGAACAGGCCCTAACATCCTATGTGCAGCAAAGATTTAATATATGCAACATGCTACCACTCTTCAATCCCGTGGCTTAAGATCTTTTAGATGGACAACATTATTACGATTGGGTTTTTTATGTCCAGGTCTGTTTCGATCATGAATCTCAAGGGTGATAACTATCCCTCCCCAGCACACTCGTTCCCCTCCCCACCCAGCCCACTGTCCTTAACATTTCTAAGTTCCACCCAAAATACCTATACAAGGATATTTCTGATTCACTGATAGTCTATATTTCATTCAAAATCTTTCTGAACACATACACATATCTGACCCCAACCCACCAGCAGGGACGGGTGATAGAAACAGGTATAATAGTCGGTTTAACTTTTGCTCACAGCCTGTAACACAGCAATGCTTAAAGGACCCAGAGGTTCACACAGGACAGAGGAGTGTCCAAACAACATCCATACCAAGGGAGGTCATTGTTACCACTATAAGGTGTTTTTATTATGAGTGGTTTGGGCAGGAAAATAGATGAGGATTACTAAGCTACTTGAAAAGTAGGAACTTTATTGAATATTTGTTCAAAAAAATAAATTCAAATTTATTCAATAAAGTTCAAATTTATTCAAAATTGCTTTATTCAATTTTGTATCCTTGGCACCCAAAACATCTTGTAGAATACAGTGCATGCACAGAAAATAATTACCAATCAGAATAACTAGAAAATACAGAAAGCACGATGATGCCGGGATTGTTTCTCAATCAAAGATGCAGACGACTGTGGCGTTCCTGTTGTTGTTGCTGGCGTTTAGAAGCTCAGTTGTGTCCGACTCTGCAACCCTATGGACTGTAGCCCGCCAGGTTCTGCTGTCCATGAGATTTCCCAGGCAAGAATACAGGAGTGGGTTGCAATTTCCTTCTCCAGGGGATCGTCCCATTCCAGGGACTGAACCCAGATCTCTTGCATTGCAGGCAAATGCTTTACCACTTAGTCACCTGGGAAGCCCAAATGTTTTTGACTGTGGGACACAGCATTCTAGATTTTAGTTCCCCAAACATGGATTGAACCTGTACTACCTACAGTGAAGACACAGAGTCTTAACCGCTAGACCACGTGTCCATATAAATAGCTATGGGTAAAGATCTTCCAAAACATACTTCTCTGTAGAAGATGCCAAATATTTCCTAGCCCCTACTTACTCGTGCATGTGGCTGCACATGTCTTTGCTCAGAAATATTGAATGAGTCATTATATCCTTCACTGTTACAGCCCAAATGATCTAGCACAGTCACATCAGAGGTGCATTTGTGACTCGAGTATTCCAAAAACACTTGGAGCAAATGCCATTACAAAGTTGTAGTTCTTAAGAGAAATACTGCTTTGTTTTATCAGCTATGAGTATGGAATTATAGAAAAGAAGCACGTTGTAAACTATCATCATTGCCTTCATCTTTAGGACCAATAAAATTCTTACCATTCATACTAATTCCTTTTCTCAACATGTTAAGTCCTAAGTAATCTGAAAACACGTTCTATTTCCTTTCTGATGGTCCCCTTGACTCTCTAATGTGCAAGAGTGTGAAGATGCCTACTGCAAACACGGTGTCTGTGCCTCCGCTTCCATGATGTCCCCTCCCCCTAAGTGTGCACACTGAGCTTTTATTCCAATTACAGGGAACCAGAGATCAATTAGATGCTCACTTCCAAACCCACACATTTGCTATTTCTTCTCCCTGAGATAAACAACTCATCTAGAATTAAGACTTTTTTCCCCAAAGTCTGAAGTTTTCTGGAGTCTCTATCCTAAAATACTCCCTCAGTCATTCTCCTGTCCTTGGTCCACACACCCTGTTAATCCTGGCCCCACACCCTGCCTTCTACTCCAGCTCATTGTGCACATCTTACAAGAGATCGATCTGCCTGAATTGATTTTATTGGCAAAGTAGCATTTTTCATGGATCTAAGATTAAAAGGCTTGTAGGCTAATTAGTGCAAATTTGTTATGATTTTCTATAACCCATGGCTGAGGTGTCTTGCTCTTCTATTTGTAAGTACCTGTGCATTTTTAGGCAAGGGTCATAAAATCTAGTAGAGAAGGAAATGGCAACCCATTCCAGTATTCTTGTCTGGAGAATTCCCATGGATAGAGGAGCCTGGCAGGCGACAGTCCATGGGGTCACAAAGAGTCAGACACAACTGAGCGACTAACATTCACTCGCTCATAAAGTCTAGAGAACTAGACAGAAATGGTTTTTAAGCCCAATTTTATTGTAAACTGCCAGCATCTAGAGCTTTTCTAACACTTTCTAAAAGGAAACTAAAACATTGAGTTGTAAATTCTACCTGAGTCACAATAGTTGCCAGTCAGAATAGATACAAACCAATGAAAGAAAAAAACAATATGACTGCCTTTTTAGTATCTCAGCAAGTCAAGGTTCCTTAAGTGAATGCCCACTTGTCAATGCCACAATCTCCTCTGTAAATCATTATTTCATTGTTTAATAAAGAGTTACTCATCGAAAAGAAAGACACACAATAATTGGTGAAAAGAATGACTCCCAGGACAGCAAAATAATCTGACCTTACTTACTCAATGAGAACAGAAATGACTATTACAACGGAAACATACTTGAAAGGCTTCTACCACTTGTCAAAGTGAAGAAGATCGGGTGCATTTAAGAAGAAATGGATGTATTTATTTTAAGATGATCCTTGAAGCTGAACGAAGATCTTTCACGTTGTATGCTGCTGCTGCTGCTAAGTCACTTCTGTCATGTCCGACTCTATGCGACCCCATAGATGGCAGCCCACCAGGCTCCTCANCTTCTACCACTTGTCAAAGTGAAGAAGATCGGGTGCATTTAAGAAGAAATGGATGTATTTATTTTAAGATGATCCTTGAAGCTGAACGAAGATCTTTCACGTTGTATGCTGCTGCTGCTGCTAAGTCACTTCTGTCATGTCCGACTCTATGCGACCCCATAGATGGCAGCCCACCAGGCTCCTCAATCCCTGGGATTCTCCAGGCAACAACACTGGAGTGGGTTGCCATTTCCTTCTCCAATGCATGAAAGTGAAGAGTGAAAGTGAAGTCGCTCAGTCGTGTCCGACTCTTTGCGACCCCATGGACTGCAGCCTATCAGGCTCCTCCACCCATGGGATTTTCCAGGCAAGAGTACTGGAGTGGGGTGCCATCGCCTTCTCTGTTCACATTGTATAGAAATGGGCATTTAAAATGAGTCTGTGAAGAGAGTTTTCTTTTTTAACAAAATATTGTTTACAAAGTAAAAAAAACTTTTAAGCTTGAATTAGAAGCTGATATAGGTCATATGCTTTAATTATGTGCATCATAAATACCAGTATATTCTACTGAGTAACTCAAAATAGTGGTAAATGTTTGGCTTTCCAGGCAAAAAAAAGTGCTTAATTGATAATTATATATGAGGAGCTGTAACTAGCCATGATTCCTGAAGAAGGAATCAGAGTCCAAAGCAGCATTTTGGGGATACTTTTCCTAACCTTTGAAGGCTGACTTTACCATACTTTTTCTAGTATGTTCTGTACTAGCACATTGGCACATAATATCACTACTTCTTAAACAAAGAACAATTATTCTTCAGAACTAGGCCATGCAGAAAAAGTTAATGATACCAAATATCAAAAGCAAATGCTTTCATATATGTTAATTCTAATTCTTAATCTCTAATGCTTAAAGAGTTTAAGGGGTTGTTACATGTGTAGGGCTTGATAATGAAACAAGGACACAAGCCTAGTACAATGTCACAGAAAACTAAAACAATCTGCTAAATGGAGATACATTCATTTTTTGGTTTCCTCCAAGTAATGCATTTTTTAAATTTATCTTTTTAATCCATGAATCAGTGAGGACAATATTTTACTATTTATGGGTACAAAGCAACTCTTTGCAAGGTATACCAGGGTATACTTAAGTCTGTAACATCATTAACTACAGTAAATGTACTTTACTAGGCAGAGTATCACAGAGAAAGTGATGGCACCCCACTCCAGTACTCTTGCCTGGAAAATCCCATGGACGGAGAAGCCTGGTAGGCTGCAGTTCATGGGGTTGCAAAGAGTCGGACACAACTGAGTGACTTCACTTTCACTCTTCACTTTCATGCATTGGAGAAGGAAATGGCAACCCACTCCAGTGTTCTTGCCTGGAGAATCCCAGGGATGGGGGTGCCTGGTGGGCTGCCATCTATGGGGTCGCACAGAGTCGGACACAACTGAAGTGACTTAGCGGCGGCAGCAGCAGCAGGCAGTGTATCAAAGTAGAATTAACTAAAGATATATTTCAATTAGAACATGCTTTAAAGTAACAAAGTCGATGAAAATTTAAATTTATTCTGTCAAATATAAATGTTTGTCACTGTATGTGTGTAGATTATACTGTCACTCTCAACACAGCCACGTGCTTTGTAGGGTGCAAAAAAATTAATAAGCAATTCTCTAAAGGGTATACCAAAAACTTCTAGAATACACTAGATATCTGGTCATAGATAAAGGATTTTTTTTTGATACATGGTTATAGTATTAAAAAAATTTCCTATGTTTGAAAGTTAATGTCAACAGATGCAAGAACTTTATGCTTAAAACTCCAGGGAGACAAAGCCATGCAAGAATGGGGCCAGTACCCTGTCATCTAGTTTGGGATTGGGCGAGTGACTGGGAACAGCAGAAGGCACGCAGGGCCAGGGAGCTCTTTTATGCCTTTGTAAGACAATAGTATTAAATTTCGATCACGTTTTCATGAGTTCCAAAGGATAGCAAGGGGAATAAAGTGTCAGCTCTCCTTTTGATCTGAGGCATTTGGAACTAACTCAGCATTTTTATGCAAAAATGACAGCATCTAAGGTCAAATTTGTCTCTATCTTTTCCTTCTGGGAATGTACTCAGATGAGGGCTCTCTCAAACCACTGTGTAGGGTAAGGTTTTAGAGCAAAAACAAACAAAAAGATTAAAAATTAATTAATTAAACGAATAGTGTTGTTTAAACAAATTAAACAATACTATTGGTAAAAACAGGTGACACAGCTAGTCAATATTAAGAATACCAACAGCTGAGTTTCTGATCCTGAGAAGGGGACAGGGAAGAGAAATACTCCTGATTACTCCAATTACTGATGCAGATTACACCCTGTCTCCAATCTTGGCGGCAGTGAGGTAAGAAGAGGATTGATACAAGAAATCCCCTCTACCACTACCAAACATTTTGTGTTACAGGAATTAAATTTTTCCAACCTCCAATGTTCATCATGGCAATAGCAAAGATGAAATGATGGAAATCTTATCTTGCTAAAAGTTGACCAACTGCTTTGCCTTTTTCCTCTAATTTCAAACCACTATCTGATTTGTCACTTCCAATCTCAATTTATCCTTGTCCAAAATCATATTCAGTAAAACCAAGTACAGGGTAGAAGCCATGTTGAAACGTCTTCCTCCAAGTAACTGGAGGCACACTTAGGACCATCAGTGGCAGCCACCACACCCTCCTCCAAGGACAGGCATACACATCTCTTGCTTACTCTATTCGTCCATTTCAGTTTTCCGTCTCCCAAGTTTCTTAGAGGAAATTCCACAGGAGGGATCACCATTTAAAGGTTTTTAAGTCTGTCGTTTATATAACTATTTTTAATGATATAACCACTTTTTAAACCAATCAGAACATAGTTTCAACCAAATGAATCATCATCTTCTGGTGAGAAAATGAGAGGCATAAAGAAAAATATGGTCTTTTTAACTCACCAAAAGTAATGATATTTTCTTAACTTAAATAAAGTAAAACAAGGTTGCCTGGAGAAGTATCAATAGCCTCAGATATGCAGATGACACCACCCTCATGGCAGAAAGTGAAGAAGAACTAAAGAGCCTCTTGATGAAAGTGAAAGAGGAGAGTGAAAAAGTTAGCTAAAAGATCAACATTCATAAAACTAAGATCATGGCATTTGGTCCCATCATTTCATGGCAAATAGATGGGGAAACAGTGGCTGACTTTATTTTGGGGGGCTCCAAAATCACTGTAGAATGTGACTGCAGCCATGAAATTAAAAGATGCTTACTCCTTGGAAGGAAAGTTATGACCAATCTAGACAGCATATTAAAAAGCAGAGACATTACTTTGCCAACAAAGGTCCATCTAGTCAAGGTTATGGTTTTTCCAGTAGTCATGTATGGATGTGAAAGTTGGACTATAAAGAAAGCTGAGCGCCGAAGAATTGATGCTTTTGAACTGTGGTGCTGGAGAAGACTCTTGAGAGTCCCTTGGACTGCAAGGAAATCCAACCAGTCCATTCTAAAGGAAATCAGTCCTGGGTGCTCATTGGAAGGATTGATGTTGAAGCTGAAACTCCAGTACTTTGGCCACCTGACGCGAAGAGCTGACTCACTTGAAAAGACCCTGATGCTGGGAAAGATTGAAGGCGGGAGGAGAAGGGCACGACAGAAGATGAGACGGTTGGATGGGATCACTGACTCAATGAATTTGAGTGAACTCCTGGAGTTGATGATGGACAGGGAGGCCTGGCGTACTGCAGTCCATGGGGTCGCAAAGAGTTGGACACGACTGCGCGACTGAACTGAACTGAACCATGACATTGCAATCATTCAACCTTCTAAATGCAACCACATTTTGTATTGCCATTCTTTTAGTTACCCAGGTTAAAACTGACTCTTTGAGGGGATTTTAACATCTTGAAAATTAGAATTTAAAATATGTGCTTTAGAATGAGTTGCTAGAGTCGCAACATTAAACAGATATACTTACATATTCTCTGTAAGATTATCATGAAGCATTTTACAGGTTCTATATTCAATTTCCATTTACTAAAACAGTTTATTCATTAGGAAAATTTTTGCTAACATGAGAATATGGAACACTATGTCTTGGAGATAGAATCTGCTTATACATGAAATTCATACCTGTCTTCAAAAAGAACTAAGGTAAATCAGTTTACCACAAAGTAAAATTAAGAGCATCAGTTAATATTCTGATATCCAGAAGGAATAAGAAACTGCATTTTATAATAGAAAGAGCTTCAACTTCAGAGAACCACATTTCTTTCAGCAGATCCTGGTCCCACCATCTTGGACTGCTTAACCCTGTCTATCCATGAAATAGAGTTAATAGTTTCCACCTCATGGAGATTTTATAAGGAGAAATTATATAATAATTAATCCATCCTCTGGTTGGTAGGCTCCATACACCCAAATATTAGCTTTTGTTCACATGTAAATAAATACTATTTATCTATGTCTTTACAGCGCATCTGACTGTGGATCTGAGTCCAGGTTCGTCTCCTGGTCTCCTGGCCGGTTCAGGGGGACAAGTGCTCTTTGCGCTTCCCAGGTGGCATTAGTGGTGAAGAACCCCTGCCGTTGCAGGACCCACAGGAGACGCAGGTTCGATCCCCTGGTTGGGAACGATTCCCTGGAGGAGGGCGTGGCAATCCACTTCTGTGTTCTTGGCTGAAGAGTCCCACGGACAGAGGAGTCCAGCAGCCTATAGTCCATAGGGTTGCAAAGAGTCGGACACAACTGAAGCAACTTAGCATGCACGCACACATTTACGTATCAGTAAAATACAAAAATAAATGCTGCAACAATGTTCCTCAATATCCTTTCCAAACTCTTGGGTCACTAACTGAACCCCAATTTTTCAGTATCTATTTGTCTCTGATTGGCTCTATGACCTTATAGTTTCCTTTCATTTTCAAGGACTGCTCAGAGAAGAATCTGTCTCTTATACACATCTTAACTTAAATAAAGTAAAACAAGGTTGCCTGGAGAAGTATCAATAGCCTCAGATATGCAGATGACACCACCCTCATGGCAGAAAGTGAAGAAGAACTAAAGAGCCTCTTGATGAAAGTGAAAGAGGAGAGTGAAAAAGTTAGCTAAAAGATCAACATTCATAAAACTAAGATCATGGCATTTGGTCCCATCATTTCATGGCAAATAGATGGGGAAACAGTGGCTGACTTTATTTTGGGGGGCTCCAAAATCACTGTAGAATGTGACTGCAGCCATGAAATTAAAAGATGCTTACTCCTTGGAAGGAAAGTTATGACCAATCTAGACAGCATATTAAAAAGCAGAGACATTACTTTGCCAACAAAGGTCCATCTAGTCAAGGTTATGGTTTTTCCAGTAGTCATGTATGGATGTGAAAGTTGGACTATAAAGAAAGCTGAGCGCCGAAGAATTGATGCTTTTGAACTGTGGTGCTGGAGAAGACTCTTGAGAGTCCCTTGGACTGCAAGGAAATCCAACCAGTCCATTCTAAAGGAAATCAGTCCTGGGTGCTCATTGGAAGGATTGATGTTGAAGCTGAAACTCCAGTACTTTGGCCACCTGACGCGAAGAGCTGACTCACTTGAAAAGACCCTGATGCTGGGAAAGATTGAAGGCGGGAGGAGAAGGGCACGACAGAAGATGAGACGGTTGGATGGGATCACTGACTCAATGAATTTGAGTGAACTCCTGGAGTTGATGATGGACAGGGAGGCCTGGCGTACTGCAGTCCATGGGGTCGCAAAGAGTTGGACACGACTGCGCGACTGAACTGAACTGAACCATGACATTGCAATCATTCAACCTTCTAAATGCAACCACATTTTGTATTGCCATTCTTTTAGTTACCCAGGTTAAAACTGACTCTTTGAGGGGATTTTAACATCTTGAAAATTAGAATTTAAAATATGTGCTTTAGAATGAGTTGCTAGAGTCGCAACATTAAACAGATATACTTACATATTCTCTGTAAGATTATCATGAAGCATTTTACAGGTTCTATATTCAATTTCCATTTACTAAAACAGTTTATTCATTAGGAAAATTTTTGCTAACATGAGAATATGGAACACTATGTCTTGGAGATAGAATCTGCTTATACATGAAATTCATACCTGTCTTCAAAAAGAACTAAGGTAAATCAGTTTACCACAAAGTAAAATTAAGAGCATCAGTTAATATTCTGATATCCAGAAGGAATAAGAAACTGCATTTTATAATAGAAAGAGCTTCAACTTCAGAGAACCACATTTCTTTCAGCAGATCCTGGTCCCACCATCTTGGACTGCTTAACCCTGTCTATCCATGAAATAGAGTTAATAGTTTCCACCTCATGGAGATTTTATAAGGAGAAATTATATAATAATTAATCCATCCTCTGGTTGGTAGGCTCCATACACCCAAATATTAGCTTTTGTTCACATGTAAATAAATACTATTTATCTATGTCTTTACAGCGCATCTGACTGTGGATCTGAGTCCAGGTTCGTCTCCTGGTCTCCTGGCCGGTTCAGGGGGACAAGTGCTCTTTGCGCTTCCCAGGTGGCATTAGTGGTGAAGAACCCCTGCCGTTGCAGGACCCACAGGAGACGCAGGTTCGATCCCCTGGTTGGGAACGATTCCCTGGAGGAGGGCGTGGCAATCCACTTCTGTGTTCTTGGCTGAAGAGTCCCACGGACAGAGGAGTCCAGCAGCCTATAGTCCATAGGGTTGCAAAGAGTCGGACACAACTGAAGCAACTTAGCATGCACGCACACATTTACGTATCAGTAAAATACAAAAATAAATGCTGCAACAATGTTCCTCAATATCCTTTCCAAACTCTTGGGTCACTAACTGAACCCCAATTTTTCAGTATCTATTTGTCTCTGATTGGCTCTATGACCTTATAGTTTCCTTTCATTTTCAAGGACTGCTCAGAGAAGAATGAGGGATTCAATTCTGGCCCACAGGTCAGCAGGTGAAGCCTTCCTGGGGCTTTGGAGATGCGCGTCAAACTCATATTGCTGTAATGTGCGAGACGCAGGCACTACAGTTCTTTTGTGATTCTGGGAAGAACCAGCCTAGATGCTGAGGAGGACAGAAAAGAAAGAACTGGGTCCCTCTTACTGAACTTATTGAATTCCATGATTAATGAAATAATCTCAGTCTATAGTTATGTCATTAATATAATGTTTCATTTACTGCTGGAATAAAAACAACTAACACTTCTCAAATGTTCACTGTAATTCATGTATTTCTTATTACAAATTTATGCAGTAAGTATATCTCTTATCCCCACTTTAGAGACAGGTCAACTGAAGCCCAAAAAAGCCAAGTAACTTGTCCAGATGCACAGAAGTATTACCTTGATGAATCAAGATTAAGTTCAGGAAACTGGCTCTCAAGTCCACTCATTATTGTTAACCAGTACTGTCTGTGGAAGGAACAGCATTAAAACAAATTCAGACCATCAGTGATATTAATTGCTGGGCAGGAACCCAAGATAACTTATTGTCCAATTATACTCAATTATGAGAGCTAGTTTAATTATACAAAGACAGTTCTTCATCTGGTCACTACTGAAAACCATATGGCCAGATAGAAGAGGTAACTTTGAAAGATTTAATACCATTTTTCTTGTTTCAAAAAACTCAAGAAAACAGAGTTACTTGCAGCAACTCTGTGCTGCAAATTATTTATTCCTAATTCTGACTTTTCAGAAAGTGACGGTGATGCATAGTACACCTGGGAACCTCTGCCTTGGGTTTTTATGGCTGATGACCTTCACTTTTCAAATGGGAAAGGACAGTGGTGCTCTCCTTTAAGGTGTGTGTGAAAGCACAGCACTAACTAGAGCGCCACAGTTGGTGCAAGGAGGACAACCTTTAAAAAAATGTAGAATTCAAATGATCATGATTATCGGCTTTTCCTAATTTGGCCCATTTTCTAGATGGAAAAAAAAAAAAAACAAAAATGAAAGTCAGGATTCAACTATTGTTCCACTCTATCAAAAGGAAAATACCAGTCAGAGATTAAACAAAATCCAATGAACTGATCCTTTAATGTCCAAATGAACACATTCCAATAATCCTAGGGTCACCCCACGGCAAATGCAGGAAGGGGGCTCTTCATAGTGTGGGGGGGATTTCAAAGTTCAGCCAACAACCCCCTGCAGCGTGGGTGAGGGAACAATGGCCAGCCCTGTCAACACTATCGCACAGTATGAAAATTTCTACTTTGCAGAAATTTTTGAACTTTTTTTTTTTTCAGAGATTGACAAATAGAGCTGTGCATTCTTGAAAATGATGTGAAAACAACACAAAGCACCCCTTGAGGGACATTTCTCTAACGGTCATTACAAGCATATGCAAAGAGGCGTAACCTTACAGAAAAGCACAGATAGTAACTAATTCCAAATACAGATTAAAAATCCTTAAAAACCAAGTCAGGTCATGACTTGACCCTTTGACAGGCAAGTGCAAAAATATCCTGGGGGAAACAAGGTGGAGAGTCAGGGGTATGAGGAGTAAAATGTATGGTAAATACATTATTCAGGAAATGTAGTGAGAATGTCTGACCAAAAGTGGTAAAGTGGTACAAAATGGATCATAGTGCAAAATCTCCCTGTGTAATGTCAAAGCAAATCAGAAAAGCAGGTTTTGAACATGAGTTGTGTGTTTTCTTCTTCATATACTGCTTTTGCTTTTACAATGGAAAATATCACGTAGAAGTCCCATGGTAGCTCATTTACGGTATTCTATCTAGATACTAATTAAACAAATTAATCCAAGAGTTTTTGCAATTGGCATATCCACTCTGCATCAGGCCAAACAACACACATGATGCTGATCAGATGGCTATAAAAGCCAATATTGCTTTAAGACAACAACATGTCTTTAAATGTTTTCTGAATGTACTATATTAAGGGGTAAATTTTTTTTTAAATAAAATTCTCTAACTGTTCAGATACTTTCTGGATTTTTTTTTTTAATGTATTTTAGGGTAAAATTTAACTTCTCTATTTATAGTTACTTCCCCTATAAAGAGTTGGAAATAAAGAGCACTATAGACGAGTTAAGAAAGATTGCTACACAGGAAATTAATAACAGGAAATGCAATTTATAGCTGCTAGCACAGTGCCCCACGCAAAGAAAACGAGAGGTTAATGAGAGCTTGTCGTGCCAACCTTCCCTGAAAACAGGGTTGCTAGTTAATGTGCGACAGAGAAAAAAGATATTCAACAGAGTGTCAGTATCAACCTTTGGAGCATAGTCCTCTTATACCATGAACTGATTTAGTATATATTCTGAAAACAAACTCTGAACCTACTAAAAAAGAAAAATAAAAAACAATGTCAATATAGACAAGCACTCATGTCAAAAATAGTGATAGGAACTGGGACCATTCTAAATTAAAATAGTAACTAAATATGTGTGGGGGCATACATATGAGTGTTTGCTTGGGTGTAGCATCTATTATAAAAATTTAAATCCCCAAGACATTTCCAAAACAGTTTTAAACCTTAAGAAGTCTGAGTCCTTTGATAACATTTTCTTTTTATACTGATTTGACTTCACATTAAACAACTGGCCTAGATAGAATTTCAAACATTCAGAGGATAAACTCATCCTTAGAGTACTACCTCGAATCATTCATTAACACAAATACAGAGAGAAGCAAACATCAGTTATGTGCTTTGACAGTTTAATCTAATTTTAAGATTTCCAGTGGCTTTTAAAGTAGTAAGAGCATTATTCATTTAAATAATAAGATAAACATAGGAAGAGCAGAACCAGCAGTTACAGCTGGACACTAAGCTATCAATATTTTAGCAAGAAGCCTTGCACAACAGACTTAACTTGACATTTACAGATTTATGCTCCAGCCATCTGTCCTCAGATCGTAAGATGTGTGTCATTGTTGGAGGAGCTAGCTAGTAAGGACGAGTAGTTGACTCCCAAGTATAGTAGGTTCTGCCTGACAAAGAACTGATAGGTGGGCTAAAAGAGAAGGAAACCAACTACCTTCCATTCACTATGCATTTCTCTTCCTGTGGGGCCATCAAATAGACACTGTACCCCACCCTCCCTTCCAGAGTCGATCAGGCACCATCAGGACCAACCTTCCATCCTGCTAGCTACACTTCCTACTGAATAGAGGAGGAGTTTCAGGAACTGCCTTCCCAAAAAACTACATTTTATCTGAGCTGAGACTATCATTGGACAGAAGAGTGAAACCAAAATTCACCTAACTGAAAATACTAACTGAAGTTAGCATTACAGATGTGAATGACCCCACTACAATGATCACACTGACAATCAACCAATGCTGTAGGAATGGTGCCATTATTGGCAAAGGAGACACCCTATGAAGAAGCTTGAATTCATTATGATTTTAAATACTTTTGTTATGAGTTAAAACCTTGCTCAATTTGAAATAAAATATACAATATAATATACAATAAAATATACAATAAAAAAGAAAATGTATCTCTCTGCCAACTATACCAGGAAACATGAATCTTATCTTTAAATTTTTAAAGAAACAATAAAGGGGAATATTTTATTTTTAAAAAACCTTGGAGATTATTTTCATAAATGATACAACTCTGAGGTCTAAGGATAAGAATAACAACATGACAATTAATAATATACTAACACAGCTAAGAGGTGGCAGAGCGGGGATGACCCACTCTGTTCTCAGATGCAGCAATTTGCAAGTTAAAGAACAGAGACACTGGAGTCAAACTCTGAAGTTCTGTTCCAGAACTTACTTGCTGTTTGACTTCGGGCAATTAACCTCTCTGAACTTGAATTCCCTGAGCTGTAGGAAGGATGTACTCAAATGTCAATTGCCCAATGCCCTTCCTAACTTTTATTTCTAATAGTATTGAGTATGAAATACTTCAACTGACACAAGCAATTACAATTACAGTCTGTATTATTATCTCCAGATAAAAATGTTAATAAAGCCTTCCAAAAACAAAAAATCATTCCTTAGAATGTTTAATCATTAACAGGTATTAATATTCAAAGCTCAACTCATCATACTACTTTTCATACCATCTAAAAATGCATGAAAACTTTTAAAATCCCAGATTAACAGCCAGAGCCCTTCAGAACAAGAAAAGACAGTAACACAACATTAGCCAAGTACAAAATGAGAAAAGTTTTACTGCATTAACATTTAAACATCAGCACATGGAAACTATAGACAAGTGGAAAAATAATCCTACAGAAGAATGAGGGCAGGGGGTGCTGATCTTACTACCGCAAGACAATTTAGATAGACAAGGTTCTGATTTTTAAATTATCAGGTAGAAAATGATTCAAAATAAATATGCAATGGTATGTAATCCTGTGTTATAAGTGACAGTAATTTTTTGAAAAGTCAATACAAGTCACTATCACTATATGTTACCAGAACATGAAGAAAAATTGTAGTATCAGAAAAAATAATGAAACTAAGTTCTTCCCCACGCAAATGAGTGAGGATTACTGACCATTGGTTAAGCAAGCCTTTCCTTACTATTCAGACAACTAGAAACAATAGACTACGTATAAATTTTTCCATACCACTACTAAAGATTTCGTATTGAAATTTTGCTAAAATAAAAGCAGGAACAAGTGGTTCTAATGCCACCAATACATATCTTTACTTTCCTCAAACAGGGACAAATAACAGGCTCAGATGAAGTTTTCTAAAAGTAGACAAACTAAACAACACACAGGTATCTAATCATATAAAAAATTTCAGTCTTAAACTCCCAAAGTTGCTTCCTCACTTAGTTTTAGCCAAAACACTTGAAAATATTTTCAAAGTTTTACCTGTTGAGTTCTTTCATTAAAGAAAATACAGTAAGCTATGTTAGTTTCATAAACTACCGCATAATTGCACTCATCTCACACGCTAGTAAAGTAATGCTCAAAATTCTCCAAGCCAGGCTTCAGCAATACGTGAACCGTGAACTTCCAGACGGTCAAGCTGGTTTTAGAAAAGGCAGAGGAACCAGAGATCAAATTGCCAACATCCGCTGGATCATGGAAAAAGCAAGAGAGTTCCAGAAGAACATCTATTTCTGCTTTATTGACTATGCCAAAGCCTTTGACTGTGTGGATCACAATAAACTGTGGAAAATTCTGAAAGAGATGGGAATACCAGACCACCTGACCTGCCTCTTGAGAAATCTGTATGCAGGTCAGGAAGCAACAGTTAGAACTGGACATGGAACAACAGACTGGTTCCAAATAGGAAAAGGAGTATGTCAAGGCTGTATATTGTCTCCCTGCTTATTTAACTCATATGCAGAGTACATCATGAGAAACGCTGG
>SJYX01014989.1:117797-147921 GCA_006410675.1 Oreotragus oreotragus | reverse complement strand
CTGAAACTCCAGTACTTTGGCCACCTCATGCGAAGAGTTGACTCATTGGAAAAGACCCTGATGCTGGGAGAGATTGGGGGCAGGAGGAGAAGGGGACAACAGAGGATGAGATGGCTGGATGGCATCACCGACTCGATGGACATGAGTTTGGGTGGACTCCAGGAGTTGGTGATGGACAGGGCGGCCTGGTGTGCTGTGATTCACAGGGTCGCAATGAGTCGGACATGACTGAACGACTGAACTGAACTGAACTGATGTTAGTTTATAACAGAGCTGAGCAATGTTTTCCTTCTCAGTGGTAAAGGTGGGCTATAAAGGACTATTCAGGAAAAATTAAGAAGTGATCGACTGTTTTTGTCTCCACTCAAAACTACAATAGGTTATCAAGTTCCAGTCATTTATTCTTAAAGCTAGATGAATGTGAATTAGAATCAGCACCCCTCTTCACATAGTAAAAATTTAAATCCTGAGATTCTATGAAAAGTTATACAGAAGTGGGTTTTTAATTGTTTATCCTCACGCCTCAGGGAGCAAATGGAGCTACAAAGCTTGGCCACAACCTGGGACAGAGGAGTCGCTGGCTTACACCTCACCTGTTTTGATCAAAGTTAGACACTTCAGGAATATTTCTGCTCTAAGAAGTTAGTGGAAACTCCACAGAGATTTGGTTTCTACGGCGTATGTCATTTAGTCACTAAGTCATGTTCAATTCTTTTGAGAGTCCATGGAATGTAGCTTGCCAAGGTCCTCTCTAAGGGATTCTCTAGGCAAGAATACTGCAATGGGTTGCCATCTCCTTCTCCAGGGGATCTTCCCGACCCAAGGATTGAACCCACATCTCCTGCATTGTTGGCAGGTTCTTTACTATTGAGCCACTGGGGGAGCCCTTCACGGGGTATACCTGTGGACATTACCATTTCAGAAATTAACATTTAGATGTTGTCAGATCACACTGAGAACCTAGAGAACTAAATCAAGTGTCTTGTGGATTCATCTACCATAGAAGAATCACCCTCTGCCAAGAAGAAGCACAGGAGCAGAAGTAAATACATCAGGCACTTATAGTCCTATAAATAGGAAAGTTTTAAAAAGTGTTTAATTGATTATAAGCTTGGCAAAGACACACTTAGAAGACTAAATTTTCTCCTCTGGAGAAGTTAAAGGGGTAATATGGATTAATATTAACAGATTAATCATAATAACAGTGCAATTATGATGATGCTGTGATAATGTCAACAGCTAACATTAATGTACACACTTAATATGGGCTAAGCATTGCTTCAAGCCTTTTATGCATATAATTCATTTGGTCTTTATAACCCTGTGAGGTAGCACCAAGCACTGTACATCTTACTATAAAACATAAACAGAGACTTCCCTGGTGGTCCAGTGGTTAAGAATCCAAGCTTCCATTGCAGGGGGCATGGGGTTCCATTCTGTGGCCAAGGAACTAAGATCCCTCATGCCATTTGGCAAAAAAAAAATAATAATAATAAATGCATAAAAATAAATAAATAACGCAATCACAAGACTTCCTCTTCAGCATGAGGTCGTAAAACTGAGCTATGACCGAGTTAATCTTAGAATATCCAACATCATATTCATAGCTTTCTTGCTCTGCTCATCATCTCTAACACAAGATCTGATAAAATGATTTTTTTTCTGAAAAAAATTAATAAAATACTAGATGTCACAGTAAAAGTAAATGATAGTGAAGCTGTCAAATCTAATGATGCAATGTGATATAAAATTCATTTTGGTAGTAGAAAATTTTAACAATGATTTATTTCTATACTAAAGGAGGTATCTAATGTTTTCTGCCTTATGTAACATATTTTGTGGGGCTCGTTATATTATATACTGGTATTACAATTTTTGGATAAAACAGTCTCTGTAATGTACACCGGAAATTTCAAGGATCCATTATAGCTGTGGTTTAGAAGGAAATCAAAGTGTCAGCTTCAATGCAGTTTCTGTATTGAACTGCTTCATGCATCCTCTTTTCAGGAAACACTATCAAGAAGTGTAACCTTAACAGGGAGCTCGTCAAGAGGTCTTTTGATACTGTGAGGCGATTTGTTTTCTGGGTAGATAAGACTTTAATATTTTTATCATAAGTAACTTCCTTTGTATTTGCAACCTGATTATGATGTCACTAATTATCATATAATCCATCATATATATGTTAACATTATAGACTAATATAATAAATCCTATAGGAATTTAGACAATTTGCTTTTCTACTAAATCAGAATCTGTCAAGAGCAAGACAAGGAATAAGCACTGATTTTTCAAGCTCCACAGGCGATTCTTATGTGTTGTCTTGAAGAAAGAAGAACCTGTTTTAAATGTGCTTGGAAGGTCCCTGGTAGCCTAGTGGTTAGGATTCCAGGCATTCGCTGCCTTGGCCTGGGTTCAATCCCTGGTCAGGGAACTGAGATCCCAGAGACCACACAGTATGTGTTAAACATCTTTATAATCATATGTGTGTGTGTGTGTGTGTGTATGTGTGTGTCTTAAAGATATTAGGGCCTCCCCAAAGTTCAGTGCATTCATTTCAATGGGAGTCCTTGGTAGAACACATTCATGATCAAAGGCACTATGCTTTCAGCACACAAGCTGGCTTAGGCACTACACAAGAGAGGGCTACAGACCCAAAACAAATTTGTCCCCTTGGCTTGCCTCTAGCCCCTCTTCCTACCCCAGGTCAACCCATTCTAACCTCAGAGAGGTGGCAGCTTGTTTATCTAACTTTCTCTCATCTGCTCTGTTCCTCTTTCAGCTTTTAAGAGCTCGTAATAGCCAAATCAGAAAATCCTTTAAAGAGGAATTCAAGTCCAATAAAATCAACCACAGAAACACATTGTTTTCATGCCTTTACCTTTTAGGGCAAGACATTTTTGAAGATGACAATCTTACCAGAAGGAGTGGAGAAAAGAAAAAAAAATTTGGGACCATAAAAATTAGAGGTGATCAGCTGGTGGCTGGTTTTCATCTCAGCCCTCTCCCCCACCCCAATTTCACGTGTCACTCCCTGACTGCGCTAATCAGAACTCTATTGAAGGAGACGGCTGTGTGAATTTATTGGAAACCAAAGAAATCACTACAGAAACAGTCTCCAAAACCAAAGAGGATTCTGTAAGCTGACCAGTGTCAAGATCTGAATACTAACACGTACAAATCCAAATTTAGAGGCCTCTACGATCGTTTTAGTTTCAATGCAACGAGTCACCGTATAGTTTCTCCACATCCAACACATAAAAAGGAAAGGGACTCCGGTTTTCAACATCACACAACATCTAAAATAACTTGCAATCAATTAACGTTGTCAGCAGGAAAACTCAATTTTCTCCCCTGCGTGCAGAGGTGAACGCACAGGACAGATTGATAATTCCCGTGAAGAGTGTGGCTAACTGTTTCTAGGCAACCTTGCTCCATCATCTTCCCTGACAAAAACAAGGGAAAAGAGTCTGAGCTGTGGGCTGATGCATACTAATGATCAGGCAAAGAGGGGAGTTGCCTCACCGACTTTGGGGAGAGACACATAGGAGCAGCTTCTAGTCGTGAATTGTGCAGCTCCTACTACTGAACCCAAGCCTAACGATGAGGTTCCCTGCGACTGTCCATCCACATAAGCAGGACTCGTTCATGTACTTGACGTTTAGCTTAGCAAATGATTCCTGTGTGTTTTCTGGAAATTAACTTGGGGGGAAAACCTTCTAAACATATCCATTTATTTACTGTGGAATTTGTTTAATCCTCTTAGGAAAATTTAGACTGGTAACATTCTTAAATTAGTATCTTTGCCCAAGAGACTGTTCCAGTCACAAGCACTGAACTATATGGCAACACAGAAACAAAATTTAAAACATTTCAAAAAGCTGGCCATGCTGGCAACGCCACATAGCACAGCAGAAATGAATCCAATTTGAATGAGAATCAAGGATGCCTGCCTCCTCACGCCCTTTCCTTCGCTGCAAATCCATCACTCTCACTGCTTTTCTAAGTACCATTTTATGACGCATCCTCCCTGCCTGTAAAATGTGAAGGAGAAATAACTTTTTCCAATAAAAAGAACCCCCAAAACATTTTATTTTATTTAAATATATGTGTTTAAAACTATGTGTGTTTGTGTGTGTGTGTGTGTGTGTGTGTGTACACATATATATGAAACAGTTTTATACTGTTCAGGGATATGAATCATTCATTTAATGTGTCCGTTGATACTAGAATAAATGAAAAACTGTAATACTTCCTCAATACTTCAACTACTACTGAATAAAAATATCATAGAAAAAAATTTTTAAATGCTTGAAAATTTTAAAGGAAACTAATTTTTTACTGAATCATATTTGAGGCTCACTGGGGGGGAAAACCTATTTAGAGGACTTCTATAGAGTCTTTAAAATAACTAACATAAAAAATACACCCAATATTAATTAGTAAGTCTTTGTTTCTTATTTTAAAAATTCTTAACACGTTATTTTTCTTGACTCAAATGAGAAGGCATTCCCATGCCAATGAACAATAATCTTACCCCCAAAGAGCAAGAGCAACTCAAATATTGCCAAGTACTATGCTTATGATTCAAACATATCATTTCACTTTAACCTGACAGCCCTGAAGTAAGTTTAACTTATGTGGAAACTGAAGCTCTTAAGTGGTCATACGTCAATACTTGGTGGAGCTAGGATTCAAACCCAGGGTTTCTGTCTACACAGCCTGTGCCTTTAATTCACACTGACATTTGCAACTCTCCAAAGGCACTAAGTCCCTGAGGTAACGCACATGTTTTACATTTCTAAGAGTATTAGGATGCACACAAGTACCTGTACTGGGCTTTCCAAGTGGCACTTGTAGTAAAGAACCCGCCTGCCAATGCAGGAGACGTAAGAGACAAAGGTTCAATCCCTGGATAGGGAAGGTCCCCTGAAGGAGGGCAAGGCAACCCACCCCAGTCTTCTTGCCTGGAGAATCCCATGGACAGGAGATTGATGGGCTACAGGGTCGCAAAGAGTCGTACATGACTAAAGAGACAGCACAGTACAGCACAAGGAAACGTATTAATCAGATCTTATGTGGGCAAAAAAATTTTTTTTAATTTCTTTTTTTTCTGAATCAGTTCAGGCTGAATTCCTATTACTTACAAGTTCTAAGGTAGGGGAAGAGGAAGATATACCAGTTATATAAAATTTCAAGAGATCTGCTTAATCAGGAAAGCAAAATATTAAATAAACCACTTGAGCAACATCCTTCTCAATAAATACTGGTGTCTAAGTATTCTCAGGTAAGGGTGAGCCCCCCTCAACTCTGCCTTCCTGTCCCTCACTCTGGATGACTTCAGTTTCCCCACCTGTGAAATAGGTGTGAACCCTCTGGAGATACTAAAGGAAAAAAATAAATGTGAAGAGGCTAGTTCATTGCCAGACAGTAGATACTAAGTAAAGAATACCTACCATTTTCACTAAAACTAATTTTAAATCTCTCAATTAAACATTCCAGATAGAATCTGAAAAAGCACTTTAACCCATTTGCTAAAAATTGCAAAATGAAATTTCTTTTTTAAAGGCTGCATCTATTCCCCCATAGTTTTTACTGATCCTGGCTGTTATCCTGAAAATCTATTCTAAAAACCTGAAGTCTCCCATATTTAAATACTTTAAGTTTGACATCGTAATCACACACATAAAGCACATAAAGATTTACAAAGACAACAGACACACTGTACTCGGGACAGGGACCAAGCTTCAGAACAATGGCAGCTGCTAATCCAAGGAGACTTGCTGTTTGAATACAAATAAAACTGAAGGTCATCAAGGAGGCTGACAGACTATTTGGCTTTTGAGATGGTTCCTCCTTACCTGACTTCAGTAATTCAACACACTTATCATTAACTTTCGAACAGAAAATGTAGAATATGGTCAGGGTTTGAAAGTAACACTTTTGTTGCAACTTCTTTTCCCCACAAAATATAGGTATCATAAAAATTAAGCTTAGCTACTTGAGCTCATAATCACAAATACTCAAACTTTTTTAACTTCAATTCCTTTTACAAAGCCAATAACTTAATAACTTAAATGTAGCATCTTTAAAATAAATTAACATGTTTGGGATTATTAGAAAAACATATTCTAGAAAAATTTTTTGCTAATTTTTGAAGAAACCATTGCACTGAGTTTCAGATTTTCATAAGTGGAAGAGAATAATACTGTAACTCAAGTTATTGTTTTAAATGTGGGAATACTGAGGCCTCAAAACATACATCAATTTGCCTTAATTTATACCTTGTCCCTCAATAGCAAATCTAGAACTAAGATCCAGGTCTCTGAGAACCTAGGACTTGCTCTGCTGGTTTAGAGCTGAACCTGAAGAAAATAGATTGTAAGAAAGAACCAGAAGGCTGGGAGCCTGGACGAGCAGTGGTGGAAAGGAAGGATTTCACTTGGTTATGGATAAGAAAGAGAATCTCACAGTTATGACATTATGGGCAATCCTTCAAGTGCCTAAAAACTACTACTTAATATGTTTGACACAGAAACACACGTGATGTGATTCATAGTCTCACTAAAAGGGATACTTTGTAACACAGCAAGCTTTTTTCCCACTAGCTCTACGAAAAAAGAAACGAAAGAATAGAAAGCTGATATTAACTATTAAAAAATTTACACCAAGCACCAAGGAATTCCCCAGTAGAAATATAAAGACTTGCTGGAAGTTTCGTGATGTGATTCATAGTCTCACTAAAAGGGATACTTTGTAACACAGCAAGCTTTTTTCCCACTAGCTCTACGAAAAAAGAAACGAAAGAATAGAAAGCTGATATTAACTATTAAAAAATTTACACCAAGCACCAAGGAATTCCCCAGTAGAAATATAAAGACTTGCTGGAAGTTTCATTATGTGAATTTATTGCCAATTCAGTTGTCTTAAAAGTTGTGCTATAAAACATATTGTCCTTTGCTGTTCCAAATCACATTTAAGAGAAAATAATAACTTTCTTAAGAGTGTTTCTGGAATTTTCTTCTATGCTCCACAGCCAAATCTGACCTTAAAGATACAAGTGGCTGGCATTTTGCCCATTGTTCTCTATGCACTTTATTGTTCCTTTAAAGAAAAAGGAGAGGAAATCACATAGAAAACTATCCTAGCATCAAGCTGCTTGCATTTCCCCCTGAAGCCTTAGGAAATAATGTAAAAATTAGAAACAGTACAGTAAGGTTAGAAATCTAACCTTACTCAGTGACTTCTGAGAACAAATACTCTCTCCTTTTACAGGCACGAGTTTAAATGAATCAGGTGATTATTCTAATATATGTGCACCTCTACATGAAGAGCAGTAAGTTACAGGACCCTATCATTATAAACCGATCGGTGCAGCCAGACAATGGACAGACTGCAGAGGCACCCTCCCTGCCCATCGATGGTGCCCTACATCACACGTGCAAGATAAGAGGTCCTTGCACCAGCACTCACTCTCCTCTCCCCCTCAGTAAGGAACTCTGGTCTTGAGCTGAGCTTACTTGGCAGCAAGTTGTTCCTCATCGGCCCTCTAACTAGAGCAGGTATAAAAACAGGAAAGCTATTTGGTATACCAAAAAAACCATCCTAAAAGGGAAATCAGGCGCCCTTCTTCCCTTTCTGATGCCTAGAATGTGGACTTGATGGTTGGCACTCAAGCAACCTCTCTGGACCATGAGGTTGACAGTCAGGCATCCGGTTCTCTGCCTCTGGAGCTATCACACAAGTCAGTTCTGGGATGCAGACTGCTTGACTTCTTTATTTAAGAAGGAAATAAACTTTTAGCATGTTTAAGACCCTGCTGTTATTTGGGGAATCAGGGGTTGTATAATGCCATGCTTAATCCTAACTAAAAAAGTCAGAAAATGAGAGTGAAGTCGCTCAGTCGTGTCCGACTCTTTGCGACCCCATGGACTGTAGCCTACCAGGCTCCTCTGTCCATGGGATTTTCCAAGCAGTAGTACTGGAGAAGGAAATGGCAACCCACTCCAGTGTTCTTGCCTGGAGAATCTCAGGGATGGGGGAGCCTAGTGGGCTGCCGTCTGTGGGGGGTCGCACAGAGTCGGACACGACTGAAGCGACTTAGCAGCAGCAGTAGCAGCAGTACTGGAGTCGATTGCCATTTCCTTCTCCAGGGGATCTTCCCAACCCAGGGATCAAACCCAGGTCTCCTGCATTGTCGACAGATGCTTTACCGTCTGAGCCACCAACGAAGTCGTAACTATGAAAAGAATGATACAGAGGTCTCAGTTTTTGTTTTAATGAGATGAAATATAAATCCAGTATAAGCATATGCCAGTAAAACAAGACACTGAGGAGAAAAAACAGAGTTGACTTTGCAGAACAGACAGCCAAAGCAAATTCCTCCCCAAGGAACAGCAGGAGGGCCCTGCTCCACCGCCAAGTTCAAAAACACACGTGCTCCCTGCTTGCCTTGTCTTTGGGTTGTAGTTTGTTTTCAGCCTTTGGAAAAAGAAGTGAGACTGCTGGCGAGATCATTTCAGGGGTGGTTTCTATCATCTAGAATCTCTAGCTCTTCCTTTCCTCTGCCTCCTTGAATATCGCATCATACAGTTAATCCGACCAGCCTTCGAAATTGAGGAAATGGAGTTCAATCAATCTGCTTTTAGACAGAGTTAAGAAATAGACAGTAAAAAAAAAACCATAATTAGAAAATCTTCTCTTCCAGAGGTCGTTGCACAGATGAAATATGAGAATATATGCGAATCCACTTGGTAAACACTGAAGTACAATACAAACAGTATTAGCATTGATTCTATGCTAAACTCATCAGGAGAGGGGGGAAAAGAACATTTTCTACCAGAAGGAGAGTGTGCTTTACAGTTTTCTATCACTTTAATTCTTCAAAAGTTTCCATAAAATTGATGTCTTCTTTAAAAAAATCAATGCAAATTACGGACTAATTTTAATTCTAGCATCTCCACCAGTTTAACATACATCAATAATGCTACTATTCTGGGGTATTTAATTATTACAGCCTTTGGTATACACGAGTCGTGCACTATGGTAAATGCTTAGGATCACTCAGGTTAGAAAATCTATGCTTGATCCACAAATTTGATGACACAAAACTGACTGGCATGTCCTCCTGACTCTTCAAGCTATTAGATCTCAAACTACTGTTTCTTTCTGGTCCAAAGCAGACATGAATTTGTTGCTGTGAGACGCTGTAAGTCAAAAGGGCAACCCATCATGACTGCCTTAGAGACTGAAATCTTAGCCTCCTCCTTGTCCATGCAGACATAAAACCCCTACTGCTTGCTAAGATGAAGAATGACTACTGATGTTACCTCAGGAAATCCAGCACAAAGACTCTAGTCTAGTAAGCAGGAGACAACTATATGCCTAAACACCCATAGACTGTCTATAACACACTTCATAAGACGCTGCAACTTCTCTAAGCTAAAGCCCAACCGTGTGAAACAAGGGGCAGAGTCTACGATGAAGGGCATTCAGAGGTCAGCTCCTTGATCCCACTATACTTCCTCAAGTGATCGTGCGCAGTTCCTTCAGGAAGACAGCAACAAGGTACCCAACTCAGGTCAATAATTCACAATAAAACAAATGTCATCTGCCTCAACAAGTTTTCACGTGTCTCTACAATGTATGTCCACTTTATTTTCTCAGTTGAAAGACACTTCTTTTTAGAATATTTTCCTTTATTGCAGTACAACCTCTTGCTTTTGCAGTCTAGATGCCGTCTAATGATGGTATGGTAATGAAACTGACAAATATGTATAATATTATACCTAGATTAGCACTTGATATTTGTTCATCATATGGACTAAAAATCTTTAGGTTAATTGCATATCAAGATCTTATCAAATTCACATAATAATGAACTGCTATTATACTGTCATCTCCTGAAATGGTCATCTGGCCACTATGTTTTTCCTTCCCTTGACCCATTGATTTGATGATTTCTCTCAAATTCAATAGTTTTTGAAACTAAGTCTGTTTCACCTTTTGCTGCTATACTGAAAGTGCATTTTGACTCCTATGCTTCATTCTCACTAATACAAAAAAAAAAAAAAAAGAGGCACCCTCCCATTCACCATTATCTGTAGATGCCATTAACATATTGCTTAGCTAATTCTTCCAGATCATTAAAAAATATATACACGTTACCCTGTGGGTCTCTTCAATTTGATATGTTTTCAATAATCATTATCTCTTTGGATAATTCATTATACATTTACCATTTCTTATCCAATTCAGTTAATTTGGTACGTAAGATTTCAAAAAACACTGTTTTCTTAAAATCATGATATTTAACATATATAGCCTTTTTTAATCAAGTAATTGTATAAAGCTATCAAGGAAAGCAATCAGGTTTTTGTGTGATGATTACTGCTTTAAAGTCTTTGGTTCTGTTTCCATTATCTTATAGATGTTTACACATTCTTGTTAATGTTATTTCATCAGTCTATTAGGAACTGAAATTAAACTAACTGGATGATAATTTTTCTTTTTAAAAACAATCTACTATATTTCCCCTGGTAATTCTTTATTATTTCTAATAAAAAAGCCTACCACTTTTTCTAATATCCCCCTTTTTGGGCAAAACTCTGAAAGCCTAGGAACAGCACCAATTCTAAGAGCAGTAAGAAAAGGTGACTGTGGCAGCAGGTGGGATCTCTGGCTACTGAGCACACACACTTCTCACCCCTCAAATCTTCCACCTCCATTGCTTACAGTCCTGAAGGTTATTACCTTTCACAAAATCCTGTATTATAGTTTAGGTGATTTGTTAAATGTGCAAAACCAGAAAATAGTTTCCTAGAGGGAAGCATGGGCGCATTTGCTCATGTAAGCCTAAACTAACTTTAGAGGACACACAACTGTGAGGAACCTTCAAGGAAGGAACTGAATGGCGTGAGGATGGTAGTGGCAATCATATCTTTTGAATTTTGAGCTCTTGGACAAATATAGACAGCATTTTAAAAAGCAGAGACATCATTTTGCCAACAAAAGTCCATATAGTCAAAACTATAGTTTTTCCAGTAGTCACGTACAGATGTGCGAGTTGGACCACAAAGAAGGCTGAGCGCTGAAGAACTGATGCTCTCGAACTATGGTGCTAGAGAAGACTCCTGAGAGTCCTTGGACAGAAAGGAGATCAAACCAGTCAATCTCAAAGGAAATCAACCCTGAATATCCATTGGAAGGACTGATGCTAAAGCTGAAACTCCAATACTGCTACCTGATGCAAACAGCCGACTCATTGGAAAAGACCCTGATGCTGGGAAAGATTGAAGGCAAAAGGAGGAGAGGATGGCAGAGGAGGAGATGGTTAGATAGAGTCACCGACTCAATAGACGTGAATTTGAGCAAACTCCAGGAGATACTGGAGGACAAGGGAGCCTAGGTGCTGCAGCACATGGGGTCGCAAAGAGTAAGACACGAGTTGGTGACTGAATAGCAAGATGGAAATAGCACTTATTCAAAAAATGCAGGTTACCATTCCAGACCAAGACAAACACAATCCTCCACAAGATGTTTACCAGAAATTTTTTAAGAAACTATTTTCCCTTAAATTGCATAATTCAGGGACTTCCCTGGTGGTCCAGTGGTTAAGACTCCATGCTTCCACTGCAGAGGAGTACTTGCTCACAAGGAAGATCCCACATGCTACACAGCATGACCAAAAAAATTAATTTACAAAAATTCCATAATTCATATAGAAATAAGACACCTGGAGATAAAGATACGGGAAAGAAGTATTAAAAAACACAACTATAAGAGAAGTAATCACTCCATAGAAACCTGACCGTTGTCTTTGCAATAATTACTTGATTACAGGAACCCGGTACCAAGGACTTGGAAAAGCACCAAAAATCTAGTAGGATGAAAGAGTAGGAAGAGACCTCAGACCATTCTCATCAAACTTCGGGTTTCTCCTTGGGCTAACACTAAATGAAAACCATTTCCTTGGCTTCTGGAATTATCTACCTATACAGTTCTCTTAATGAAGAGGAGAGGAGGGGAGAAGGAAGCAGGAAAATGGGGAGATAACTCTAAGATGTACAACTCAGTACATGGGTGGTTGTGTTCCCTGCACAGAAAATTGACAAATCCATGTATATGAGTAACCCAAGTTTTTAAAATTTTATATTATTATAATGATCTTCATCTCAAAAAAAAAAACTGCAATGGATTTTGCTCCTAGAGTTAAAACTCAGCTATAAAAAGAAGGCTTAGTGCTATCTCAAGGACAAAAAAAGAAGAATCATCATTTTTGCCGAGGAATTCACATGTCATGGCCTAGATGCCTTTGCACCTTTCCAAATGAAGGATGAGCTGTGTATCACAGTCACTGTGCTGGCGGGGACAAAGTTCTGTTTTATACACAGGGATATGCAGAGTGTCAGGGCAACTCTATGTATGCTTCCCACATGCCCATGCTTCCCCACATTTTCAGAGTTTTGTGCAAACATTATGTAAAACCATGAGTGGTTAGCAGTACAAAGATTCTATATGGGTCAATAAGGGTAATCACTTCACAGATCAGTGTGAGTAAGTGGCCTGAGATCATGTCCACTAGCACTTCGAAAGCAGCTCAGGGTTGGCTCCTGGGCATTTTAATGGTGTCACAGCATAGGGTTCCATGCACTTAGTTTAACTCTCTGCTGGTACAGTTTCAAATTTATTAATCATTTTTGAAAACGAGGGACCACACTCTGATTCTACATTGCCACCTGTCACCTGTGGAGCCAGTCTTGCCTGCCTCTCAAGGTGTGGTCTCAGCAGCATCAGTACCATCCGGAGTACAGGTGAGATGCAGCATCTCAGCCTCTGAGGAAGACCTGGTGAACTGACACCTGCATGTGAACAAGATCCCTCCAATAGTAATGTGCGCGTTAAAGTCTGAGGCGTACTGCTCTGTCAGAAGTAACTCTACGTGAAAATACAAAGTTCCTTCAAAATCCTGTGCTATGGAGGATACAGGACAATGGGTCAGTTCCTCTGAGCTTAATGTGATTAATCAAGTATTCTGTTTTGCAGAAATCAATATAAGAAGTTGGGTTAAGCAAAGCTGGTCTATCCTTCCCTTTGCCCCAAGAAAAGCCAATTCATTCAACAAGAGCTTCAAATCACATTTTAAAAGTGTTGCACTGTTAGAAGACTACCCATATTCCCCATCCCACCCTGCCCAAAATCGTATGTCAAAATCCTAACTTCTAGTACCTCAGAATGTGACTGTAATTGAAGAGTCTTTAAAGAGGTAATTAAAATAGGTCATATGGGTGGGCCCTAATGCAGTATGACTGTTTCCTTATAAGATGAGGACACTCACACACAGGGACACCTAGGACAGAACATTCAAATGGAGCCAACTATGAAAGCCTATCACATTCTAGGCAACACGCAGGAATTTCCCTTACACAATCTTGTTAACCCTCAATCCAGTGACATGGGCATAATAATGCATATTTTTCAAGATAAAGAACTAAACAGAGGAAACAGCTGGTCCAAAGTGATGCAAAAGGGGCAGAATCATAGAATGAACCTTCCCCGGGACCCTGGACATTGCCCTGGTTTCTTCATATTTCGCATTCATTCAACACCGAATACCTTCACTCAACGGTGAATACCTACACTGGGCCAGAAACTGCTCGGATCCTATACGTGCCCAAGTGACCAAAACGAAACTGCATCTTTGAAAGAAGCAAGTAGTGAGAAACACACAAGTATGTTATTAACGTGGTTTTAGGCAAAAATGTTATAGATTAGAGAGTATGAGGGGATGAGAGGAAAATAAAAGCTATAAATAAGGGAAATGATGGATTATGGAAAACTAATGTTTGCATAACAGCAGTTCATAGTATAATCAAATAAGAATAAATCCTGAACTTTCTTGAAAATAAATAAACATAGATATTGACAAATATATAGATATAGACAGATATTCATGTCCACATCTGCATATGAATATCCATAGTTAAAGGTTTTATAAAAATTCAACAAATAGTTCTTAATGGAGCATGTATTGGGTGTATAACATAATCAATGTTACATTGACAGGCACAAACAAACCATACTAACATTCACCATAGAGTTAATACATATTTTTACAGTATAGAATCTGTATCATTTTCAACCATCTATTTAGATTAACTACTGCACACAAACACACACACCTTCCAGCATTGAAACCTATAAATCACAGAATACCTCAGGGCTATTAGAAAACATTAATTCAATTCCTCGAGCTAAATTACATTTCAGCATTTCCATCAATGGACTTGAATAGAACCTTGAGATGATTAATGTTTCATCAGTGATTATCCCAATAGCAGAACAGAGAGAATGCCATCTCGAATTTAGAATGTTAGCTCAGTGCCACTGAGGAAGTGCTGGCCTGAGCTATCATCTGTAAGGAGCATTATTATTGTTCAAATTTAGTAAAAATTTTGAAAAAGTTTAACTTATTTAGGAATCATTTCTGTCATTTAAGACTCAATATTTGTTTTCTTGCAGGAAGCCAAGAGACTGGAGACTATAAGAAGCCTTCAAAATTTCATGGCTTAAAAAAAAAAAAAAGAATAATTCTTCTGTGATCTGGGCCCCAGAAAAGAGGACTGGGGCATGGTTTTACAAGCTTCTGCTACTTAGCTGTCTGAAGCTGAACCATTTCTCATGGATTTACATTTATTACAGCCTACAATTATGACTTATACGCCTTTTCCCAAACAGACTACAGCCTCCCTTTCAGCTCAAAGAGAAGGTTTATTACTTCAACAGTCAGTCACATGCCCTGAGAACAATGCCAGGCACTGGGAAAGTGTGCGGCTGGTAAACACTGTTCAGTCCAAAACTGCTACATGAAAGACCTAGCATGTTGTCATCAATTTGTAAAAACAATGTCTTTGAAATTACCCACAATTTATACTTAATGGCTATTACATTTCAACTCCTATTTCCAACTTGTACTGGAAAGCCTCACTAGAATAGTGTACAGGCAGTTCTGTCATAAGGAAGTGTACCTGGGTGGATTCTGAGGCTCATTTACACAAATACATCACTGAAGCCTGGGTAAAAAGCTCTTCAACTCTCCTCTCACACAACTTTGCTAGAAAACAGAAAAACCCGAGAACGCGCAGTAAGTGATGCCAACAGTTAGAGAGGGGGCCATGAAGCCCCCCTGGAGGCAGATGGGGACAGTGCAAGGACATGCCCTAAAATAAGTCAGATTTGGGCTTTTATCTTAACACTGGCCTTTTGAATGCAGGGCATTTTGCCCAGCAACTCTGGAACTCAAGAATGCCCAGCAACTGTTGAAAGTTTAGTTTCTTCAGATCAGCACCATGGAGTTACTTGCCTGCTGAATAAACAGCAACATTTTTAAAACACCTAAGACAGAGCCAAGTGAATAGCAGACACAGAGTAGGGGACAACAGTAAAGGACACTGTCATCACCATCATTATTATTCAGTTCTTTACCCAAAACTCTACACTTGAGGTTGTAGTCCTGTGGTCCAGGAATATCTGAGAACTACTTAAGGCTTCAAAATCAAAATATCCCCTAAAAATGACTCAGACCATCACTGGTGAAAGTCTCCACTCCTCATTCTAGTTTTAAAGTCAAATCAGCCTTGATTAAATTTTTTAAAGTCATTCTTGTTAAAAATGTGGGAGAGGGAAAGAGATCTTTCTCTCAGCTTGGCAAAGATTAATCAACTGAACATATGAAATACTATACAATAGAAATTTCTGCTGCAAAATATTGGCCTAAGTATTCACAGAATATTCAGAGTCTTAAAGAAACCCTTCAGAAATTTAGAAATAAAAGATTTTTTCACTTCCAAATACAACTTCTGAAATCTACTAAAAAGTATTGCAAAACATGGCTACACTCCATAAAGCACCCTACAAGGTATGATGTTTCCAATTTGGTTAAATTTCATGACATTTTCTCCTTTCTCCTCACGCACACCCAGTGGCATTTCAAATACCAATTATGGTGTTGGTGGTGGTCAGAATTAACCATCTAAAATATTTCAAGGAAGAAGAGTGTGTCACCATAACTAAGTCACTTTTTAAAATAAAAAGTGAAGTTTATTATATAGTGTAGTATAATAAGTTTTTCCATTGAAACATTCAAGACACAAAGTAAAATTTTATTTTTCACTTTGTTACCTCAAATAGAGCTCATTATTCAGGTCAAAAAATATTCTGCCTCGGTTTTTGCATTAGAATTACTGCAGTTTTCTTCTTCCTCTTCTTGCTCAAATATCAAATAAATGAGGATAAAAACTTAATTTTATCCTTAATTTTTTTTCATGAAAAATAAAAAAAAAAGTGAGTGTTCCAGTCACTGCTTTTGTTCCTGAGCCCTAATTCTAGTTAAACCCTATACAGTCAGATGGATCCAGTGAGATTTGGCATATCTGTGCAGATAACCTTGGGAGCATTCAAGTTTGCAAGCAATATTCATCCAGCTTTAATTTTTACCTCTTTTTGGAATATGTGCTTGTTTAAACATAACTGCATCAGACTTTCCTTCTATTACATACACACACGTTTTTTTCAAAGCCCTGTAGGAAATGTGCACACACACCAAAGGTGCCTAACCCAGTTCTAGAGTGGAGAAGATGAGAAAGTGGTGGGAGGTGGGGTGAGGTGAAGGGCGTCCCTTAATAAAGCAGTCTCAAAGAGCAGCAGAGATGTGCCCCAGCAGTGTTTCAATGCATTATCTCCATCTTAAATAAATCTAGAGAGAGACTGCAAGAGAGAGAAGGGATCTGACTAGCTTTAGGCACATAAATAAGAGATGGCTCCCAGCTGTAGAGTCTAAATGGAAAGAGGGCAGATTCTGCACTCCCAGTGCCAAAGACATTTCAAGAATCTGCTTAATCAAAGAAACACCAAAAAGTCCCAAAGTCTCTAGATTCCTAACAGAATGGTCAAGGAAATGGTCCTGGAGGGCTAAAGTGGAACAAGGCATGAGTTAGTAGTTTATGATAGGCTTGCAAGGTCACACTGGAATGAGAGCTGGGAAGACTGCAGTGTTCTCAACTTCACTGTGATGCCGGCAGAAACAGGGGCTGCAGAGGCTGCTAAGAGAAGCTGGATGGATGACTGTACCTCCTTGCTTATATTTATAATTTGTCACTGATTTGTTGGTTTTGCTTATATAATATTATTATATATTCTATAATGTAATATATGTTATATACGTATACATTTCTTGCTTGTTTTACTGGGACAAACAATTTGTTTAGAAAAACACTTTTCCGGAATTCCCTGATGGTCGAATGGTTAGGACTCAGCCCTTTCATTCCCAGAACTACAGTTCGATCCCTGGTCAGGAAACTAAGATATATACATACTTCAATGTTTAAAGGCCTTTTTTACTGTCTCACAATGAACAGAAAGAGAAACTGAGGTTCAGAACAGGCAGCTTGTCAAGGTGTCCCAGAGTGAAGCAATGGCGCCTGAGTGGGCTCCAAGTGTTTAAATTTGAAGGGACCCCTGCCTGGTGCTTTGCAGTTCCAGTGCTAATAAAGTTGTATCCTTGTTTCCCTGAAGAGTTCATCTTTGTCCTCAATGGCATCCTGACCTTGGAAGAAAAAAACTGACATATTCCAAGAACCCCAGGGGTTAATACTCTTTGCCCAATGACAACATTAACTTGCCTGGATTTAATCTGCGAAGACTGTCCCTTTTGCCTAGTTCCCTCCAAAATCATGCAGAAAAGGAAGGCAAGGGAAAACGTGGATATGCAGTTCAGGATGGGGCTCCTAAGTCAATTAGAGTTCAAAACTCAGAAGGAATCTCAGTTATCTAAGCCGTCCATTAGCGGAGTAGACTCAGACAACTCATTTCTTTGCCAAAGACTTCATAACCAGAAACATGTAACAGGATCGGAGGTTGTCATATCCACCCGGCACACGAGACAGGGAGTAGAAGGAGCAGGGGAGAGAAAGCAAGGAAGAAATGGAAATGGGAAAAACATACTAGGAAACGTATGTGTAGCAGTCATGGGGAAAAGAAAAAGGTGCGAAGATGATAAGCTGGTGTAGACCACCGTTCCAGGTTCAGAGAAAGACAATTACACACAGAAATTCATCTGACACGTCACCAACCCCTTTGCATCCAAATCCTGGAGGAATAAGGTGACTGAAGATGCCTTCAGTCCCAGATACTTCAGTCCCAGAACAAGAAATTTAAAAAAACTAATATTCCCCCACCCCCACCAAAAATGGCTACCCTGAAATTTTAACAAGGAAGTTGATTCCCTTATTTCACAAAAGGGCCCCCAAAGCAAAGGATACACACCCAAATATACTCTCTCAGAGTTATAAAACTGTGCCCAGTCAACCAGCAAATGCAAGTGATTTCTTGTTAGTCTTGCTGGTTTTCATAGGAGAAATTGCATCTGTTCACATTCAAAGGTGCAGGGGAGAGGGGGACACTTGTGGGAGCCTGAGTACCTCAAACCAAGAGAGCAACCAAGAGAAAGGGGTGGTGGAGACAGATGAGCTGAATGGGAAAGCACGCCTGACCCAATCCCCTCCATCAGGTCCACACGCTGTGCAGCATGCATTTCCAGGATTCTCATTGTTGGTGGTTCTTTGGTTCTTCATGGGTCTAGAGGGGCAGAGAAGTTAACAGTATCCAGGAGACAGCCCCAGGAGACAGCCCTAACACAGATGGGACATGGAAGGAGTGGCCCAGATCCACAGATAGATGTGTTGTTTTTATGGCGCAAGGAGAACTTGAGAAATGTGCTTTGGCATAAATATTCATCTTTGGGGGCCCATCTAAGTGCCTCAGAAGGCAAGACCAAGCTTTCTGCATTTTACACATTTTAAAACTGTCAGAGCTTCACCTCGTCCCACCCACAAAGTCATTACTCCAGGTACATTAAAACCATATAAAAATATTCCATCATTTTACAGATAAATTCACAACATATGTGATCTGTGTTTGCAAACAACCCTCCAGGGTACATACAAATGTGCTAAAAACCACATTTCATGGTCCTATCAGAAATAATAAAGATGAGTGCATTCCCAAGACGAGGCTTAAGTGATGGGTTTTGTGCCAACAACAGGAATTCTTAATGTGTAACAGCTAGAAGCACAGTTAAATAATTAAGTAACTTCTGGGATTCTTGGGAGGGAAAACAGTATGAATGGAAAATGAATAGATTAAAAGAAAGGGATCCTCTGTGTTTTATACAAACTCTACTAATTATACAAATTCTGAATGGCAGGTAGGCGAGGTGATGTCTGTTTTTATGACCCTTTTTCTGTTCCAAGTGTGCTGAGAAAAGGAAGGGAAGGTAAATTCCTCTTTTGGCACCTCTCAGACGTTTCTGCTTGTGTGCCTGGCACCTCTCAGAGCTCATTCTGTAGCTGGAGGAAGACTCGGGGTGAATCAGCAAGGAAAAATCGATTCCAAGATCTGGAATGGGGCTTCCCTGATGTCTCAGATGGGAAAGAATTTCTCTGTAATGCAGGAGATATGGTTTCAATGCCCTGGAAGGAAGATGCCCTGGAAGAGGGAATGACTACCCGCTCCAGTACTGTTGCCTGGAGAATCCCACGGACAGAGAAGCCTGGCATCCATGGGGATGCAAAGCGCTGGACACGACTGAGCGACTAACACTTAACTCTGTTCAGGCCTCTGGCATTAGGATTGAGAAGGCTTTGTGAGAAACATCTACGTGCTCTTCATTTGTTTGAGAGGAGAAGCAGGGCGGGCTTCAGGGGCGCACCCACAGGCCTCAGCACGGAGTCCCACACTGTGTTTACACCCTGCTCTTGATGTCCTGAATGGCGACTTTTTGAATCGAGCACCGGGCACTTTGGATCACTCTGCACGGGGCATCCCAGCAAGTCCCTCAGCCGGCCCTGAGGGAGGGTCTGGTGCTCACTAGCTTCTGGCTGCTCCTCAGAGTCTTCTACATGTGGACATGTAAAGCATGCTAGGCTGTGTCCTTGCTCAAATGGCAGAAAAGAGCAACACTCATCAAAACCTGTGGGCACTGTGCAACCGGGACACTCTTCAAACCAAAAAATCTTGATGCAGACAGTCTCAGCAGAAACCAGCCTTCCAGGTCAGCTCAGAGGATCAGCAAATACACCCCAAAATGTTGCCTGTAGACTTGAGTCATTCACAGGAAAAGAGGCAGGTCTGTGCAGAGAAGTCATAGGAGGAAAATTCGAAGGAACCAGTAGGATCAGGGTTGACCTAGATTCATGTTCCAAAGAACACTTATGGAGCTCCTACAGTATGCTGTCAGGAGGTTTTTTTAATGATAGGAAGGAGGCGTTTTGTTTTGTTTCATGTCATGATCGTCACTGACTGTAAAATGAAATTGCTGAATGTTGTATATGATTAACTCTAGGTTTTATAGAGTGTGGTACCAAATGGAACAACTAGAAAATAGCCATAGATTTTGATTATTTAAAATTTAACACAGTGATTATTTATATTTGCAGATCCAGTTGACAAGGCTGTGTGTGTGTGCTGACAGCAAACTTGGAATTTTTCAACTCTTCCATGACTTTAAAAACTAAGCAGCACCAAGGGAAATACATTCATACAAAAGGGGGAAAAAATGGTTTTCTTTTCTGTGTAAAGTGTTGCAGAAAACATCCTAGTCCCTAAACAATTTAGGAGATAAATTAGCCTATTGCCACAATGCCTGCCAAATTCAGCACTAAAAATGGAAGAAACCCATGAATCTATGATTAGGCAGAATAAGGACCAATTTATTTTTACATTCATTGTTCAGTGCTTACATAAAAGTAAAAATCAGTGATGGCTAAGAAATTTAATTATCGTTTTCAGAGGTATTCTGTGTTTACTAGTTACTTGTAAAACAAAAGGTCATACAAATATGAATGTTTTTCCATCCCAATTTTGTACCATTTTAGGAACATAACCTTGCCTAACAACTAAGTCAGTTTACTGCTAAACAACTGTATTCCTCAACCTAAAAATAGAGAGAAGGTAAGCTAACCAAAATGTGAAATTTTAACTTTTTCTAGAAATTCAAGACAATAAGACCCTTAGAGATGCATTATCTAACCAAGCATCATCTGGACAAAACTGGAAGACAGAAGAGATTAAAAACAAAACTACTAAAAGGCACAGGAGTACTCATATACTGAGGAAGGCAAGGAAAAACAGCATAACGGAGTTTAGATTCTCCTAATGCCTTTACAAATTTCAGATATGGCCAGAAAAATTAACTTGGCAAATTAAAAAATATCGTTTTTAGAATTACTTTCCTATGAACTTCTAATAGGACAAATTAGAGTAAAAGTATAAGAGGTCCAGGGAAAAATTTAGATCTTGGACCAACCGCAAGAATTCCACCCTCGAAGCCCCAGGTGTGCATAATGAAATCGGGGAAGGCAGCTAAAAACTGTTAAATTTATCTTAATCCATGTACACAAAAGTGGGAAATAAACTTAATGTCTGACATTTAGAATAAAATAGTTCAAATATAGTGTGTGTTCAAGTCACTCAGTTACGTCCAACTTTTTGCAACCCCATAGACTGTAGCCACCAGGCTCCTCTGTCCGTGGAATGCTCCAGGCAAAAATACTGGAGTGGGTTGTCATTTCCTATTCCAGGGGATCTTCCTGGCCCAGGGATCGAACCCACATCTCTTGCATGTCCTGCACTGGCAGGCGGATGGATTCTTTACCACTGCGCCACCTGGGAAGTCTTCCAACTATAAACACAGTGTGTAAGATATAAAGTAAGAAATATGTATAAATAATTGTACGCACACACCAAAGTATTCTAAGGCTATGTTTAAAATGCATTAAAAATATAAAATTTAAAAACATATAAAATCCTTTTGCAAATATACCCCTAAATCCTTAAACACAGAGACTTTTGCCCTATCAGTGAGAAATTATCCCTTAGGAAGAGGAAAACCATGATTTTTGAAAAGGCAAAAGAAAATGCCCAAGACAATGTCATATTTAAAAAATTAGTTTCCACCTCTTTACACACTTTTCTCCAGTGGTTTCTGTGGATCTATAACAACCACAATGACGTGAGAGGATGGTGCTGGGTGCTCTACATGCACTGTCCCAGCACAGCGTCTTAGGAGCTGTGTGCAGCCCTGGGTAAGCATGGGAAGCCTGTGTGGTTCATTTCCCTAGTGGGAAAATAGGGCAACAGTTCCTACCCAAAAGCACAGTAGCAAGGTTTAATGACAGAATAAATGCAGAAAGCCTCTTAATTCTGATGCACAGTACTGGACCCAGGGAGTGGAATCTAATACTGCTACTCACTACAGGAACACAGCAAGGCGAGTCTCCTTATTCTCTTTACGGGAAAAATGACAACCCAGGACACTAAGCTAGTTGCAGAAAGACTGGGCAGCCTTGGGCTGGAAACGAGCCGACGGGGAGATGATAAAGTGCTCTGCCAGCCAATCAAGCCAACAATAATAATCAATCTTAAATGAAAATTAGATGTAATTTATCTTTCAAGTTAATGTACATAATTCTCCAAGCAGCTATAAAACCTAAACCCATATAGGTGACCATAATTCTACAAAGCTACTTATAGCACAGATGCTAATAAATATTTAAACTTAAAGTCCATCACACAAAATAACTTTGTTTCTGAATTCAAAAGCGAGCTCAGAACAAATCCACAATGGCTGAACTGTTTCAAGTATTTTAAGTCATTCACAAAAACTTACTCTTGCACTCTTATAAATATATGTAAAAACATATAAAGATATGTAAAAAATGACTTAAAAAATAAGTCACTCACAAAAACTTACTTTTGCACGTTTAGAAAAATATGTAAACAACACACAAATCAAGCCAACACGTATCCCGATTAAAGTGCATCACATGTGCGCTACTGGCCACCTGCTTTCTTTTTCACTCACCTACCTCTCAGTTTTCACCTTCCTGAGGTCTAACCTGTGAAACACAAAGATACATGAAACCTTATTTTCATTAGAAAGCAGTCCCAGAATATTTTTATGGCGTGAAATTTGAGCTCAGCGACATCTGTGCGATTACAAAGCATATCTTACACGAACAATAGAGCTATGTATCATAAATACGTACCAGTAGCCCAATGTTAAAATCATTAAGTTTTATTTAATTACAACCCACTCTCAGAAATGCACATGGTCTAGCTCACAATTAATCATAATTATTCAACCCCACAGCATAGCACCACACAGCATCAAGAGGATTAGCAAATGTGTGGCCTTCTTACTCTTTCTGCCCATTATGAGTACAGAATGGAAATTCAGACAATATGGCACCACAGGAAAAGAGCAAACACATTCATTTCCTGTAGAATAAAAAAAGGCTTTAAAAAATGGTTTTCTGCCCAATATTCTCTAGGGACCAGCTTCCAAGTTTCTAAATTTATGGAGGAAACCCTTTAGGGTCAAAGTGCCAAAAATATTTTGCAAACGAAAATAAATAAATAAATAAAATTTAATTTTAAAAAGCTTTAAATAAGTCCCATGTAGTTCTAAAATAAAACACACACACACACACATTTTGCATCTTTTTCTAAAACCATTGTCACTTATTTTAATTTGCTTTTTGACATTATGATGCATCACAAGCTACAGATGTATAATGCTCTATTGATCAGCAGACCCTCCCTTTCGTGAATCAACTTATAGAAATTACTAAAATTAAAGCAATCACTAAGAAATACTCCAAGGCCATACTAATAGGACAAGTTTATAAACACTAAAATGTGTTAACAAATATACTCATATACACATATTTGTTCATATAGATGTGTTTGCTTTGCTGGATCCAGCTTTCAAAGGCAAAGAGCTAAATTTGGAGAGAGGGGAAAAAAATGTTTTTTCTCCTTTAAAGTCTTATTTCTTCTGGGGAAAAGTGTTCGTGACATTTGAAGTCAGCCAACAGCCATCATTCAAGCGCACAAACCCCCTCCTTCTGCCCCTCTGCGTGGGGCGGCAGAAGGACCACAGGTCTCCGAGGAAGAGACAGAATCCTCTGGGAAATTATTTCAGAGCTGCCTACTTCCTTTAAAGTCTTATTTCTTCTGGGGAAAAGTGTTCGTGACATTTGAAGTCAGCCAACAGCCATCATTCAAGCGCACAAACCCCCTCCTTCTGCCCCTCTGCGTGGGGCGGCAGAAGGACCACAGGTCTCCGAGGAAGAGACAGAATCCTCTGGGAAATTATTTCAGAGCTGCCTATGAAGAAGAGTTAATAAGAGCTGAAGCTCTGGAGACGACAAATTTGAATATATCAGGAAGTTCTCTGACAGAAAATTGAGAGAAAAGGAATATAAAGTTCAAGGAACATTAGAGTGAGACCAAAAAAAGTATGCTGCTCAAGGATAAAATAACTAATGAATAATGACAACACTTATTAACAAATAATCTAAAGGTACCCTGATCACTTAAGTCATATTCTACATGTCTAGCATGTATTTTTAAAGCACTGTTAATACTAATTAACACTTTTACCTAACTTTTTCAAAAAAGAGTTATTTTTAAGTGCACTTCAATGGGTTATCTGGCCCACAGAACCGAATCAGCCTACTGTCGCACAAACTGATGCAGAGCTCACGTGGTAGGGANTTAAAGCACTGTTAATACTAATTAACACTTTTACCTAACTTTTTCAAAAAAGAGAGTTATTTTTAAGTGCACTTCAATGCGTTATCTGGCCCACAGAACCGAATCAGCCTACTGTCGCACAAACTGATGCAGAGCTCACGTGGTAGGGAACAGTTTTTTCACAGGACTGGTCTTGGACGCTTAGATTCACAAAGGGACAGCCACCCTCAGAGAGTACGGGGCTAGTCTCCAGGACTCAGAGCTTAAAGAGATCAAACTTAGAGCTTTACATTTTTATTTTTAAACTCTTTAACTTCTCAGTTTTGGTAAAAACTGTGAGAAGTAAAACTCAAATGCATTTCAGCTTGAAAAAAATTCTTAAAGGAAAAGGTTTGAAAGTATCAGCTATGGCTTCTCTAAAAATACTGATACTCAACCGTATTCGTCTGGTGCAAAATTATAGTATAACAACAGAGGATCCTCCAAACCATGGCCTTTTTAAGCCATAGCACTAGATGGGCAGGGGAAGGAGGAGGAAGGAAAAGGAGGGAGGAAAGGCACAATTCCTCTGTCACTTCCTCTAAAATTCAGGCTTCCTCATCTTTACTTTAAAACACTAGGGCATTCTATTTGTTTATATAAACGTCCAATGACATTCCACCAATAATGCCCTAAAAACAAAGGACCAGAATAAAATCCAAAGCCTTTTATGTTACAAGACCTTCCAAGAATGCACAAGTGCCCAAGCTCCTTAAAAATCCTCAGCTTTGTTCGAAAACTTAGGGGCTCCTTTAAAGCCTGAAATACATTTCCTTTGCCACCCCACTTAAAATAGCTTTTCTCAGCTCCTGGTGACATCAAGTGACATCTTACACCAGTGAAGCCAGCATGTGAGAATACTTGCATAACGCTGACAGTCAGTCACAATTAGTGCAGAAATGAGAAAGTGATAAATGCCAAAGAACCCACGAGAAAGGAAAATGGGCCCAAAAAAGAACGGACCCCAAATGCACTAAATGTACATTTAAACTGGCAAACAGATGAGCCCCTAACAAAACATAAAGAGGTCTTTTTAGCTGTGATACGTCCCTGATGGGTGGGCTCTGTACAGCTGGCTCTCCTTGTCATTTTCACCTAGTCTTCCTTCCTCTCTGGCGGGGGCAAAAACTTTTCTAAATGCACTTGAACCACACACACCTCTCCCTCCACACTGGATCACAGGATCAACTCAGTGCCTAGGTGACACCTGAGGTCGACCATGATGTGACTCCAACTTCCTGCCTGGTGTCCCTGCATTATTTCCTAAGCAAGGTTGCCTCACTGTTGGAGGCACCTCCTCATCCCGGCACCAGCTTTCCACACTTCCCACTGCCCACTGCTGATGCTCTTCTGTAATTTCTTCACAGTCAGCCAGACTCCATCCCCTCTCAGAAGATTTTGCTGTCCTCTCCAACTACAAATATGACCACTGTATCTACAATGCCTATGGGCATTCAAATTTTTATTGAGTGAATGGTTTAAATATCTTGAATTTCATCGTATCTATTTATAATTTGTTATTCACTAAGTTTTACTTTTCAATTTTTATCTTACTATCAAGATGCAGTTGGGAATACCCAAGCCTAGGTAGGCATCTCGTTGCACACACTGTGGGATCTCTCCCTGGTGACTCACACATTGTTATGGAAACAGGAGATGCTCAAATATTTAATGGAGTCTCAGAATATAAATAGCACTTTAGAATCATCTGGCTTAACTGCCCATTAAAACTCTTTGAGTGCCCTCTGCTCTGTTTCTACCACTCACCCTCTGCCTGCAGTCCCTCCCTCCCCAGGCAGCTCACAGCAATCTCAGGGAGCTCTGACTCAGAAGATTTTCCTAACACAGGACCGTGCACTTCCCCCTGGCACTGAGCCGAGCAAGCCTGGGTCTGCGTCTGCATGATAGCAGAACCTGCTTCTAGGTGTATGCCTTCATTTATTTATTCATCAAACGCTTCCTAAGGACTTACTATGAGCTCCCACCCCTATGCCAGGCACCGGGGATGTAATGAACACTCCCACCAGCTCTGCAGCAAGACCCATGGGCCCTGCTCTTGTGAAGTGAAAACAAGTAGAAAAACAGGCACTGTTCAGACAGCCACTCACAAGAGGTGTACCCAGGTCATCAGTCACTCGTGCATGATGTCATCTTGCCTCCCTTTGGCTTCTCCTTCTCAAATGCTACCAACTTATTACCAAAAAGAGAAAGAAAGCAACAAAATGCATCCTGCATCCCTAACAACCAAGAGGTGACTCAGGCCATCAGCAGCTCAGAGCAGCTGAACCCACAACAAGTCTGTGCTCTCCAGATCCCATCCACACCTTTTCCCGCCTTGCTTCCAGACGCACTTGCTCCAAACTCCCTGTCCCTGGAGAGCAAGCAGTCTGGGGGTATGGCGGGCACTCCTCTCTTTCTGAATCACTGTACCAAAAAAACCTTTCACAGGGTCCTCATACAAGCTAAAATCTAGACTTACATAAATTTATCTTTTCGTTTGGAATATATGCTGCTGCTGCTGCTAAGTCACTTCAGTCGTGTCCGACTCTGTGTGACCCCACAGACGGCAGCCCACCAGGCTCCCCCATCCCTGGGATTCTCCAGGCAAGAATACTGGAGTGGGTATTTCTTATTAAAAAGACAATGGAAGAAAACAACGCTGCTGTTTGATGAACACAGCAGAAAAGTCAAAACGGGTTGAGCGTTTCATCTACCTCAGAATCCCGTTTCGGCATTTCTGTTCTGCTTCCAAGACAGCAGCTTAAAAGTCTCACCAATAAACAGACAGAAGCTCACCCTGCAATTTCAGGGCACTTTTTAATTAAACTAATTCCAAAGCTTGAAAGAGAAGTGGAAATTTTCTGATTCCAAGTTAAATCATTAATGATGAACCAGCTCTCATTCTTTATGAAAGCAACAGATGAGAAGCACTTCAATCTTAGACTAGAATAGCAGGGCCACGTGCATGCCCAGGCATCTCACTACGGGCCTGCAAGTGCCCTCAAGCCCACAGATGGTCCCCTTTCCCCCAGGTGGGCTGGCATGACCTCTTCCTTTGTCATGATCCGATGAAGAGAAACCTCTGAACAGAGATGGAAGGAGACTCCCACTCTATTCTAGGTTTGCACACACACAAAAAAAGTATCGAATCAGGCAGGGCCCATTAAAGAATTCATAGTTCCAACACTGAAAAACAGAATATGACTTACCTGCCATTTCTAGATGCTCAAGAAAACCCTTGAAAACTGTTAAGACAGAATTCAGATGCCAGACTCACACCATGACCTGAAATAAACAGCACCTCTGCCTGCAATGGCACCCCACCCCAGTACTCTTGCCTGGAAAATCCCATGGATGGAGGAGCCTGGTAGGCTGCAGTCCATGGGGTCGCAAAGAGTCGGATATGACTGAGCGACTTCACTTTCACGCATTGGAGAAGGAAATGGCAACCCCACTCCAGTGTTCTTGCCTGGAGAATCCCAGGGACGGGGGAGCCTGGTGGGCTCTGTGCAGCCCACCAGGCTGCAGAGTCAGACACAACTGAAGCAACTTAGCAACAGCAGCTGCCTTCTTACCTCCTTAAAATGATCACATTAATTTTTTCATGTAAATATAAGCCCTCCAAAGAAGCATGTATAGTATGTTTCTATGCTCTAGAAGTTTCCGTGGCAGGCTATACCAATAAGGACAAATACAGTCATATGATGCACAGATTTCTTTTTTTTTTTTTTCAGTGTCAGATTTTTGTCTTTTTAAATCTACTTTGCAGTACCTAAACTGAAAAAAAAGAGATTGTATATCTAAATATAATTTGTATACCTAAGTATATGTGGATGAAATAAGTATCAAAACCCTGGTGCTCATGTTTATATAACATTCTGTGCCAGCTGAGGGAGAAAGAGCTCTCAAGCAACACATGAATCCCAATCATTTATTTAATCATTATTCAATTTTCACACCTTTCTTAAAATTCAGTAGAAGAACTAGGTACTTCTACAGGTGGCCATTCCCACGCTTGTTTTCAATTAGAGATTTTTACTTATTAACCCAAGTCACACTCATGTCGGACCACATTGCTTGCTAAAAACAAAGAACAGAAATCCTCTAGACAGGGCAACATTACCAATCTATTAGAAACATATAGAAAGAAAGATACATTTACAGAACTTAATTTGAAAAATACTCTAGTGACAGAAATCCAAGATCATCATTTATTCTGAAGAACTTCATTTTTTTCTGACTTACCCATTTTGCATAAATTTCATAGAAATATCAACTTTGGATTTGCAGGCCAATGCTGCTTTAAATTAAAACCCAAAGTCTCAAGATATTAATTAAATTAACATACAAAAGAGATATCAAATAAGAAAGTTATATGTGAGAAAGGAAATTATGTTTCCTTTATTGAAGCTTTTGAAAATAATTCTATATTATAATTTTCACCTAAAATGTCAGCCATTTCAATTCTTACAAAAGGATGACAGATAATACTTGTCAGAAGAGGTTTTTTTCTCCTTTCTATGGGGACAGGGAGGAGCCACTGCAGAGATAAAGATGAGTTTGTATCTGTAAGCAAGATAACAATTACAATTAGTCCCAGTGGGCTACATACAAACACTGAATAAATTAGGGTTGAGAGAATAAATTGGATAAACTTTAGTCAGCTGCTTTTAGTGTCTTTTATAAAAACAAGAAGCTCCGGGGAAAGATTCTGCAAAGACCAAATAAATGCATGACAAGACAATACTGCCTGGGATGCGTTTGGATTTTAGTGCCCAGGGCATGCATAGTCCATATTAATAGTATTTCTCATAATCCTCCTGAGAAAATCACTAGAGAAGAGTGGGAATTGGGCTTTGGGGGGAGCTTTTTCACTTTTGTTTCTTTTTTTCCTAACAAATAGACTGTTTTCTTTCTCCTGGCCCTTCAGTGCCGTGTCAGAAGCTTGAGAGTTTGCAGGTCACGTGTGAGACGTCAGTGTTTCTGGCTCCTGAAGGCAGAGGAAGAAAGGTGATGAAATAGCAAAAATTCACCCCAAAGTGCTCTACAAAGACACACAAAAGCATATGGGAATATACGCTGGGCTTAAGCAGCCCAGAAGTGAAAACTGACACTTCACAGGGCTGTGTCTGCAGCATGTGGGGCAGGGAGCCACGGAACAGCCCCCAAGGCTGTTCCCACATGTGAAGGAAGAGCATCGCATCCTGTCTGACGGCATCTATTTATAGCAGACCTGCCTACTCCAGACACGCGGTTATTTATGCACATCAAATATGCATTTTTTAACAGTGCAACTAAACCAAAATGGGGATTTTCTAGGCATCTTTTAATAGGCTATCAAACTTTCTTCTCCTATATAATTATGTTCAGTTTCAAATAACTTCAATCCTCGACTTTAATCGTGAACAAGGCATTTGAAATGAAAACCTCTAGGACTACAGTGTTTTATCATCTGAACAAAAGTGTCTAAAGGCGCGCGTTGGGCGGGGGA
>SJYX01014989.1:2192-116175 GCA_006410675.1 Oreotragus oreotragus | reverse complement strand
CGGGGGGTTGGCGCGGGTTGGGGGGGGCCCTCTGTGTAAACAGTGGAATTCATTCAGTGCAACAAGATGCTGGCAATGGGCGGCCAGAAGGAGCTGGGATGGAGGGAAGAGCAGGCTTCACTGGATGCTCACTCTCAATCCATCCACTGAGTTGGGAGGGCAGGTCCACAGGCAATCCTTCTGGAATCACTCTCCCTCTGCGTGTGCTTCCTTGCTCTCTCCTCCTCTGTGTGGGGAAATGCATTCTCTCTCTTTCTCACTCTCTGACTCTCATCCTCTCTCTCTCCAAGAATAAAACTTATCTTTTCTAATCTCTTTCTTTCTTTCTATAGAGGACAGGGGAAAGAAATCCAACCAAATGAACAATATCGCTGGACATGATTATGTGGTTAACTCATAGTTCTACATTTGGCAGTACAGAGTCTCTGAAAGCGCTCACAGAATATGTGCTATAGCCAAGATGTAAAATCAAGAAGAAAATTCTGACTGGCTTGAGGGGTGAAACTCACATTTGGATACAAATATCTGAAAATTGGCCAAGAACATGACAAAACATATGAGAAGAATGTGGCTACAGTCGTGACATCTAACACACTTGTGTACACTGTGATTTCAGGGCAAATTTTCAAAAACAGTGCCCTTCTTTCTAACCATATCCAAACATATGAATGTGCATATCCAGAAAGAGACATGACCAACACAATCAACACAGGAGCCCATTCATGAAGCCTAAGCAGTCATATCCAACACTGTCTAGCTCAGAGAATGATACGGCACCTTTTCTTGGCTGTGTTTCTGTACGACTTCACTTTTGAAGCCAAACATCCTTTTGAATTATACTGATCTGAGACACCCATCTATAATGCATTGAATTGTGTCCCCCTGAAATGATCTGCGAAAGTCCTGAGCCCCAGGACCTCAGAAGGTGACCTTACTTGGAGATAAGGTCTTCAAAGAAGCAATTAAGTTGAAATGAATTCACTACAGCAGGCCCTAGTGAAACACGACTGGTACCCTTATAAATCAGGGAAATTTGAACACAGAGGTAAGACAACGTGAGCACACACAGGACTGGAATGAGGTGTCCTCAAGCCAAGGAGCATGTGAGCACCACAAGCCAGGCAGCACTCCTGCTCCTGAGGCTTCAGAGGAAAGGCAGCCGTGCCGACACCCTGACCAACTATCTCATCTCGGGAACTGAGAGACACCTTCCTGCTGTTTAACCCACCCGGCTCTGGGTCCTCCGTTACAGCATCCTCCGAAACGAACCAAGCATCCAGAAGCACTCTGATTAAAACAGCTTTTCAAGTTTCACGTGGGAAATAAGATCAATGATTTTAGCAGGACGTGAAGTACACACAGAAGTCGCCCTGACTGTTTTTTGAAATGTCTGAAGCTCACGTTCACCAGCTCACTCTATGGGCATGGCCTGTCTTCTCATGTGAAGGCAGACAGACGGCAAGCATCTCCCTGGTTCCGACCTCACCTGCCTGCCTCTCCAGGGACCTGCACCACCAAGACTAAGGGACTAATCCTCAATGCATGTGGGATGCCCATCCATGCTACCTGGGAACATTTTCCAGCCCAGAAACTTACTTCCCCGAGTCTTCACTTTTCCTCTGAGAGGTGCCGCACAGAAGCTTACACAACGTTCACACTCAACAGTGGCGTGACAGGATGATATACACCTGTGTGGACTCAAGCACATGCTCTGACGGATCTTCACCACAGGTGCACCAGGAGTCCAAGCACCCGGGACCAGCGGGTTTGTTTCTATACTAAGTAAAACCTGATTGGGAAGTCCTTCATACACCAGTTCATTCAGCAGCTAGTAAATACCTACTCTGATTTAGATCAGGGGTCAGCAACCTTTTCTTGAGAAAGACCTGATAGTAGGTGCTGGAGGCTCTGAGGCCACTTCTCAGCAACGCCCAGCGCCGCACAGTAAAAGCAGCCACAGGCAGTGCGTGGGGACAGCAGCTGGGTCCAGCAACTGGGCGGGTTTGGCACGTGGGCTGTAGTTTGTCACCCCAACTTTGATGACGGAGACTAGCAACGTGTCCCCAACAAGCGTGGCCATACCTGTGCTCTAAGCGTCTTCCAACAAAATTGGAAGTCAACAAAAAGAGGGAAGAAAAGCACAGAAAGGAGAGGGGGAAAAAAAAGATGAAGCAAAATGCACTACAGATGGGAGGGGTCACAAGACACCATTCAGTGTCAGAGGTGACACCAATATGATGTGTCTACATACTTCAGATATGATTTTTAAAATCCCAGTGAAAAGCCAGATGATCTAAGAATAGGTCCCTAAACCCTCCCCTAGGAGGGGCAGACAAGGTGTTAAATCCCCCTTCACCGCGGTCTCCAGCAGCCGTTCAATAGCGCAGAGTTACAAGGTGACTGCAGCGTGCTGGTCTGGGCAATGAGGGTCCCGGGAGGGACCGCCCCCAAGGATGCTGATTTAACAAGCCCGCGGGTGATTTACTGCCTCAGCTCCATATTAAACATTTTCAATATCTTTCAGCAGTTTGATAAAACCTGTTAAAATTAAATTCTAACCACAACGCACTCATCCACACCTTAAGGGGCAAAGGTTATACTAATATGATCTCTCTTTATAGCCCTTGCCAAAAAAAGAGGAAGTCTTCCAGTCTCCATCACAAAAGCAGTAATCCCAAAGCACAGGGGTGGGGGCTTCTCTTAACTTACACACACACACACACACACGCACACACACACACACACGCACACACACACACACACGCGCGCAAGGACAGTGTAGTACTATGGTCTCCTGCTCAGGACATCTACTGACTGCAGCCCCAGAAAGAAAACAACCTCCAGTCTGCTAGCAGAGAGCCTCTCAGAGAGGGCCTCAGCTAAGCATATTTCATTCATTAACATTAATATCACTCTGCATTATCTGGAAGCCAGGGAAAAGAGACCACCCAGTCACTCAACTGCTTCAGATAAAACACTCATCCAGTTGTCGTAACCTCTGTTTAGTGACCGGATTAAAATAACAAGCACCAAAATACTCAAGACCCTCAGCTTTCATTAGTTTTTTAAGACTATTTTTTTTAATAATTCGTCATTTTCCTGGGATCAACAGTACACAGCATTTAGTTATTAACTAAGCAACATTATAGATCTTTAGATACTGAATATATGCAGGATGTGGACGTTTAGATAAGTATCTAATGCCTGGGATAAAATACGCCTGGGAATACACATCGCTGTCCCCACTGAGCTATGTGAACCTGGCCTGTATCCCCTCCATAATGAGCAGCCCCTGCAGTCACCCGACCATACAGACCATCAGTCCAGAAGAGGATGCGGAGCCACTGGTGGGACAGGAGACACAGGAACCCAGGGCTTTGGGATTAACGTTTCAAGTTCCTGGAGCCTGGAGCTGGTCCCCAGGTCACCAAAACGAAAAACAGATTCCCTGTGCGTCCGCTGCCAGACCACATTTGGTTTGACAGAGGTTTAATCCATGGCCACAGCCCCTAGCCAGATCTGGCGGGCACACAGAGAAGCCACCTCCCACCTGTCCAGGTTTCCAACCTCCAAAGACACTACCAGGATCCCAGGCTGGCCCCTGACTCAGCCTCTCTCTTTTCAAGACCCACTGGAAGGAGCAATCACACAGGGTGACTTCTGTGAACAAAGATCTTTGTTTTCCACCATTCCCGTCCTGGCTGAGTGACCACAGAGGCAAAGCGCCCATGTAGTGAACTCGCCAAAAGCGCCCGCTTGGCCTCCCCCTGCTGCCCTCCATGTACCGCCCAGCTGTTTCCTTCTGATTATGATATGAAACCACAGTCATACGTGGCCCAGGAAAGTAAAGATGGGAAGGCAAGTGGACCAGTGAGGACAATGTGAGCAGCAGGTGGCTGTGGAGAGAGAATGTTCTCCAGGCCAAGCAGTCAGCCCGCACACCTCAGCAGGGTCGGGGACTTCAGGGGATCCCAGAGCCTCGTTTTTCTATTTCTGTTCCAGTGAGGACCTGACCCCACTTTTCCACCAGCTGCTGCCCCAGTAACTGGCATCCACAGCATCACAGGAACTGCAAACAAATCCTGCTACTCTGACATAACGCATACAGGGCTGGGATTGGGCTTGGAATAACTGGCTGTGCTTGCATGTGCTGAGTCACTTCAGCGGTGTCCGACTCTTCACGCCCCTATGAACCATAGCCTGCCAGGTTCCTCAGTCCGTGGGATTCTCCAGGCAAGAATCTGGAGTGGGTTGCCACACCCTCCTCTAGGGGATCTTCCTGACCCAGGGATCGAATCCGTATCTCTTACATCTCCCGCAGTGGCAGGCAGGATCTTTACTACCTGGGAAGCCCCCGAATGACTGGGCACCTACCCTCAAACATCACTAGGCGAGACCTAGAAATTCACAGTGCTGTCAGTTATAAAAAAAAAAAAGAAAAATCTCAGCTATTACAGCCACAGTGACTGGCTCTTCGCAGGCTTTACCTGTTCCACTTTGTGGGTCTCCTCCTGGCCCCATTGCCCCAACCCAGAATCCAACTCAAAATCCATGCCAAGGGGACGCCATAACCTTCATGTCACTTCATAGTCAAGAGGGCTGCCTTTCCCCCAAGCACTTCAGACAGACTTAGAATAAAGGAGTTAATGTTGATTTTAAGAGCCTGACACAAAACATACAGAAAACAAAAGTTAATAAGAAGGTCTGAATAGTTTGACACAGATGATCGTAGATAAAGGTACTCACACTAGTTCTATGGCATTTATACCAGGTAGCTAACACTCAGAAATGTTGCTTTTAAAAAGAAATTAGAAAATGGATTAGCTAAAAGTGCATATTTTGAAAGCAAGAAGAATCTTAAGCACTTGAAAGCTAATTATACTGATTATACACAAATACAAATTCTTGGTCACATACAGTTCTAGAAAATGAACCTAGTAGGCTATGCTGTCACAGAAACACTGATAATATTTACACTGGTTCAAATAAAAGGAGTCTATATTTTTAATTGTGATTTTTCTTCTAATGCACTCTTTGACTGCCTTTTTATCTCCCACTGAATTCAAATGATGAATGCAGCCCCATGGCCAAAGACAACTCAGGAAAGAACAAAGAGGGTGAGACCTAAAGGCGGACCCAGGTCGCCGGTCAAATAACTGGGCAGAGCTTTCATCTCCAGAAGTTCTCCTGAGTTGGAGGCTCCAGTTTTTAACACCGTGCATAACAGGTCATTGCTCCGTCTTGATCCCCAATTCCCTGTCCAACTGCATTCGCCTCTGGTGGCCAACTTAAGTTCTGAGACCCATACCTTTCTTATTAGAAATGTAATTGGTAAGACACCTAAGTAATTGAAAGCCACAAAAAGTCGAGTGGGTGACGTCAGTAGATGAAACTCTCCCTAAAGGAAGCAGGGCTAGACGAGCACTGAACACAGGAAGCGGCACAAGGAGGGCCTGGGACCGGATCCAGAGCATCCTGCTTTGGAACCAAGAGACAGGAGAGTTGTAAGAAATTACCCCTTAATTACTAAGGAGCTGCTAACAGATGAAGTCAATCTATATTTGCTGATGTGGAAACACATCCAAGACATACTGGCAGAACAGTATGTAGAGCAGGAAACCATTTGTGTGTGGGGGTGTGTTTAAAATGCTCATGTATGTGCAGAAATTTCTAGAAGAATGCTGCCAAAAACAGAAAACACATGATTATGTTTTCCCTCCAAGGGAGGGTAGGGGTGTGGTATTCAGGGCATTTTTTGTTATTTTCCATTTTATACACTTTTTTTTTTTCCATCAGTATTACAGTTTAGAGGGAAGAAAAAAAAAACAACCCTCAGACTTTAAAGGAACAGAGAGATTCTGAGAGTAGGGTTTTTAATAAGAGATGTTCGTTGAATAAGAAGAAAAGAAAGAACACCATGGCTCAGAGTCCCCTGCAGGCACCAGGAGTAACAGACAACAAACAGGAACAGTAACAACCTCCAGTCAAACAGGGGGACGGCTTTGTTTATCGCAGAGATCCTACAGGTGGTGCTTCCGAATACTCCCCTATGGAGTGAAAGCCACAAAATTCCATTCCCACAGTTCGGAGTCTTTTCAATTGGTTGGGTGATTTCTAGTTAAGATTGAAGCTGTGGTGCTTGGAACAAAAGGATCAAGAAACACAGCGGTGACAGCCAGATGTGAAGGAGGTGGAGGCAGGCAAGAGCCAGCGCGGGTACCCGCCGGGTTCTCTTCACCAAACACATGGCTCCAAGGGGAGGAGGACCCAGGGGCCCCTTCTGGCCTCCACACAGGTTCCTCCCACGTGGCAGCCGCCAGTGGCCACGTGGGCTGTGCTCTGACCGTATTTCAGGAAAGGCCCACAGGTGCAGGGTTTGCAGTGCTGGAGCAGCACGCCTGAGTTCAGCCTGCTTTCGCAAGGTCAGCTCCGGGCTACCTCTGTGGGTGGGGGGCCTGGCCCTGGGCCACACCGGGGACATATGAGTCCCCACCCCCTTCTTTTCAAGAAAGGTCTCCTGGGCTTCCTGACTGTCCCGAGTGACCTCAGGGGTGAATGGAGGGTGACAAATTGATGGGGGTGGCTAAAAGGACTCAGTGAGATAAGAAAGCACTCAGAACCTGGTACCAGGTCACACATCAGTCCAATCTCCAGGACTGTTCGTTCCTTGAGATCAGACAACTAGCACACAGGAAGTAATGTATTTGCTTTGATGCCTATTTTTTCCATTAATTCAGTTGCAAAGGATGATGGAGAGAGAGAACATGTGAGCGCCTGCTGGAATGCACCAGGCAGCGTGCTGGGGTTTTACAAACACGATGTGACATCGTCCCACAGGCTGTGTGGGCACAGAGCAAACCGAACCCTCAGGCCCACACGCCCCCAGAAGAGCACCACAGCACCATGGGGTCTGGTCTAACGAGGATAAGGATGCTGTCTCTATGCACTGTTCTTTAAAAAAGCAAAACCCAAAAACTCTATGCTCGTCTTTCTCTGCCCGAAGGTTATATGCAAGCTTTGTTTTAGCGAAACCAACAGTCAGCCGCAGGTCCCTGGACATCCAAATTCAAGAGCTGCCCTCCCCAGGTCGAGCCTAGCTGCTCCGCTCTCAGCCACCCAGGCCATCCACGTGGCCTCAGGAGCCCTTCTCCACCAGGCCCGAGGCAAGCACCTTGTCGGGCTACGGGGCGGTACCAGCCTCTGACACCAGTTCACACTGGCATGTAGACGATCTCACACCAGCGGGTGGGAGGTTTTGAAAACCTTGGACAAATAGCTGAGCCGCACCTGAGCCGGTGACTGCACAAGCGCTTCTGCAGGGCTGGAGAAGACAAACAAAGCCACCCTGAACCTCAAGTCATCTCACCCAGAATCAAAGCAACAGTGATGCTGAGGATAACCCGCAGTTCCCGTCAGCCTGTTGTCAACCAATTAGTAGGACAAACTGATGCTCTGTGTCCCCGCGCTAATTTGCCTGTGGGACCAGCAAGGAAAGAGCCAGTGGGTGTGGCACGCAGCCGTGATGGACAGGCAGGAAGACCCGGATGCAGCCGCATCTGCGCAGAGAGGGAAAAGTGTGTTAACAGGGAAACTGAGCCGGGGGGCGGGGAGGATGGTGCAGTTGTTCACGTAAAAGCCTATCGAACAAATGTTGGCTAAGACTTACATTCAAAACTCTATGTTAGGCACTAAGATCTTTGGGGGGTGGGGGGGGGAGAGAAAAACATGAAACCTAAAGAAGGAACTTAAAATCAAGATGATAGTCCAAGACACGAGTTACACAAGTAACACAGAAACACATCTGATACTGTAATTGTACCCCTTTGCAAAGATTTACTAGTTAAATGGTCCAGTTTCCAGAAATCAACAAGTAAAATAAGTCTGTCAGCAAGGACTCCATCAGGTGCTGCGAGTGTCGTTTCCTGCAAGACGGATAGTGATCCATATGCCTTTATTTGCGAGTATTTTCCATTCCTTTCACAAACGGATGAATCCAGATAACAAGCCTCCTCCCAACTAGCTCTTATTTCTGCACCTCATAAGTATTCAAGGGATAAGAGGCGCTGGCTCCGCGGGCTTGCCACAGCTTTCCAAAGCCCCACAATGAGCCTCCCGGTAACATCGGCGCTCACCCCATCCACAAGTGTGAGCTTTAATTACAAGTGATCAGTGTCTCAGGCTTGCCCTAGAGACCAGTCCCGGGGACCCTGAGAATTTTCCCGGATCGTGTATTTGAATTCACGGCAATGCTCTGTCGCTGGGGGTTTCTGTGTTCGGTAATAATGTGCTTTGTTCTCACAAGTGCCCCTCGCACCTGCCAACTGCAAAGGAAGCCGCTAGACTTTGCCGGGCAGTGCGCAGTCGTGCTGCCCTCCAGCGGACCGTGCCGGCCCAGCGCCTGTAAAGGAGAAGGGCAGCCAGGCAGGAAAAGCCTGTGCACTGGATCAAGGAGGGTGGGGAAAAAAAACCACAAACGGAAACACAAGCTAACCCCAGAAAAAATAAAGAGGTCTCTCCTAAAAATTCGACATTTGATGGACATCAAATAATCAAGTTTTACAGGCATGAAAGATACTCAAACCTCAGAAATGTATGGACATGCCAACACATCACTTAAAATTTTTCACACTAAAGAACTTAAGCCAAAATGTATCTGCATCCATATGCGCATGTATGGACAAAACACACATATACACACAGACATCTACTGCACCCACCGTTCTTGTGCTGAGAAAACACTGACAAGTCAAGTCCACAGAATATAAGGGTTGTATGGGTCTGGCAGACATAGTACAGGAGACAGAACGTGGACATGCAGGGAGCGGGGAAGTGGACGTAAGCCATGTAAGTCTCCATTGAAGATGCAGTCACCAGGACCCAGAACTGGTAAAGAAATACTTGAAATTTAAGAACAATTAAAAATCAGCAGGAAATCACAAAGCCACCAATAAGGAATTGTCATGCATTCTTTTTTGCTACATAGTAAAAATTACCCCCCAAATTGTATACATCCCCTGAATTCAACTTAGTAAGATTTCCTTTATAAAACCCAAATCAAGCTGGGGGGGTGCAGGGGAGGGAGTGGGCTAAGTAGAGATTCAAGCCATAGTCAGTAACAACCCCTTTTGTCGTTCAGCTGCTAGGTAGTGTCCAACTCTTTGTGACCCCATGAATTGCAGCACACCAGGCTTCCCTGTCCTTCACTATCTCCTGGAGTTTGCTCAAACTCATGTCCATTGAGNGGGCTAAGTAGAGATTCAAGCCATAGTCAGTAACAACCCCTTTTGTCGTTCAGCTGCTAGGTAGTGTCCAACTCTTTGTGACCCCATGAATTGCAGCACACCAGGCTTCCCTGTCCTTCACTATCTCCTGGAGTTTGCTCAAACTCATGTCCATTGAGTCAGTGATGCCATCCAACCAATTTTATGTCAAACCTCACTGGGTAGCTAACTGCAAAATGTTCATTACATTCAGGTAATAAGAAACAGTCCCATCTTCTGAGATACCTTACAAATGCTATTATGACACCTATAATAATTTTCATGATAACATCCTAAAATAAAATATAACTATTTGCACATCACACTCAGATCCATTTCCTCTGGAAAGCACCACAAACACAGACAGGCTTACTGAACTGCCAGCAGTAAAACTCAATGACAAACTGGCAGTGCCCTCTGCTGGAAGGTCCAGAAATCACACCCTGAAAACCAAGAGGGTGTTGACTTTCATTTGTGGGTATTCTGAAATAAAAATATCACCAAACAGCACAACTATTTAGTCTTATAATAGCCCCTTCAACCGGGTGTTACAAAGCACTTGAAAAGCTTAGCTTTTAAGTGGGTTTGCTTTGATTTGAAAATCAGTTATGAATTGAGTTCTGTCATCCACAAACATCTCTGTTAGTATTTATGTGATTTATGGTTCTCCCTCCAGGAAAAATAAAATTAAATTCCTTTCCAATTCTTAGAAGAGAATATATAAAATATGAAATACGCCTGTGAGAGTTCATTTCAAAGAATATTTCTTACTAGGCCTATGGTCCTCGTGCCACTGGCATAATATCTAAGATTTTCTCTGGCTTCAAAGTCATTCAAATCTACGAAACAAGATCTGATGAGACATGAAGGTGGATACATAAAGATGACAAAAACCTCTTCTTGAAAGAGTGTGCAAAGGAAAACACAACATATATTATGACCACTACTCCTTTTTAAAATGCACAGGAGGGGCTTCCCTAGTGGTCCAATGTTTAAGATACCACACTTACACTGCAGGGGACACAGGTTTGATCCTGAAGGTGGGGTGGAGGGATTAAGATCCCACAAATCCTTGCTGTGGGGACAAAAAAAAGAAAAATAGAAATAATTTTAAAAAGTAAAAATAAAATGTGTCTGCATGGGGGAGAGCACAGCGTTAGGGACCACCTCACAGGTGAGTGGCCAGAGCCCTGCTTCCTCCCCTAATACTCGGGAACCAGCAGCCAGAGAGCAGAGCTATTGTGAGAACCCACGCACGCACCTCGCCAGCACACATCCACACTTAACAGGAGACTTTTGTGCGGGCACACACACACACAGAAGACAGAGCTTCCCCCCTCTTCTCACGACGTCTTCCAAGGTTCCCCGTTCAGGGCAGAGGTCCTCCCCTGAGATGGCCTAGCAAGCAGAAGGGCTTCTGCTGCACAAGGCGGAAATGATGCGGCCTCGAGCTGCTTCCTCACGCTCTCCTGTGATGGATGACTTTCTTATCATGAGCACACTGTGTTTTATAATTAAAACAACTCCCATCTTGAATTCCTGCTTGGGCTAAAACACATCCAAGGCCGGCAAGGAAACCACAGAGGCCAAAACTGCAAAGGAATTAAATGAAGCTGCCTTCCTGCCGGCACCTGGGGCAGCCCATCTTTGGGGGAGGACGGGCCCATTTGTGCGATTCTAACTTGCACAATCTAACTCACTGAGAATTTCGGGGCCCTAGGGTGATCCAGCCTCAGAGCACACACCGCAGAGACAGGGGGCGCGGAGAAAACTGAGCAGAAGGCTCCCTTCCCCAGGGTCCCCACTGAAGTGGGGGGCTCACCCTCGCTGCAGGCCCCAAGGCTCAGCCTGGGACCTCATCGCTTTCACTGACCTAGGCTCTCCCTAGACCGGCTCACCGATCCTCAGCCACAGCCGAGTTCACCACCCCCGCCTAGACCTCTCCTCATAGCCCCAAACCTGATGCTCAATAGAGCAATTTGAACACTACACAGCACATGCCAAAATGTCCCTCATGATCGCCAGCACCCCCTAACTTTGACCCAGTTTCTGCTGTACTGGCCAGAATCTGTCACCTGTCACTCCACCTGCTAACTAGTCTTTCAGATCCACCCACTCTTCCTTCTTTCCTTGGCCAGAGCTGCCCTCCCTCCACCTCCTAGATGCTGCAAGAGCCTCCTAACTGCTTTATGGCCGGCAGAGAAGCCAGACCTACTGGCCAGAATCTGTCACCTGTCACTCCACCTGCTAACTAGTCTTTCAGATCCACCCACTCTTCCTTCTTTCCTTGGCCAGAGCTGCCCTCCCTCCACCTCCTAGATGCTGCAAGAGCCTCCTAACTGCTTTATGGCCGGCAGAGAAGCCAGACCGCCTTTATAAAGACACATCTTGTCACTCCCCGGAGCCTGCTGCGTGCTTCCTATGCTCTTATTACTGATACGCCTTCTGCTGACATGTGGCCCCAGCAGAGAAAAGGGACTCAGGCAGCCTATCAGACCAGCGCCCACCTCTCGTCATCCTGTCCCCCTTGTTTATGAGTGCTGTCAGCACTCAGGCCTCCTGAAGCCCTCCGCGTCATTTCTGCAACTGTCCGCGCCTGCCCCCCAAACGTGAAGATCACAGCTTCCCTGAGCCTCCGGTCGCGCTGGCCCCTGCAGTCACGCAGATGTCTGCTGAGGGACAGGGTGGCCCTGCCGCCCTAACTGTCCACGAGAGCCGTCCCGCTCTGCTGAGGAGCCTCCAACAGCTGCTGGCTTCCCACCCAGAAGGAAAGACCTGGCCTCCCCCTCTGAGCTTCCCTCCCCCCACCTTCACTCACCTGCTGACTCCTTCCCGAGCATTTGGTTTAAAAGTAGGCATCTCGGGGGCGACCTTCCTGACAAGCCCCTAGGATAAAGTCATGGGAGCATGTGAGTGCCCTAATGGCGCAACCTCAGCTCCTCAACAGTGAGCGTCTGCTATGCAAGGGGCACCTTGTGGGCTGCACACAGCAGGGCCTGGGTGTCCCTTTGCCTGGAGTTGGCCTGGTGGCCCCTAACAGTTCATACACAGAAAGGGTTCAAGGCAATTAAGCAAGAAAAAGAAATTAAAGGCATCCAAATTGAAAAGGAAAACTGTCTCTATCTGCAGATGACATGATAGTATACACAGAAAACCCTAAAGATTCTGCCAAAAGGAAAAAAAAAAAAAAAAAAAACTGCGAGAGCTAGTAAAGAGATTCAGTAAGATTACAGCATACAAACCAATATATAAATATCCATTGCATTTCAATAAAATACTTAGGAATAAACTTAACCAAGGAGGTGAAAGATAATAGTGAAAAAATTAAAGGAGACACATACATTGGAAGAAATAATGTTATTGAAATGCCTACACTACCTAAAGCTATCTAGATGGAAAATAGTATGGAGGTTTCTAAACAAAAAAAAATTAAAACTACTATATGATCCAGCAATCCCACTGCTGGTTATATATCGAGAGGAAATGAAATCACTACCTTGAAGAGATATCTGACCCTATGTTTATTGCATCTTTATTCACAGTAGCTGAGATGGAAAAACAACGTGCCTGTCAATGGATAAAGGGATAAAGAAAACATGCAATGTATGTGCAATGGAATATTATTCAGCCATGAGAAAGAAGAAAGTCCTGCCATTTGTGACAACGTGGATGAAACTGAAGGGCGTTGTGCTGCTGCTGCTGCTGCTAAGTCACTTCAGTCATGTCCGACTCTGTGTGACCCCATAGACGGCAGCCCACCAGGCTCCCCCATCCCTGGGATTCTCCAGGCAAGAATACTGGAGTGGGTGCTAAGTGAAAAATAAGTCAGAGAAAAACCATTACTGTATGATCTCACTCATAAGTGGAAACTAAAAAACTGAACTAATCAAAACATAGGGTTGACTGGTAGTTACCAGAGACTGGGGGTGAGGAGGAAGAGAGGAGGTTTAGCCAAAAGGCCAAAACTTCCAGCTTTAGGGTAAATAAATAAATTCTGGGGATGTAGTGTACTGTCCTATATACATGGAGGTTGCACAGACAGGAAATGTCGATCTCATCTCACAGACACACACACACACATACACAGTAACTCTGTGAAGTGATAGGTGTGTTAACCAACCTTAGTATGATATCATTATACAGCATATAAGTACATTGCACACCTTAAACTTACAGTGATATATGTCAATTACATCTCAATAAAGGTGGAGAAAAAGAAATAGCTCAGGGAGCATCTATACAGTGAGTGAACAGGAGATTCTGTGTACATTTTAGTTCTACACTGACTATATTAAAGTGTCCTTTACTGACAGAAATATAAAATAAACAAGTCAAAGGAGCACAGAGACCTTTTCTAATTCTGTTACTTTCTGCTTTCACACTTACAAACACAGTAACACTGAATTTCCTTCTCCACATTTTAGAATAATATATTTCCTCATGTAAATCTAACAGAATTTTTAAAAAAATAAAACGAAATGAAAGAGAAGTATAACCTGTACAAAAGACCCCATAGTGGCAAGATGTGTATGTTGTGTCTGTGTGTCAGATTTTTTTATTTATTGCCTGCATGATATTTTTAGGCTGCAAAACCTGGCAAAGCTGTCCACAATGGCTGGGTATTGAACTCTGAGACAAGCATGCCAAATTCAGAACCATCTCCCTGTGCCTTTGAGGGCTCCCAGAGTCAAACCTGCCAGTTCCACATCCCGGGGCCTGAACCTCGGCCAGGGTTGGGGGAGGGGGGCGAGGGGCGGGAGAGTGGGAGATGCCTGCCCTGCAGCCGGAAACCAATAAAACAGGCGAGACCCAAAGGACACCAAGTCTTTATCCAGCTCAGCAGGAGCTTTCCAAGCTTAATATATTAAAACTGCTTCACAGAGGCAGCAGCTGGGTCCCCAGGGCCCAGCTCAGCGCCCTGACAACCATCTGACCACTGAGATGCAAGTGTGACTGGGTGACTGCAGGGGGAAGCCGGTTCCAAGCGATGCTGCATGCATCGCTGTGCGCCGAGGGCCCTGGGATTCTTCCTGGCAGCCCATTCCAGACACCCCTCTACGGAATAAGGATAAAGCACACACCCCATTTCCAGGTTGCCGTTTACAGAGTACACAACAGCTATGCAGTCTTACACTAAATACTCGCCTGACCAACAGAACTGGGCATCCATTTGGCCTGAGGGTCTCTGCGGGTGCCACAGCATTCTCAGTGATAAGGACACTGGCATTCAGTGTCTTAAGCCATTTATGAACTTTAAGAAATTTATTTACTGAATAACTGAGGGTAAAAATACATATTTTATACAAGTAAAAGAAAGCCTGTGTATTTCACAAAGTTTCTTCATGGTGCTGGGATGCTCACCGAATTTTCCAAGGGAAGAGGGGATGTCTGTCATGATCAGAGCAGCAGACAGTACATACAGTTTAAATAAAATGACAATAAGGATACTAATAATGATAAAGATAAATCCCAACCAAGATAATGGGGTTCCAGACTCAACACTGTCACTAAAAGCAGTCAAGAATTTTTTGCAGGCATGTTGTTTCCACCAGCACACTAAGAAACCAAGTTTTTCATATGTACAGACATACAGAACAGACTTATAGATGCCAAGGGTAGAGATGGCAGGGAGAGAGGGAGAGACTGGAGTTGGGGCCAGCAGATGTAAACTATCATGGATAGAAGGTCCTACCCATCGTACAGCACAGGGAACTACAGTCAGCCTCCCATGATAAACTATAATGGAAAAGAATATGAAAAAAGAATGTGTATGCATATAACCGAGTCGCTTTGCTGTACAGCAGAAATTAGCACAACATTGTTAACCAATGATACTTCAATTTAAACAAAGAAAGAAACCAAGTTTTTCAAATTAGAAATAGCAGTCTGGCAATGAGCCGGCCTGGGGCTCCTGGTCTCAGTCCCTAAAGCCAAGGGGTTCAAGGAGACTCTGCCCAGCCCCTCAGGGTTACCATCCCCCTCCTCCTGGGGAGAGCAGAGACGGGGCACCACGCAGCACTCAGAGAGGGAGCCAGCATGACTCCCCATTATCCCAGTGGGCCTGATGCCAGGGCGGGTCCACCTTGGCCCCTGCTTCATGGTTGGAAGGAGACCCAGTGAGGGGGAGAAGGCTGGCAGGGGGGCAGCTGCCTCAATGCGAGCACAGCCAGACCCTCTTGGCTCCTTTAAATATTAGATCAATGAGCAAATAAAAGCCCTCCTAAGAAATGAGGGGGAGGGGGAAACACGAAATTCAGGTAAGCAGAGGTTACCTATTAACAGATTTTTAGAGCAAACTATTAAAGTGTGTCACTATATTTGACATGTTCTAATTCTTCCCTGTTACATAGTTATAGAGTATTTGACTACTAAGAGTAAAACTTCAGGCTAAAATCTGAAATGGAAAAGAAAATCTCTTTAACTGATTAGGTCTCTGGAGAATCACTAGGACAAGACTGAAGCTTGATAAAAAGTATATATGATAGTAAGTAGGACATAATTTCCCCCAACACAGTAAGAGTGCAGAAATGTGAGTTTTCACAAAAGAGGCAAGATAAAAATACTAAGGATGTGATTATAATATCTAAGTGCTTACAGTCAAATGATTAATTGTGTTTTCTCTAAATAACTACATTAATAACTTCTCTTTTTTGTTTTTGGATTAGTACATATGAGTGACTAAAATTAACCAAACCTTTTGGGGGTTGGGCGGGGCAGGGGGTGGACGGTGAGTAGCCATAATTAAGTCCAGGTACGTGAAAAAAAACAGACTTTCATGAATAGTTTAGAAAATAACACACTTTTATTGAAATTTTGCCCTGAAGCTTTCTCTCCTGTCCAAATAATTTCCAAACTGCATTTCAAATTAAACTCCTAAGTTTTCATCTCTCCCCCCTAGGGTGTTCTTCCACATTACAACATATTTTAATATGTGTAAATGATAGCAATGCTATAAAGTGTTATTTCTCATTGCAAATGGTCATTAATATCACTTCATACCTCAGAGAGCATAATAGTCATTTGGCAATAAAACGAAGTGTGAGCATCATCCACTAATAACCTGAGAGGGGGCCCTGCTAGGACTTTATGTCTCTCACAGAATATTCTTCACATAAAGCACATTCTGGTCATTACTTAGACGGGAACGCGCCCCCATCATGTTGTTAATGTAGTAACTGCAGGATCTTTTATGAGATTATTGGTTCCCTCTCCAAATTTCCATTCACCTCTCATGGTCCTCTCTAGCATCACAGCCATATGCCTTCCACTTAGGACTGCTTTTTTTGGAAATGTGGGAGTATCTGCTCTTATTTAAGAGAGCTTTACTAACTACTCTTCCACCTTGATTGCTACTACACATATTAAGAGGAAAGAGAGGAGGGTAAGTTGCTTTAAATATAACCAGACAGCTGCTCACCCGTGAAACTTCGTTCTGTCTACACGGAGTGGAACCTCATCGTGAACTGCACCCACAACACCTCCCTCCCCAACCCCCCCTTCACCATGCACACAGCTGGCGTGTGGGTGCTCAGGGCAGGGCTCTGCCCCCTGGCTGCCGTGCCCCTCGCCTGGAAGACACATTACAAGATTCACAAATGGCGGTCTGGCTGAATTAAATAAAGCAGGCAACTTCAGAATGTCTGCTGGGTGAAGCTTTCACAAAACCACCAGCCCTACCAATACAACTCCACCCACTTATAGCTGTTCTGTATTCTAAGATATAACCAGTACGAAGGGGCTGACAATGGAATCTTTAAAGCCTTCCCTTCAAGCCCCCGGGAGGAGATCGACACCAGACATAAAAATACAGAAAAAATCTGAAAAGCTTTCTTTTAGTGTTGGAACCAGGCTGACTGCTGCTGCTGCTAAGTCACTTTAGTCATGTCCGACTCTGTGTGACCCCATAGATGGCAGCCCACCAGGCTCCCCCATCCCTGGGATTCTCCAGGCAAGAATACTGGAGTGGGTTGCCTTCTCCAATGCTGACATGCACCCTTAATTTCCTTGTGATGTTTGAGCTAAAATGCCAGCAAGTATAACATACCTTCACTCTTTGTCTTCTAATCAATATGGCCACGTGCTAAGACCTATGTGAGAGAAATTCTAGGACATGTCAGCTTTTGAAAATATTCAATCAAGAAATGATAAACATATTTGGAAACTGAGTTTTGTACTGTTTGAAACTGCAGCTGGAAGTGAGAGCATTTAAGCGTTGTTTCTACTAAAACCTTCAAGAATAGGGTCCAATGTGTATGTGTGTGGCGGGAGAGGAGGGTGGGAATCATTACTATTACTATACTCTGCAGAGATTGCTCCTAGATAGACATGCAATCTGCAAATCACACCTAAAATCCTCACCAGCATATTTGTTTATAAATAGAAACATATTCTTCAGCCCGATACTGCCATGTGGCACCCACATGGGTTTGAAGACTGCATTTGGTTTTTATAAACAGACTGAAACTGCATATAATGCTATATCATCTTAAAACGCATATGGAACCCAAGATTAAAAACCTATAAAGCAGAGCTGAACTGCAGAGTGACTGTAATAAATGCTACAATGTTAAGTCAGCTTCAAAGCAATTCTTAAAAGGACTCCAAAAACTTTCATGACTGTTTTATGCTTTATTTTTCATATTGATGCATTTCATCTGAAAACAAATGCCAAGAGCTGTGGGAAAGCTCCTCTTTTCATGTCGGCCACGCTCTGAGGAACCCGTGATAAGACCCCATGACACGCGGAGATCTAAGGAGCCCCACACCAACTGCAAGCACCTTCCCCCCAGCACATGACACTTTTATAGGGTCTGGGGCATCGGCTCACACGTTCCAGGGCACTGCCCTTGGGGAGCAGCTGGGATGAACTTATTACGGTCACTGTCCAATGACACTTCCGGAAAGGGAAGCCATGTCCCCGGCTTTACGCATAGCGGTGGAGCTATGCATCCTCCGCGTTAAAGAGGCTGAGTCAGAAGATTCCTGAGCTTCGGGACTCCCGGTAAGCTCCTTTGCCCCACGCCGGTGTGGCCAGAGCAGTGTACCCTGTGAGTGGTCATCACGCCCAGCGGCCAAACGTGTCTCGGACGCGGAGCTCAAGCACAGTGGAGCCTCTAGCTGGGCAGTGGAGCAGCCCCGAAGATGGGAGGGCATGTGTTTTAAGGTGCTTACATACCGTAGAAGGCCTAGGAAAATGGAGCGCCTTTAGGGGAGCCTAGAATCTATCTCCACCATCCACTCATTCAGCAGTGCAGCTGCTACCAGTGCTGGGGTCAGAGAACACAGGAACAGGGAGGGAGAGCTGGGGAGCCTGGACCCAGGACCGTGACCGCACTCTGGGGGTCTGACCGCGGTGCCCCTGCTGTGACAGGGAGGAAGGGCATCGCCAACATCCCAGCCCAACTCAGGGACCCACAGGCACAGCTCACTTGCTCCCGCCATCACTGACACAAAGGCAAAAATCAGCATAGCCAAAGACGTCCCATGTGCTTTTCCACTGGTGCTGAGCAGAGAACGACACACTCTCTGAAGAGGAGACTCCCGCCCTCACATGGCTCCTATGGGGGCAGGTGACACCCTACTTCTCTCAGGGATTCCTCCCACAGAACAGCCCACCAGCCTCCCAAGGCAGCTGCACAGGGAGGGACAGTGCCCCTCTCCCCTCCCCGCCCCCATTCAGAGGAGGCTCCCCCTCAACGAGAGGGTCCCTGCAGAGAAGCCCCCACGAGCCTGACGTTCACTCCATGGCCAGACCCAGTGGCAGCACCTTCAGGCCCCGGGACCCTGGGAGCTGATCTGCACAGCCGCCTCAGGAAGGCCTCCCAGACTCTGGGACCTCACAGCACTGAGACCACCCTCTGGCCAGAGGTGCCAAGTGATGGAGCCACTAACTGCATCCTCTGGAACCAAGCTGCCTTCAGTGAATAAGACCAGAAACTCAGCTGCTGAGTCACAAAGGCACACCACCCAGGAGGCTGAGCAATTTTACTACTGTGAGAGACACGGATAAGCTTTAGGAAATGTTCATCAGATGAATTACTTTAGGGTCTCTTTTGTTTCAGATAACAAGAGTTTGGGGCTTTTTTTCAGAACAAAATGAGCCAATCAGTCCCCTATCTCCTACTCACACTGTAGACCGCAGCACACGCTACCAACCCTCCTCACAAATGTCACACTCAGCACACAGTCCTGTGGTTGGTAGCTGGCCCCCAGGAGAAGCAAGTCCTAAGGAGAAGACACAGCACTGCTTCGTGCTGGACAAACAGCCCCTCACCTCCGGCATCTCCCTCCCAGTTCTCCCACAGCCACCAGCCAGCCAGCTGACTGTGCAGACATGCCCAGTCTGTGCACAGCTTCAAGACACAGGGCCAATTCACAGTCCACTGTTGGCCATGGAGAGACAGGTCAGTGTATGCGGATGATCTGGGCTGAAGACAAGAACAAGGTGATGGCCCCAGAAGCTTTCATGCCTTTTTCCTTTTCCTTTTTTTTGTTAAAAAGCTACACTTTACTCCTAGAGTTCAGAAGTAAATACATCACTTTCCCTAAATTTCTAGAAAAAAAAAGTTTAAAAAAAAAAAAAAAAACTCCTCTCTTTATGCAAAGACCTACAGACTATTTTGATAATCTGGCTGTGAGTGAGTCACCAGCTCAACCAAGATGTTTCACGACCTGAAATGATCTCTGAGGGACCAGGCAAGCAGCCTGGAGCCCCGCTGCTCACCCTTCCGTAGATTATCAGTTTGGATGATAATCCTTTTTTTTCTAATCTTGTTTCCTTAGGAGATTTGAGACAGATTTCCTTTCACTTTCTGCCAACTATGAACAGTAGATCCCAGACAACAGAGAAGGTACCTGGTTTGAGATGTTCTACAAATAACCAACCACAAGGATGCTGAGGACAGCTCAGAAATGCTGACACTCCAAAACGGCCAACATCTGCCAAGTAATACACATGAGCAGGGGTGCGGCGGGATCTTGGGGGCTGACTGGGGTGTGTGCTGTTTGTGGGATGGGTCCTGTCTCAGCTGGCAGGGCAGCTCTGAGCTTGCAGAGTCACCAGAAGATCCAGAGCTCGCTGCAACCATATGCAACAAATATGCAAACTCCTCAGCTGTAACAGGGAGTCTATATGGAAAGCAACAAACTGTATAAATAGGTCAGACTTTGGCTTGTTACTTAGAAATTTGCATTTCAAATAAAAAGTTGGTCACTAAGGCAAAGGGAATGAAGAGCTATAGCATGTTAAACCAAAAGTGCTCATTTAAATGACAAGCCCTAGAGCTCTGAGGCTGGTAAGGGACCATAAATAAATTTTAAAAAAGACAAACCACATGCTTGAGAGGGGAAAATGTGGTAGCTTAGATCCTCCCTTTTAAGGAAAAGAAAGATCTGGAGGGTCTTACATAATGAATAATAATCAGAAAAATAATATTTGGGGCCAATACAAGGACTACGTTCCTCAGGAGGGAACAAATTATTCTCACCCTTTAAAAAGGAGACGATATTTGGGAGCAGAACCACCCGAGAAGCAGAACCTCGGGGTCAGACACTTACACTGTAAGCTGACGTCTTTCCTTGTGATCTGTCGTCAGCCTGCCCCTCACACGTCCCTAATACATGTCATCGTCAGTCCCCACAGAGATCTGCTCGCTGTGTTTAAGGACTGTAAAAATCATACTTACTCATCTTTTTCCCNTCACAAAACCAGCAGCCCTACCAATACAACTCCACCCACTTATAGCTGTTCTGTATTCTAAGATATAACCAGTACGAAGGGGCTGACAATGGAATCTTTAAAGCCTTCCCTTCAAGCCCCCGGGAGGAGATCGACACCAGACATAAAAATCCAGAAAAAATCTGAAAAGCTTTCTTTTAGTGTTGGAACCAGGCTGACTGCTGCTGCTGCTAAGTCACTTTAGTCATGTCCGACTCTGTGTGACCCCATAGATGGCAGCCCACCAGGCTCCCCCATCCCTGGGATTCTCCAGGCAAGAATACTGGAGTGGGTTGCCTTCTCCAATGCTGACATGCACCCTTAATTTCCTTGTGATGTTTGAGCTAAAATGCCAGCAAGTATAACATACCTTCACTCTTTGTCTTCTAATCAATAGGGCCACGTGCTAAGACCTATGTGAGAGAAATTCTAGGACATGTCAGCTTTTGAAAATATTCAATCAAGAAATGATAAACATATTTGGAAACTGAGTTTTGTACTGTTTGAAACTGCAGTTGGAAGTGAGAGCATTTAAGCGTTGTTTCTACTAAAACCTTCAAGAATAGGGTCCAATGTGTATGTGTGTGGCGGGAGAGGAGGGTGGGAATCATTACTATTACTATACTCTGCAGAGATTGCTCCTAGATAGACATGCAATCTGCAAATCACACCTAAAATCCTCACCAGCATATTTGTTTATAAATAGAAACATATTCTTCAGCCCGATACTGCCATGTGGCACCCACATGGGTTTGAAGACTGCATTTGGTTTTTATAAACAGACTGAAACTGCATATAATGCTATATCATCTTAAAACGCATATGGAACCCAAGATTAAAAACCTATAAAGCAGAGCTGAACTGCAGAGTGACTGTAATAAATGCTACAATGTTAAGTCAGCTTCAAAGCAATTCTTAAAAGGACTCCAAAAACTTTCATGACTGTTTTATGCTTTATTTTTCATATTGATGCATTTCATCTGAAAACAAATGCCAAGAGCTGTGGGAAAGCTCCTCTTTTCATGTCGGCCACGCTCTGAGGAACCCGTGATAAGACCCCATGACACGCGGAGATCTAAGGAGCCCCACACCAACTGCAAGCACCTTCCCCCCAGCACATGACACTTTTATAGGGTCTGGGGCATCGGCTCACACGTTCCAGGGCACTGCCCTTGGGGAGCAGCTGGGATGAACTTATTACGGTCACTGTCCAATGACACTTCCGGAAAGGGAAGCCATGTCCCCGGCTTTACGCATAGCGGTGGAGCTATGCATCCTCCGCGTTAAAGAGGCTGAGTCAGAAGATTCCTGAGCTTCGGGACTCCCGGTAAGCTCCTTTGCCCCACGCCGGTGTGGCCAGAGCAGTGTACCCTGTGAGTGGTCATCACGCCCAGCGGCCAAACGTGTCTCGGACGCGGAGCTCAAGCACAGTGGAGCCTCTAGCTGGGCAGTGGAGCAGCCCCGAAGATGGGAGGGCATGTGTTTTAAGGTGCTTACATACCGTAGAAGGCCTAGGAAAATGGAGCGCCTTTAGGGGAGCCTAGAATCTATCTCCACCATCCACTCATTCAGCAGTGCAGCTGCTACCAGTGCTGGGGTCAGAGAACACAGGAACAGGGAGGGAGAGCTGGGGAGCCTGGACCCAGGACCGTGACCGCACTCTGGGGGTCTGACCGCGGTGCCCCTGCTGTGACAGGGAGGAAGGGCATCGCCAACATCCCAGCCCAACTCAGGGACCCACAGGCACAGCTCACTTGCTCCCGCCATCACTGACACAAAGGCAAAAATCAGCATAGCCAAAGACGTCCCATGTGCTTTTCCACTGGTGCTGAGCAGAGAACGACACACTCTCTGAAGAGGAGACTCCCGCCCTCACATGGCTCCTATGGGGGCAGGTGACACCCTACTTCTCTCAGGGATTCCTCCCACAGAACAGCCCACCAGCCTCCCAAGGCAGCTGCACAGGGAGGGACAGTGCCCCTCTCCCCTCCCCGCCCCCATTCAGAGGAGGCTCCCCCTCAACGAGAGGGTCCCTGCAGAGAAGCCCCCACGAGCCTGACGTTCACTCCATGGCCAGACCCAGTGGCAGCACCTTCAGGCCCCGGGACCCTGGGAGCTGATCTGCACAGCCGCCTCAGGAAGGCCTCCCAGACTCTGGGACCTCACAGCACTGAGACCACCCTCTGGCCAGAGGTGCCAAGTGATGGAGCCACTAACTGCATCCTCTGGAACCAAGCTGCCTTCAGTGAATAAGACCAGAAACTCAGCTGCTGAGTCACAAAGGCACACCACCCAGGAGGCTGAGCAATTTTACTACTGTGAGAGACACGGATAAGCTTTAGGAAATGTTCATCAGATGAATTACTTTAGGGTCTCTTTTGTTTCAGATAACAAGAGTTTGGGGCTTTTTTTCAGAACAAAATGAGCCAATCAGTCCCCTATCTCCTACTCACACTGTAGACCGCAGCACACGCTACCAACCCTCCTCACAAATGTCACACTCAGCACACAGTCCTGTGGTTGGTAGCTGGCCCCCAGGAGAAGCAAGTCCTAAGGAGAAGACACAGCACTGCTTCGTGCTGGACAAACAGCCCCTCACCTCCGGCATCTCCCTCCCAGTTCTCCCACAGCCACCAGCCAGCCAGCTGACTGTGCAGACATGCCCAGTCTGTGCACAGCTTCAAGACACAGGGCCAATTCACAGTCCACTGTTGGCCATGGAGAGACAGGTCAGTGTATGCGGATGATCTGGGCTGAAGACAAGAACAAGGTGATGGCCCCAGAAGCTTTCATGCCTTTTTCCTTTTCCTTTTTTTTGTTAAAAAGCTACACTTTACTCCTAGAGTTCAGAAGTAAATACATCACTTTCCCTAAATTTCTAGAAAAAAAAAGTTTAAAAAAAAAAAAAAAAACTCCTCTCTTTATGCAAAGACCTACAGACTATTTTGATAATCTGGCTGTGAGTGAGTCACCAGCTCAACCAAGATGTTTCACGACCTGAAATGATCTCTGAGGGACCAGGCAAGCAGCCTGGAGCCCCGCTGCTCACCCTTCCGTAGATTATCAGTTTGGATGATAATCCTTTTTTTTCTAATCTTGTTTCCTTAGGAGATTTGAGACAGATTTCCTTTCACTTTCTGCCAACTATGAACAGTAGATCCCAGACAACAGAGAAGGTACCTGGTTTGAGATGTTCTACAAATAACCAACCACAAGGATGCTGAGGACAGCTCAGAAATGCTGACACTCCAAAACGGCCAACATCTGCCAAGTAATACACATGAGCAGGGGTGCGGCGGGATCTTGGGGGCTGACTGGGGTGTGTGCTGTTTGTGGGATGGGTCCTGTCTCAGCTGGCAGGGCAGCTCTGAGCTTGCAGAGTCACCAGAAGATCCAGAGCTCGCTGCAACCATATGCAACAAATATGCAAACTCCTCAGCTGTAACAGGGAGTCTATATGGAAAGCAACAAACTGTATAAATAGGTCAGACTTTGGCTTGTTACTTAGAAATTTGCATTTCAAATAAAAAGTTGGTCACTAAGGCAAAGGGAATGAAGAGCTATAGCATGTTAAACCAAAAGTGCTCATTTAAATGACAAGCCCTAGAGCTCTGAGGCTGGTAAGGGACCATAAATAAATTTTAAAAAAGACAAACCACATGCTTGAGAGGGGAAAATGTAGTAGCTTAGATCCTCCCTTTTAAGGAAAAGAAAGATCTGGAGGGTCTTACATAATGAATAATAATCAGAAAAATAATATTTGGGGCCAATACAAGGACTACGTTCCTCAGGAGGGAACAAATTATTCTCACCCTTTAAAAAGGAGACGATATTTGGGAGCAGAACCACCCGAGAAGCAGAACCTCGGGGTCAGACACTTACACTGTAAGCTGACGTCTTTCCTTGTGATCTGTCGTCAGCCTGCCCCTCACACGTCCCTAATACATGTCATCGTCAGTCCCCACAGAGATCTGCTCGCTGTGTTTAAGGACTGTAAAAATCATACTTACTCATCTTTTTCCCTGTTTTGACAAACTTTGCCTCCTCTGAAAAGAAAATGCTCCCACAACAAACATAACAACAGCACAGGGGAGGGGCATTTGGAAGGGAGAGACGAAGGACCCAGATGCAAGGAACACCTCTACAAAGATGCTCACAGAGCTCAACCCCATGGCCTGGGCAAGCCCAGAGGACCCTGGCGCCGCTCCTGGGTGGCCATGGGGCACCCAGCTGTGAAGGAGAGTCCATCCTCTGTGACCTGTTACCCGGAGATGCGATTACAGGGCAGAAAGAAATCTGGAAGAGACATGTTTGTACCCACACACTTACTCAACGATGGTAGAATCTTTAAATCTGCTTAACACAGAGGCATGAGCTATCAGAATAATTCACACCTTGTCTTTATTAATTGCTCTAATAGTAAACTGACAACCTTTATAAAAATATGAATATGATTACATGGTTCTAATAGGAACTGGGTGAAAATAAGCACATTTGGTGCCAGTAAAATTGTGAAAAACAGTTCAGAAGTATCATAAAGATGATGCCACTGTTGGTTTCTGGGGAAAGCTCTGCAAATACAAAAAGAATGAAATAATAACAGCTAACATATATAAAGCGGCTTCCCTAGCGGCTCAGCAGTAAAGATTCCAACTGCAATGCAGGAGATACAGGTTGGACCCCTGAGTTGGAAAGACTCCTGGAAGAAGCAATGGCAAGCCACTCCAGTATTCTTGTTGGTAAACCCCATGGAGCCTGGCGGGCTACAGTCCACAGGGTCACAGAATCGGACACGACCGAGTGACTAAATCACCACCAATGTGTATAGGGCGATGCTACAGACCACATACTGTTTTCACCCTCACAACCACCCCCTTGCAAATAGAACTATTATAATCACTGCCTTTTTTTGCACATGGGCGGAAAGTTTTGGTAACTTGCCCAAAGTCACAAAGTCATATATCTGGGTTGAACTTGAACTCGAGCCATCCGAATCCACACTCCTCTAGAATCCAAGATGCACTCCCAGCCTTTCTATGGAAAAATATCTGTGACTCTCAGTAGAAAGGCTGGGGAAAAACAAAACCAGGGCGCCATGGTGGCTGTGCTGCTAAATTCGATCAAGCCGAGCACCAAATCCAATCTGTTTCCTTCTGTCTCTCTGTCCTTTTCCTCATGAGCACCTGGCACTTTTTCCTAAACTCAGCTCTGACGTCTGCCTTTCAAGATCTTCCATTTGGGCTCTTCTTCAGCTGCTTCCTGTAAACACAGCCCACCGAGACGCACACTAGCATTTCCATAGCTGTACTCCCGTAATGCTGGTGCCCACGACACTTGTGAACCCTGGGCCTCTCCTTCCTAAAATCACAGTCCATTCCTGATTGCTCATCCCCTTCCACCTGCCAACTGTCTGATAACAGAACCATAAAATCTGTGATACAAATCGCTAGTCCTTCCTATGATGAAAAGAGAAGAGCACGTGACAAACGCTTTTCGGAGCCCACAACTCTGCCCAAGATCCACGAAGCACAGCTGGGGACAATATTTGCCCTTTAAACCCCTGTTACAAAAACAGCCATTCCCTTTACGTAATCAAGTGATTCTTCTGTGCTTACCTGTGTGACACTATTCGAAAGAGAAGTGAGCTTAGCTTCCTATCAAACCACTGCAAACTCCTAAAAAGTGGAGCCTGAACTAATTAACACAAAGACTGGATGAGAAGGTCTCTCCTAGGCTCACCTGGTTAGCATTTGCACACTGCACAATGTTTGTCTATAAATCTTTCCAGCATATTAGTTCTCAGTGATTTATCTGTGTGTTTTCTCTGTAAAAGACAATAGGAATGGCCCTAGCCTGCGTTTCTCCTGATCACAGGGTGTGGTAACGGGTGTCATGTGCGTGACATTACTATAAAATGTGTGAAATAGGGCAGAATGCTGGAAAGAGTCAATAAGAAAATGAGAACTCCCAAGGATACGGTCATTTGCACTTGGGCCTTTTACCAAGAGCCTTGGGAGTGACAATACAGAGGTTGCCCACAAGGAGGAGCCAGTGGATCCATCTTCAAAGTAACTGGACACTAGGAAATTTACTTTACAAACCAAAACTTTACCTTAACACTAACCTTTAAATTCCACTAAGACAAACCACAAGAGGCAATGAAAAAATACCAAGAGTAACAAGAGGAGCAGTGAAAGAAATCAGTAAAGAATAACATACAGGAATTCCTTATGCTCCTCAGAACTGAATTCAAAAAAGAAAAGGACTTTTTAGAGTAATCTTCAGTGTGAATGTTTCTGAAACAAACATTTCAGAAGGATGGCTTGACAACAGCCCTTTCACATAGTAGCTAAAAATAAATTTTTATGACATACAAACGAGATTGAAGGAAGTCAAATAAACGAGCATTTTCTTCAAAATTTCCTTCTTTTGACAAGTTTCATTACGAGGAACACCTCACATGCCACCAAAAATTTTTTAAATTATAATGTTAACAGAATGGTCGTAAATTCATTCTAACAGATTTATCTCGACCTCTCTTATCTCGCATTTTATTTTTAACCATCAAAATTAAAAAAAGAATCTGGAACACATTCCATTCCAATATTTTCTTGAGGTTCCAGACAACTGACCTTAATTCTAGAAAATATTATCTGATAAATATATTGTCAGTAAAGATTTAAATATTGCTACTAAATATGTAATTATAGATGTTCAAGTTTTCATACTATCAAAGCACATTAATTAAAACTTGGCACAGCTGAAGAAAATCAGGAAACAAATGAAAAGGAAGATGGCGTGCATTTCACATTGAGTATAACATAATTATTACCTCTTTTTGATGAAGATATTCAGAGGAAGGCTCCAGCATTGTGCCTGTAATCACTTTAATCATCGTTCAACACAGAAGAACCAATCCGTCAAAATCCAAAGGGATTTACTTATTGTTATGCTTTTAGAAAGCTCACCAGGTATTTCCAAATGCTTTCTAATGATAATAATTAAACATCTGGTAATGGTGACCTACTTGTGGCTGCTAAACTTCCTGGGATAGTCTCTTCCATTAATTATGTACATGCTGGGAACTGGGAGAGAGTATACGTTATGAATAATAACTCAAGACACAGGAGAAGTCAGAAGCCGACAGGGGCAGCTCCCTGCTGTCTTGACTGCTAATCTGTACTAAGGTCTTGTTAGCACCCTCGGATTGGGGAACAGATGCTACATAAAAATTGCAAAAGCACCAAGCTAGGGCATGCATGCAAGCTTGATGGAAACTCGGTGTGAAGAAACATCCTTTTATTAAACATTCCAAACTATGCCTGAGGGGGAAGAACCAAGCTGCCACAGCTCTACTTTTTCCTCCACAAGGAGTTATGTTCAGATGCAAACTTGGACCCTAAGCTTTTGCTACAGTGACCAGGTCTTTTGGGGTCTTGGCAAAGGCTCAAATAAGAAAAGCCAGAACAAGCACACACACACTTTCAAGCACTGTTTCATGCTTCCTTAAACTGAGGATGATGAGAAAGGAATCAACATAGAGGTTTGTGATAAAAGATCATGAAATTTGAAATTCATTTGATGAAATAATTTTTTTTAGGTCCAACTGGAGTTCATTAAAATCAACTGATATTTGTTTATTCTAAATGGATCAGCAGCTTTCCCCAAAGCCACAGATTTTCACTAATTAATAATTGAGAACTATCTCCTACTTTGTTCCAGCCTCATTTTAACTTTTATGGAGCTCAGTAAAGGAATCATTCCATTTTTTTTAAAAGATGGTTTGGGTTTTATATCCTTTGGCAAATACTTGAAAATAAATACTAGTACTAATTAATAATTAGATACTAGTTTAAATTATAATATTTCTTAGGATAAGTTCACCAAAAATATTTTATGAGCTAACATGCTTAATCCTGAATATTATTTAATGTATGCCAAAAGAGCAATCAGGGTCCAGTAAGGAAAACAGAAGTCACAACAGAGAGTATAAGGAAGGGTAAAGAGGTGAGCTTGGAGCTGGGAATACTAGAGAAGGAGGGAGACGGGTTCGCAGAACCAAGACCCTTGGAGGAAGGTCCTGGGCAGCTGGTACCCAGGCCAGAGCAGAGTGTGCTGCCTGCTGGGGCTGGGATGTAGGGCACTTAGTGGAAGGCTTTCGCGGAACAAGGAGAGAGCAGGATGGGCTGGCCGCTAGGAGCTCAGAGGAAGCTCACAGCAGAGCGCGTGCTGGGGCATCTGAGAGGGAAACCTGGCTGCTGCCTCCTGGGATGGTTCTGGGGCTTCCAGAAAAAGAGCTGAAAACTAGAATCAGTTACCACCGAACTGCCCTGGCTGGGCAATGCTGACAGGAAGAGCAAACAGGAAAAGCCAGGCGCCTCCTCTCCATCCTTCCTTCTAGACTTCCTCCAGCACCAACGGCAGGGAGCAAGCAGACAAGCGAGACGTGCAGCGCAGCGCTGAGTGCCCTGGTCGGGGCTGATAAGCAGTTCAGCGTGTGAAAGAACGTCTGTCAGTGCCGCGGTGTCCCCACCCACGGAGAAGAGGCGGAGCAGACACCAGAGCCCACTCACAGATGGCGTGCGTCGTGTTTGTTAAAAAGTCCTTATAGTTATGCCGGGCACAGGAGAAGCGTTAAATCTATACATGACATTATTTTATTTTCCAAGTACTTGTTATTTAACGTGTATGACTTTATCGGTTAGGATTCATACACAAAATCCACTTTAATAGAAAACTCTCATGCAACGCAAAAGCACACATAGCCTGGGTATGGACTATACCCTCAGGAAGCAAACTCTAAAAAGGAGGTGGGTTTTAAGGACTGAGGACCCAGGAGACCCTGGCCTTAGGCAAGCCCTGTCTCCAACACACCACCTGGGCCTGTGGTTCTTTCCCCAAAGGAGGGAGCCTGATAAACATTTATATCTAAATTTCCTTCCAGTGTTTGAAATTTTTATAATTATAAAAATCCTCTTTCGTTCCAAATTTGAAACTAATTTTCTAAAAGTCTTTTGTTTTAATGAAGGCATCTCACAGGACAGAAGTTTGGTTAAATTACATACAGTATCAACATAAACGCCTGCACTGCACGTTTCTTTTTCTGAAAAGACCGTTTAAAACCTAGATTAAAATTGTAGAACATAAAGGACATTTTAAACGTGGCAGTATTTTCTGTGCACAGTATTTACTGTGCACAAGGCTGCCTCGTACACAGGGTGCACAGGGTGCTTCCCCCCAGCCCTGTAGAGGGGGAGCTGTGCGGGGTGGGCCCCGAGTGCAGAGCCACTGAAAGTCACAGCTGAAAAGCGCACAGTGAAGATACACGCGGGGATGAAGACTGTCCTTCCCTCACTGACCCCAGGGCGCAGCAGTGAACACACGGATAGACAGCCTCTGTTTCCACGTGTGGGTGCAGCGCCCATTAGGCTTTCTGTGGCTGAACCAGCCTGACCAGACTCCCGTAAGCCCCAATCAGCACCCAGGATAGTGCCTCCGGCAGCAAGAACTTAGGAACTGAACCACGCTACACAGCCAGCCTCAGTTCTGTCCAGACGGGAAGGTTATTTTAAAACACGACACAGAAGCATGGTGCTCTAGTTCAATATTCTAAGCCATTTTTGCAGTGGTAGATGCTATAACCCGATCTGCCCCTCGTATTCTGTGCTGGTGTATAAGAATGGACCCTGCTGACCCCGTCGACAAGGAACTAATAGACATTCTTTCACACATTATATTATCTACCAAAAGCCCTTTCTTATGTGTGGCAGAAGGGCTAGGATTATAACTAATTGGACTGACAGAAATAAGGTGAAGATTTGGTTGAACAAATATGCTTTCATCTTTACACATAACACAATCCTTCGGGTCATACTGGACACCTCAAGTCAAAAAGTACTTCTTAATTGAAGCTGCAGTTATTCTCCCTGAGAAACAAGAGACAGAAAGGATGCATCTCCTTTACCCAACAAGCTGACAAAACTAGTTCTGTAAATAATAGAGCAACAGCTTCTTAGGAAATAAAACTTACTTGCAAACATCCTCAAATGAACGAATAAAGGAACCTGGGACATCCGTTCAGCAAATATGTAAACTTTTTTTTTCCCTGAAGTGGCCTGATGAAGGACCTGTGGTTTTTCCCAAACTGCTCACATCTAGTCAAAGGAGGGCTTGAGGGTCACGGCAGAGAAAATGAGACAAACCCCTTTCTATGGAGGTCAGGAAAGTAGGCGACAACAATTAAGCATCATTTTTGCATAAAATAAAGGGGAAAGAAAAAACAATGGACGGGATCCATTTATTCATCTGTAGCCAAAACTGGGCCTGGGTTGTGGTCCACAGGCCTTCATCCAAGTTCAGTGACACAGAGGAAAGAACCATAGAAGGAGAGTTATTGTCACCATGACTTTGCACAGAGCTCAGGGTCAGTGAACTTTGCAGCAGTAGAGAGACAGGGACAAGAGCCCTTGACCTTCAGGTAAGCCCTTCAGGGGAGGGAGGGGTTGGCATAGTCAGTGACGCATTAAGTTTCCCCATCACCGAGGGAGTGGTGCACAGAAAGGGGCGCACCTCCTGAAAATATCGCACACCCTCAGGAAGAGGCACAGATCTTGCTCCTCTGACCTCAGTCCCTAAAATGTGCAGGCAGAGAGCCACGGCCCCCACTCTCCTGGAGGTACAGTCACGGGACCAGTGATCAATTTCTCTAAAGCAGGCTACGCGGACACCTGAGGTTGGCTGAAAGGGTGGCCCTTTCTCTCTCCAAGATCAGCTTTTGCTGTTGCCCAGTCACTCAGTCGTGTCCGAGTCTGTGACCCCATGGGCTGCAGCACACCAGGCTCCTCTGTCCGTCACTGTCTCCCGGAGTTTGCTCAAATTTATGTTCATTGAGTCAGTGATGCCATCCAACCATCTCATCCTCTGCCGACCCCTTCTCTTCCCACCCTCAGTCTCTGCCAGCATCAGGGTCTTTTCCAGTGAGTCGGCTCTTTGCAGGCAGCCAAAGGGTTGGAAGCTTTGGATCAGTCCAAAGCTTCAGGATCAGTCCTTCCAATGAATATTTTGGGGTTGATTTCCTTTAGGATTGCCTGGTTGGATCTCCTTGCAGGCCAAGGGACTCTCAAGAGTCTTCTCCAACAGCACAGTTCAAAAGCATCGATTCTTTAGTGCTCAGCCTTCTTTATGGTCCAACTCTCACATCCATACGTGACTACTGGAAATACCACAGCTTTGACTATTCGGACCTTTGTCTGCAAAGTGATGTCTCTGCTTTTTAACACGTTGTATAGGTTGGTCATACCTTTGTCAAAACCTGGTCCACTGGAGAAGAGAATGGTAAAGCACTTCAGCATTCTTGCCTTGAGAACCCCAAGAACGGTATGATCAGCTTTCCTCAGTCTCAAAACACCCCCTCTCTCTACTTCCAGACACTTGGTTATAGGCAAATACTGATGTGACAAGCAGGCATACTTAACACGAGGTGGGCTATGTGTGACCCACCTGGCCTGGGAGGCACCATGCATGGCAAATGTTTTAAAGACATTGTGTCATCCTATTCACCCACAAAACACTCCACTTTCTACCTTTCTTTTTCCAAAAAGAGTGCTTTTAATATATTCATGTCGATGTCAGTATCAACAGCAAATGCAATCAGAACCTGTTTGTTAGTCAAATTAGTGGCCACTGCTTTCATCATCCTAGACAAGGCTATTAAGAGGCTCATCCTAAGCAAGTCTTTCTGTGCAAAATATTAAACAGCTCGTTCTAAAGACTTCTGGGTTCTCAACCACACTCTGTCCTACTCTCTGTAACAGCTTACACAGAATCTGCAGGCAGTTCAGAAATGCTTTGAAGTACATAGGTGTTTACATATGTGTCTTAGATAGAAGGATATATAGCCCAAAAGATAGAATAAGCACCTTTCTACAAAGGCATCCCATTAAATAGGGACACAACATAAGTAAAACCACAACTACCAGGAAAATCATATTTTTTAAGTAAAAAGAAAACTTGCCTGGAAAAGTTCTCTGTTTTAATACAATCTGTGCAAGTTATTAATAATAAAGATTTCTAGATTGTCTTTATCGAAACAGGTATAGCAATTCAAATAAGCTAGAGGATAATGACACTATAGTAGAGATTCTCATGAATTACCTAACTGACTTTTAAATAAAAGTTAATCCTCCAAAAACCCCAGTTTAAATGTAGGAAATATATTACTGAGGCATAAGTCATTTTTTAAACCATAGCATGTGTATTCATGCAATATATATTGGCTAATTACGTGGCTAATCAAGGAGCAAGAAATTGCTCCTGACTTGCTGCTTTTGGTTCCCAACACAATACAAAGGATCTAAGAATCTCAACCTCTCCTGCCAAAGCCAGGGGAGAGCCTGGTGCTGGCCCACAGGAGCTAATGCAGTATTGCTCTCAGACTCTAGATGGTGCTATGGGAATCACTCAACAAGACTAAACTTCCAATACTCAGGTTTGTCCTATTCACCTCCTGCCATCTGTCCAGTGAGGGCCCCTCATTTCTCGTTCTTCTGTTCCTGGACTTGATTGCCTCCTCCTCATCCCTAAAGGCAGGAAGAGTGGGAGTAGGACATGCACACATCGTACATGACTGGGAGTTCCAGAAACTAAAGACGGATGTTTTGAACAAGACCTTGTTTAGACCTAATTTGATACCTGACCTTGATATGCATATCCAACAACCAAAATATATGCTCCAAGTCTTTCAGAAACACGCGAAGATAAGTTATAACATAATTATTGACAGACAAGTTGAGAAACTGGTTTGGAAATTCAAGAAAAAATCCAAAACACTAAAATGAACCCCTCAACAAGGGCCAATCAGCTGGAAGAAGCAAACTTTCTGTTTACACAATGTCAGAAATTAGAATTTGACGTCTAAGGAAAGAATGGATTGTATTCCAAGCATCATTCCACAGTTCCTCAAGACATACTGATCGACATCCAGAGCAAGCAGTGGTGCTGAGACCACCGGCACCTACAAGCATTCTCTGTGGCTGCACCAACAGCAGCAGACAGTCTGGGGCCACAGTGTGGTCACCTTATTCACCACTGAGTCAAAAGAACATTACGCAATGAGATATTTTTATCGGCCAGCCTTTAGCACTGAAAAATGCACACTGATTTTAAATGGGTTTTTATCTAGCATATTTGAGACATGCTTGCAGTAGAGAATTCTAAGCATCAAAGTGCTCACACGTGGGTGTCGTGGGACAAAGCCAGAGTGCTGCCCTTTCGAGCCCAGTCCAGATGGAGGCACCCAATGACTGACAGCTGAATGCCCAGCCAAGGTAGACTTGGTCTTGGTAAATTAAGACAAATGTAAATAGTAGCCACCGTAGCGAATGTTTATTCTTAAATTCCACAGGAAATGTTTATTATACTATGATTACTTTGTTAAAAGTAATTATAATAAGCTTTACTATCATAACTTCCATCCGTATTTGTAAGGCCTGAAGGAGAAACTGCCTGCTTCTTCACTGTTCTAAGGTCATAACAGAAAGAAGTGATATGGATGGATTTTCCAAAAACCCAGGGAGGAAGGAGGTACCGCACAGCCATGTGGCACCTCTCTCCTGGGCCCTTTACCTTCCTGGACGAGCTGATGACGGACGTGGGTTGTCCTCAGTAGCCTGTAGTGATTAAGGTAGAATGTGGGCGGGAGAGTAACCACTGCCTGTTCTCAGCCTAACCTACAAAGACAAGTGAGAACAACAAAGACCAGGACAGGCCCAGACAAGCCACAACTCGGGTCAATTTCTTGGTCGTAATTTTAAAAAAAGTCCATCTCCAAGGCACAAAAACTTGAATTTACTGTAAATGCACACAATATTAATGTCTCCAGAGCCTTCTTTGCAGTTATATTTGAAGCCAATGGCAAATATTTAATTAGATAAGAAAAAGAAAAAGAAAAAAATGTATTCACACAATCAAGCCTTCTCAAAGCAAAGATACTTTGGGCAATATCTCTATTCTGATTCATTCAACAAATATCTGAGCACTTCCTATGTGCCAGGCATTGTTCTAGGTTGAGGATACAGAGATAAAAATATGGGAGACAGAAAAGGGGGGAGGGAATTCCCACAATACCGGGATAATTATTAGGAGTTGAGTTCATTGAAATACCTTAAATGTGACAGAAACCACATATCCATGAGCCAGAGCAGATTTGGGGCAGGTAAGTAGTAAACAAGGGCATCCCCCATGACTCAGTGCTAAAGAATTCACCTGCAATGCAGGAGCTGCAGGAAACACGGGTTCAATCCCTGGGTCAAGAAGACTCCCTGGAGGAGGGCATGGCCACCCACTCCATTATTCTTGCCTGGAGAATCCCATAAACGGACGAGCCAGGCAGGCTATAGTCCGTAGGGTCGAAAAGAGTCAGACACAACTAAAGCGACTTAGCACACATATATAGTGGTAAACAATAGTGATTTTACTTATTTTTACTCTCTGCTGCTGCTGCTGCTGCTGCTAAGTCACTTCAGTCATGTCTGACTCTGTGTGACCCCAGAGACGGCAGCCCACCAGGCTCCCCCATCCCTGGGATTCTCCAGGCAAGAACACTGGAGTGGGCTGCCATTTCCTTCTCCAATGCATGAAAGTGAAAAGTGAAAGTCAAGTCGCTCAGTCGTGTCTGACTCTTTTCGACCCTACGGACTATAGCCTGCCTGGCTCGTCCGTTTATGGGATTCTCCAGGCAAGAGGGCTGGAGTGGGGTGCCATTGCCTGCAAAGAGAGATAACACAATTCCAGAAGGTGCAACCAGGTGTATAACGTTAAGAATCACTTTCACTGCAACCAGAATAGTCTTGTGCACAGAATGGGTGCTTGAGGTGTTGGGAGTGAAAAAATGTAACCTGGTAAACTTTGTGCTTTTCCTCAAGGCTGGCTTAAGTATAAAATTGCTTTTGTTAAACACTTGAAAAGTTAAAGGATTTGTTTTATTTATGAAATACATTTACTAATGTAACTATCATTGTAACAAAAGGAGGTGCTAGTTTAGAATGAATGAAAAGCAACAGGATCCTTTGACAAAAATGCCAATTTTCCCACATTTTGGTGATTTGCGTGTTCCCAAGATCAGCATCATGTTATTAAAAAAACACACACACACACATTTTACCTAAGGTGTCTAGACTCCTCAGATGGTCTTCAATTTAAAGGAGTTAAGAGTCTTATTTCTGTTAAAATCATGGCTTCAATGAAAGGGTAAGTTGCATGATAAGGCCAGACCACTGCTTTTGCATTTAAGAAATAGTTTTGAATCAAGGAAAATTCAAATGTATTAGCAGATATTCAAATTGTATAGAAATGCCAATTTCAATAAGGAAAAATAAAGTGATATCCCACAAAACAAACTTTAAAACAGCGTGAATTGGAATTTCAAACCAATTTCCTCAAATAATGCATTAATCCCGTCAACACCAAAATCAGATTGATTATATTCTTTGCAACCAAAGATGGAGAAACTCTATACAGTCAGCAAAAACAAGACCGGGAGCTGACTGTGGCTCAGATCATAAACTCCTTATTGCCAAATTGAGACTGAAATTGAAGAAAGTGGAGAAAACCACTAGACCACTCAGGTATGACCTAAATCAAATCCCTTATGATTATACAGTGGAAGTGAGAAATAGATTTAAGAGACTAGATCTGATGAAGTATGGACGGAGGTTCGTGACATTGTACAGAAGACAGGAATCAAGACCATCCCAAGAAAAAGAAATGCAAGAAAGCAAACTGGCTGTCTGAGGAGGCCTTACAAATAGCTGTGAAAAGAAGGGAAGGGAAAAGCAAAGGGGAAAAGGAAAGATACACCCATTTGAATACAGAGTTCCAAAGAATAGCAAGGAGAGATAAGAAAGCCTTCTTCAGCAATCAACGAAAAGAAATAGAGGAAAACAATAGAATGGGAAAGACTAGAGATCTCTTCAAGAAAATCAGAGATAACAACAGAACATTTTATGCAAAGATGGGCTCAATAAAGGACAGAAATGATAGGGACCTAACAGAAGCAGAAGATATTAAGAAGAGGTGGCAAGAATACACAGAAGAACTATACAAAAATTATCTTCATGACCCAGATAACCACGATGGTGTGATCACTCACCTAGAGCCAGACATCCTGGAAGGCAAAGTCAAGTGGGCCTTAGGAAGCATCACTATGAACAAAGCTAGTGGAGTTGATGGAATTCCAGTTGAGTTATTTCAAGTCCCGAAAGATGATGATGTGAAAGTGCTGCNAGGCTTTCTTATCTCTCCTTGCTATTCTCTGAAACTCTGCATTCAGCTGGGTATATTCTTAGCTACTTGCAAGGCCTCCTCAGACAACCATTTTGACTTCTTATATTTCTTTTTCTTCAGGATGATTTTGATCACAGTCTCCTGTACAATGTTATGAATCTCCATCCATAGTTCTTCAAGCACTTTGTCTATCAGATCTAATTCCTGGAATCTACTCATCACCTCCATTGCATAATCATAAAGAATTTGATTTAGGTCATACCTGAAAGGCCACAGGACTGGAAAAGGTCAGTTTTCATTCCAATTCCAAAGAAAGGCAATGCCAAAGAATGCTCAAACTACCACACAACTGCACTCATCTCACACACTAGTAAAGTAATGCTCAAAATTCTCCAAGCCAGGCTTCAGCAATACGTGAACCGTGAACTTCCAGATGTTCAAGCTGGTTTTAGAAAAGGCAGAGGAACCAGAGATCAAATTGCCAACATCCACTGGATCATCGAAAAAGCAAGAGAGTTCCAGGAAAAAAAACATCTATTTCTGCTTTATTGACTATGCCAAAGCCGTTGACTGTGTGGATCACAATAAACTGTAGAAAATTCCGAAAGAGATGGGAATACCAGACCACCTGACCTGCCTCTTGAGAAACCTATATGCAGGTCAAGCAACAGTTAGAACTAGACATGGAACAACAGACTGGCTCCAGAAAGGAAAAGGAGTACATCAAGGCTGTATATTGTCACCCTGCTTATTTAACTTATGTGTAGAGTACATCATGAGAAACGCTGGGCTGGAAGAAGCACAAGCTGGAATCAAGATTGCCAAAAGAAATATCAATAACCTCAGACATGCAGATGACACCACCCTTATGGCAGAAAGTGAAGAGGAGCTAAAAGGCTTCTTGATGAAAGTGAAAGTGGAGAATGNCTATATGCAGGTCAGGAAGCAACAGTTAGAACTGGACATGGAACAACAGACTGGTTCCATATAGGAAAAGGAGTACGTCAAGGCCCTTTATTGTCACCCTGCTTATTTAACTTATATGCAGAGTACATCATGAGAAACGCTGGGCTGGAAGAAGCACAAGCTAGAATCAAGATTGCCGGGAGTAACCTCAATAACCTCAGATATGCAGATGACACCACCCTTATGGCAGAAAGTGAAGAGGAACTCAAAGGCCTCTTGATGAAAGTGAAAGTGGAGAGTGAAAAAGTTGGCTTAAAGCTCAACATTCAGAAAATTAAGGTCATGGCATCCGGCCCATCACTTCATGGCAAATAGATGGGGGAAAACAGTGGAAACAGTGCAAGACTTTATTTTTTGGGGCTCCAAAATCACTGCAGATGGTGACTGCAGCCATGAAATTGAAAAACACTTACTCCTTGGAAGAAAAGTTATGACCAATCTAGACAGCATATTCAAAAGCAGAGACATTACTTTGCCAACAAAGGTCTGTCTAGTCAAGGCTATGGTTTTCCCATTGCTCATGTATGAATGTGAGAGTTGGACTGTGAAGGAAGCTGAGCGCTGAAGAATTGATGCTTTTGAACTGTGGTGTTGGAAAAGACTCTTGAGAGTCCCTTGGACTACAAGGAGATCCAACCAGTCCATTCTGAAGGAGATCAGCCCTGGGATTTCTTTGGAAGGAATGATGCTAAAGCTGAAACTCAGTACTTTGGCCACCTCATGTGAAGAGTTGACTCATTGGAAAAGATTCAGATGCTGGGAAGGATTGGGGAAGAAGGAGAAGGGGACGACAGAGGATGAGATGGCTGGATGGCATCACTGACTCGATGGACATGAGTCTGAGTGAACTCCAGGAGTTGGTGATAGACAGGGAGACCTGGCGTGCTGCGATTCATGGTGTCTCAAAGAGTCAGGGATTATTAAAAATTAAATTAGCATTATTATTGCTTTTATATTTAAAACTCATTTGATCCATGATTTTTTAGTATTGGATAAATTAGAATGATTTTCCTAAGTCAATTTATATGAATAATCACCTCTCTTTGATCCCTGTCATTTAAATTTGATTTATGCATTAATTTCAAGTACACAAAATAATAGTGAACCCAGAAATGATTGCATATTAACATATAGTCCCAAAGAGCTTTCCCCATGAAGGTTTTCTGAAAGAGAAAACTAAAATAGTATTTATTGGAAACTTGGTTAAAAAATCTAACAGGGTAGGTGTGTATATACTGATACAGAAGAATGTCCACCAAATATTTTTGATTTAACAAAACAACTTGTGGAATGAGAATCTAGAATATTATCTCATTTCTGTGTGACAAAGATATTTATACACATTCATACAAGCTTACATGTCTTTATTTTAAGTCTAGAGAGAAACACATGAGAAGTATCATTATAATAGATGCTAACACAGGGCTGTGGTTTGAAGAAAGAGAGAAGTTTCTTTACTATTCATAAATGTCAGGGTCCTCTCTGTACTGTCAAGCACTCATTTCCTAAAATTCACCCTGGATCCATTAGTGTTACGTGAAAACCAATACTGCTACATTGTATTTTCAAAAGCCTTAAATTACAACATACACCATACCTGAAAAGTCAAGTTACTGTATATATTACTGACATGATATCCAGGAAAAGAAAATGCTTTTACATTTTCCCCCTCAAATACATCAAGGCATGCCATCTCCTTTAACTGATTTAATACACATAACCACATAAAAATTTCATGGAAAGCACAATTTAAATGCTATTTTACCTGTCTACATTCTTGTCTCTGAAGGCTGCTTACCATTGAGATTCAGCTTATTCTGGGAACTGTGCTACCTTTCTTAAACTACAGGTTTCCATTAGTCAATGGAGAGTCCCACATTGGTTCACTCTTTCCTAAGACACCAGTCATTTTCCTAACAAGACACACATGCCTGATGAGTGAGCTCCTCTTCTGCCTGCCACCTTGCCCTTTGGATGTTTCTAAGAAAATACAGTAAGAGAAAAAAGCGAAAGAATAGCTAATAAATGTAACAGTAAATTAGCATTTATTCAGTGCTAAAGCACTTCCACATCGTTTTCACTTTAGAATTATTTGGTCTAAAAAATAGACTAAGAGCCAAGGCAGATATTTATTGACTTACGGATTCTTTGGTTTATGCATATTTATGACATGGGGTATGAGTTGCCCGGTCTCTATACCAGAAACAATTAACCAATTAATTAATTGTAATAATAGCTCAAATTTATTGAGTAGAAGGCTTTTATTCTGCAAGTCAAACAATCCCTTGCAGTGTAGAAATGCATTACTAGGAACATATTTTCTCTTTCTGAAATGCCTTTCTCTATTTGTCCTTGAAAGCATAATAAACTCCATAGGTGTTTTGAAGCACAAAGTGCTATGGTATCTAAAATAGATGGGAGCTGGCTTGGGACGTGCTTCCAACCAAACTGCCTTTGCAGTAATCAAATTTAGGGCTGAAAACCTGGTCAAAATAAAAGCACTGGTGGAGTAGAGGCTGTATCTGGTCTGGAGCATTCTAGCTCCTCACATATCTAGTTTTAGTCTAGAATAATCCTTGATAATGTTTGTAAAATTAAAAGCTGAAACATGTGTCTGTGTGTAGAAAAAGAAAATTGTACCTTTTTCAACAATTTACCAGTTTCCATAACTGAACCTAAAATGTTTAGATTTTAATTTAAAAAAAAAAAAAACATTTTAACAGACAATTATAATAACATGTCATTTAATTTTATCTGTAAAACCAAATGTATGAAGGACTAATTTATCCATTTAAACCACACCCAGTAACAGGCTTTTAATATTAATACACTACCCAGATCCTTAGTTATAAAAATAAAATCAGGTTTATGTTTTGTGTTTAATTGTAAATGCTAATACTGCTTTCTGTATAATTATTTCAGGAATGAATTTCTATTATGATTTGAGGAAAATGGGGTATCTGACAGTTACAAAATGAAGCACACCTTGAAGAAACTCCAGTATTTGAGGAAGGTAAGAGAATCCATATGCTTAGTGATTTTTAATCATTCTATGAAGTTTGTGCTATTTTAAAGCAAACACACACAAAAATTTTAAAAAATGCAATCTGCATCTCCCATATCCAATTAGAAATATGAAGGAAAACTAATTTTACCATCTCTGTGCTTGCAATTAGCAAAATCTGTTCTTTAATCTATCCTTTTTCAGTGTTCTACTGTTGATCTTAAGATATTTTTACAGATAAAAACCCTGATGTTCAAAAGAGCTCATTTATACTTTTCCATGGGAATTTTTCCTTCATTGACAGAAACCAATAACTATTTTTAAAAGGATTTTTTTAATTGATTGATTAAATGAAAAAGATCTACAAAGATTTTGTTCATATTGTACCAAAATATATTTCAGCATTTTTAACAAATGACTTAATTTCATAGAAAACTACAAACAGGTAGGGATATACTAGTTACAAAAAATATATATCTTACAAAGATATGAAAAACCATCGGTGGAACAATAGAAATGAACAAATAGCACAATAATGCATAAATCAAACAAGGTGTAAACAAAAATGCCAGCCATTCATTTTTAGATCCACTGAGCTCTAGGTTGCTGGAGATAGTTGTTAGTAGTAAAAATGGTTTCCCTCCAAAGGGTTGGTAGAGAGCAGCGTGATTGGCAGCACAAATAGAAAACAAAGGAGAAAGCTTCAATCTGCAGCGGATGCACAGAAAGAACATGGGGAGCTGAGTTTACAATAGAGATGACATTACCAAGCTAATGGCACGGGCAGTCATGGGGCCACCACACAGCCTGGGTATCAGCAGGGCATCCATTTTCAGCTAAGTGTTAGAGTACCTTTTCGCTTTCTCTCACCACTGCAGGGGTAAAACAACCTGGTGCAGGAAACCCACTGACTGGTAATAAATTACTATATTGGATACTTTTTGTTTTCTTTCAGCAATGACTTTACTGTGTATTCTTGCTATCATTACCAATTAAAGTAGAGCCTGCTTCAGCAAACTGTATCTAACGGTACATCAGTCCCGATGCTCCAATTGCTTTGGCAAGTATCACAGGGTCAAGAGGCTCCTTTGACCTTTATCATCTAAGTCTTTCTGACCAGTCACTATTTGAAGCAATCTGAGCTGACCAGATGGACACTTTCTGTGACACTATAAAGCTTAGAATATAAAGATAAATGAAATTGTGTTTCAGGCTTCAGACTGGTTTATGAGTGTAAAATATTGTTAGTATATCCAACAAAATCACCAGTTTTAAAGAACATACTCTAACTCTGGCTAATTGACATGCTTGCTTCTTTTTTGATTGTAGGTTTTGTTTTTTAGCATGAGGAATATAATTTTGTAAAGCATGGCTGAGGCTTACTTGGTTACATGATTACTATAACAGACCATTTAAAAATGCAGGGTTTACTTTTCATTACTGTTCAATGATATTATTGCATTTTAAAAAAATATTAATGATGCAAAAGAAAGTTATAATATATACTAAAAAATAAGATTTTAAGTGTTGAATAAAAGTAAAGACTTTAATTGCTCTTAGACTTAAATTTTCTCTTAAACTATGTTATTCACCTACTAGCAGGTTATAATATTTTACATATTTTTACATATCTGAATTTAAAAGGAAAATGATTAAGCATCAGTTTTACATTTTCTTAACTTGTTTATGTTAGTATATCATTATGGTTATTTGAATATTTTGAAAATTTTAACCTAAAGAAGATATATTTTTTATTCCCTTGAACTAAAGGCTAGTCTCCTGTAAGTAAAGTGACCATATAATTTATTGTTCAAACCAGGCAACTTTTGAGAGTGAAATAGTGCACTGTTAATTATTACATTGGAACAATAGGCCTATACCAGGATTGTCACATTGATCCTGGCTGTAAGGTCACCTGATTTTTAAGGAATATGACAAGTATGCTTTTTATTTTTTTTAAATCTATATTTCTTATTACTCTTGAAATATGACTGTTGTTCTACAAATCACAATTATAACTGTCTATTTTTTAAATGGCTTAAAAAAAGATACCTTTTTTTAAAACTGCAGGTTAAATTTATTTAGTTCAGATTCTTGAAAACTTCTGATTTGTAGTAAACAAAGAAAAACTAACCAAAGTCTCAATTATAAGAATACTACTCAATTTTCCAAAACTTTTTATTTCTATATTTTGTTCTTATAAGATTTATGCTACTAGATTATATGGTGTATCCAAAATAATCTCTCAGCAATCCACTTAATTTCTGTAAGGCAAACAGATTTGCGTGTAGGCAAGAGCAAAACAAGAGACATAACTAAGTTAAAGTTAAACAAACCAGGCACCCACTTTTAGAGAATTAAGTAGTTTAGTGAGAGGAGAGATAGAGAAAAGGAAAGAAGAAAGTAAACAAAATTACCAAGGGGTTAGAAGGAATATTTCAGGGCATCTAGGACTAGGACAGAGAAGGCAATGGCACCCCACTCCAGTACTCTTGCCTGGAAAATCCCGTGGACAGAGGAGCCTGGTGGGCTGCAGTCCATGGGGTCGCTGAGAGTTGGACACGACTCAGTGACTTCACTTTCACTTTTCACTTTCATGCATTGGAGAAGGAAATGGCAACCCACTCCAGTGTTCTTGCCTGGAGAATCCCAGGGACGGCGGAGGCTGGTGGGCTGCCATCTATGGGGTCGCACAGTGTCAGACACGACTGAAGCGACTTAGCAGCAGCAGCAGCAGGACTGGGAATTGGCTAACATACTAGAAACAAAGTTTAGGGGCAAATGCATCCTTTTTACCAAAAAAGAACCACAACCAGAGGTGTGTCTCAGTTTCTAAAAAGGGATAAAAATCAATAGCAGCTTTAAAGTTTTAGGGTTTTATAAATAATTCTGAGAACAAATGTACAATACAATCTGCTTTCTAGGCAATGAAATACCAGTGTAACAGAAATCAGCTAGGGGCAAAAGCTCTGAGAGAGTTAAGGAAAAAATGGCAAGTTGAAGGGTGGACAAATAGGAATTGTGGAAAATAATTCACATAACCAAATGCTGTGGACTGAAAGTGTGTCAGGACCCCACCCCCAACCCCAATCCATAGGTTGAAATTGTAATCTCCATATGATGATATTTGGAGATGAGGACTTTGGGACTTTGGAGATGTAAATGGGGACTATGGGACATGATAAGGTTTGGGAGATGATGAGGTTATGAGATTATAAGAAGAGTTCAAATATCTGGCTTGCTTTCTTTCCACCATATGAGAGTTCAATGAAAAGACAGCCATATGCAACCAGGAAGAGGGCCTTTACCACTCCAGTTTGTGAGTACCTTAATCTTTCCAGCCTCTAAAACAATGAGAAATAAATTTCTGTTGTTTACAAGCCACAGCATCTATGATATTTTTCTAGAAGAGCCCAAGCTAAGTATATATATTTTTAAATTTAGGAATAATTAAGAGTTTTTGCTGATAAACTTATCTGACTTTCTACTGAAGCCAAAATATTCCTCTTAAATGTAGGGTTTCATCAATATTAGAGAATCTATAGAAAAGAGTATCTTATCTTAGTACAAGGCAATGGTAAGGATGCCATCACAACGCTGGATAAATCTGGCTGCTGCTGCTAAGTCACGTCAGTCGTGTCTGACTCTGTGCAACCCCAGAGACGGCAGCCCACCAGGCTCCCCTGTCCCTGGGATTCTCCAGGCAAGAACACTGGAGTGGGTTGCCATTTCCTTCTCCAATGCATGAAAGTGAAAAGTGAAAGTGAAGTCACTCAGTCGTGTCCGACTCCTCGAGACCCCATGGACTGCAGCCTACCAGGCTCTTCCGTCCATGGGATTTGCCAGGCAAGAGTACCGGAGTGGGGTGCCACTGCCTTCTAGATCTCAGGAAAAGAAATGTTTCACTACTGTAAAAATCATAATAACGCAGAATATGAAATGTTAACTCCGACCCCAAATTCTGAATTACAGATGAAACTAAAGATATTGATATACATTTTGAGATTTTTTGTTTAATCAGTAAGAAAAACAAGAGACATTTGAAAACCATCCTTACCTTTATAAAAGCAGAATTTACTATATTGCTTTTGCTTTTCATATGGAGTCTACGCAACATCCTATAAACAATTCAATGAAACTAATAGAAGAAAAGTAGTAATATCAAACTCAAAGTAATTTCATTTAAAAGCTGTTTTATACATAACACAGAAGATAAAGTCCCATATGCTCTCTTTGAATAGTAACTGTTCCCTTCAATTTTTAAATCTCTTTCTATATATAATTATCAACTAAGATAACAAGCATATGTTGCTAAATTACTCTTCAGTCATACCCCTAAGAGATGAAAACTAACTAAAGAGATGGGCTGTAGATATACTAATTTGACTTACTCCAAACACTTTTGGTTCCTAACTATGACTTTTAAATCATTGGTATCATACTGATGCTTTCCAAACATCATACTAATAAGCTTATAATTGCCCAAAAGGTCAGAAAGGATGTCAGCTGAAAATAACTTAGAATGGGTTTACCACTAAATAGATAAAAGGGGGACTGGAATGATTCTTATATATATTTATATAAAGAATAATCAGCCAAACACATGTTTTGGATATATGTCTCTTTATGGCCACCAAATATTTAAGTCAATTCATTTTAAGACATACCTATTAAATTGAAACCAATGCGTAGGGAATACCCTCACAGAAGTGTAAAACGTAAAGTTAGTGAAATGCCTAAGCAAGGACATGCATTATTTCAATTGACTACACACAATAAATTACCACATAGCTGGTAATTGACAAATTCAAGTTTGGAGACTACCTTCAAGAAGTAAGAAGTTGGAGAAATAAGACAAAAGTGTCCAAAAAGCCAAAATAGACTTCACAAATCAGAGCTCCAAAATTGAGTGCAAGCAGTTATAAATTTTAGTGAAGAGGAGAGATTACAAGATTATCTGTTAATGATGACCGAAACCAATACTTTGCAGTGGAAAGCTTCCACTTCTTGTGGCTTATCACACTCAATTATAATAGAATCTAATCATAGTATTGCCTACTGCAGAGGTTAGAAAACAATGGCCAGAAGACCAAATATTGCCATTTTTATGAACATCACTAAACCATACAAATGCCCACTTTTTTATGTATTGCCAATGGATGTTTTGACATTACAAAGACAAAGTTGAGTAGTTGTAATAGAGACTATATGGCCCATAAAGCTAAAAATACTATCTGAACCTTGACAGAAAATGTCTGAAAATTCCTGGCCTATTCTAACTGAACAAGAATTTTAAATGTATACAAATTTTTTTTAGACAAAACCACAATATAAAGATAAAACAGGCAATTTAAAGTGTTCAGTTCAGTTCAGTCGCTCAGTCGTGTCCGCCTCTTTGCGACCCCATGAATCGCAGCACGCAAGGCCTCCTTGTCCATCACCAACACCTGGAGTTCTCTCAAACTCATGTCCATCAAGTCGGTGATGCCATCCAGCCATCTCATCCTCTGTTGTCCCCTTTTCTTCCTGCCCCCAACCCCTCCCAGCATCGGGGTCTTTCCAAATTTAAGGTGTTAAGTCTCCTTGATTCAGGTAAGTTATACTCTAAGAAAGGACCCTTTATTAAGATTGCATTGGATGTTCTTATGCCATCCAGGTATATCAACTTCCCATCATTCCCCTACTACCATTCATCTTTGTATTCTGAGCCTTTGGACTTACTGTTTTCCTCAGCAAAATATGACTCATGGATCAAGATTTAGAACCAGCAAGATTTTCTATGTTTGTTCTGTGAACAGTATGGGTCTCACCATTATAGGGTTCTAGTAGTACTTTGGGATATAAGTCTATTAAAGCACATGTATTGCATCATAGCTTTTATTAATTTGATGTTAAAAAACTCAGCACCAACTAACAGTTTTCTTGTAGCAGCTATGCAATAGCATCTTCTGACACTCCCTTTCCTCTAATCCATTTATCCACATAGCAACCATAGTGATCTTTTCAAAACATAAATCAGACTACATCATTCCTTTGAAGATAAACCATGAAAAAATCCCCCCTTACTAAAGTAGAACTCAAACTCTGTACTTGGGATTACCACATCCAGCAGAAACTCTATACTTTGGATTAGTGCATCCAACAGCGTCTGCGCCTACCTTACTCTCTAACACTAACTTCTAATTCTCTGATCCACCTCTCCAGTCACACTTGTTTTCTTGACTTCATTTCCCACATCAAGCTCATTCCTAATTAGATCTTTTGCAATAACTGTTTGCTTTGCCTAGAAAACTGCCCCCTCTGCTAGCCACATGGCTGGCCCCATCTTGCCATTCGAACAATATAAATGCAATATAAATACTACTTCCTCCTGTGACCTTCCCTAATCACACAGCCTGGAATAAATCCCCACGCACTGTCTATCACACTGTCTGATGTTAATTCTCTACAAAGCCTTCATCACTATCTAACATCCTTGTTCTTCTTTTTAAAATTATAGTCTAATTCCTACTAAAAATATGTCTAGTATTTCAACAAAGTTGAAATCACTAGTATCAAGAAGAATGTCTGACAAGGAGAAGGCGTGGACTCTGAAGAGCCGTGGGGGAAATTCTGAGTGTGATGGAAGGGGTCTATATTGTGACTGTGATGACAGGTAAATTTGTCCAAACCCACATAACTATAAAAAAAAAAAATTTTTTTTTAAGAAGTGTGGCACATAGTAGGTGTTCATTGTATATTTCTGAATGAACAAAAATGACTCTGTTCTGCATTCCACACTATAAAACTTATATAACATACAAACATGGCTTTTCTTTCAAGTAGCTTAAGATCTAGTTGGAAATTCCCCAGTGGCTCAGCGGTAAAGAATCCACCTCCAGTGCAGGAGACGCAGGTTCAATCCCTAGGTCAGAAAGATCCCTTGGAGGAGAGTATGGCAACCCACTCCAGTATTCTTTCCCAGAGAACTCCATGGACAGAGGAGCCTGGGGAGCTATAGTCCATTGGTTCACAAAGAATCAGACACAATAAAGTGATTTAGCACACATGCACAAGATCTAGTTGAGAAGATGAGTTGTATGTATGCTTGTAAAATAGCTAGGCAATCCATATTTAACTTACAAGTGTTTAATTAGCTAATGCATATTTAATACCATGCATATATTGTAGTATGGGCAGGATTTAACAAGGCTGCGAGAGAAGGTGAGATTAGGCAGGGAGAGATACACGCAGAGTGGAATCAGTAGGACAGCCATGCGGAGGGGCACTGGTCTTCCTGCCATTACCAAGACATCTTCTCCCTGGAGGAGGAAAAAATCTTACAAGAAAGAAGAGCAAATTCCATGAGGGTTGGTATCTCCGGGAGCTTTAACACAGCATGCTACCCTACATTCCCATAGTAAGGAGTTACCCAAAGAATTTACTGTCATACACATCACGGGTAGAATCAGCCCTCTCTTCACTAACCTCTGATGAGAGGTTCAGCACATTTCAAATGATCTATGAAAGTAGGAAGTGATATTTGCCACTTGAGGGATGGAGGATTGTGCCAGAGACTTTGCATCTGGGAAATGAAACATAAATCAGGCCTCTTCATATTTATTACACTTACATTTCTAAAAGTTATTACAAATCTTGATTAGATTGTTGCTGGCTTCAGGGGTTTTGTATCAAGGGGAGGGCTTAGTAAAGTAATTATTTGAGGGAAACAGAGGGCTCATGATATACAGTACAATCCTCAGGCTATTTTCAAGTGCTTATTTTAGATAACTTTGTTACAAGAAAAAGGAGTCTGAATTTAAGGCAATAATAGAAACTTTTCTAGTGTAAGAAACCACATTGCCTTTTAATCTTCCTTTTCTGAGTCTATATCAGTTTACCTATCTTACCTATAGTGGACCATTCCTCCCTAGTATGCTATATATCCTAAATTTCATCACCAATTTAAAAAAAATTTTTCTTATTAAGTTTTGAATTGATTTGGACTGGTCTCAATTTCAGTATGCCTTTCAAACTTTTGAATTGATTGAAAACTTGTGTCTAAATATTGGTGGGGTAGAAGTTGTATTTCAACAACCTCTTTGATATCACTATTTTTTTTTTTAACTAGGTCACTTCCCTCTGTAAGATCAAGTCACACGTAAAAACCCAATTTGGACTTCGAACAATCAACTGACAAAGTAAATATGCAGGGTGAAGAGGGGGCGGATCACTGTCCCCTTTGAGATTATACTGTTGGGAAAGTGGGGAAGATAAAAAATGAAATAAAAAGGATGTTGAGACAGAGAATAAGGGGAAGTGGGATGCTACTTATTTTATGAGAAAGTGACATTGAAGCTTAGACTTCAAGGTAAAGAATCCGAGGGAAAATATTCTGGCAGATGATAAGTAGTAGGGAAGTATGAGTTACTTTAATGAGACCAAGTAGCTAGAGATGAAATATCTAGGTTATGGTCCCAGATCTATAGTTGATGTTTTTCAATATCTTTTTCTTTACAATTTTGGATTTTATTCCCAGGATGATTGCAAGTCAGATGAATAATAATGGAAGGTCCACTTCTGAGGCTCTTTTCTTCCCATCTAAGGTCATGCTGGTGGAATGACCAAAGATCAGCTCATAAACTATACTGTGTATCTGACAGATTGGGAAATCATTCAGCTGAAGAGTATGTGCAATCTCCAGCCCAAGATAAGTATCAAAATCAAATTTAAAACTCAGAAAATATGCTGAGTAGATATTGCCCCCAGTTTAGGAGCTATAATATAAATTACATAATAATAGTAATAATTAGCAATTTTAATTGTATGAACATCCTGAAATTCTAAAGGAGGTATTTTCCAGTGTTGATTACTCATCCAGGTATCCAGCATGTGAAACTTCCTGAAGGAACAGACAGGGTGAAGAGGTCCAAAAGAGTAACAAAAGTTTGATTCAAACTTCAGAAATGATTAGTACCAGTACAGCTAATCAGGACAGCTAACGACTTAATCAGATGTGGAATGTTCTAGAACTGGAAGAAGAGAGAAGTGATGCCGCAGTCACTCTGAGTTAGAATGATTCCATCTATAGGTAAAAGTGTAAGATTGCCCTCAAATATTCTTAGACCATAGTGAAGCATATCTTCTTCCATTTACCCAACCAAATGGTAATCTAGGTACTGCCATGAAGGAAATGTGCTGATATAACTAAGGTTCCAAATCAGCTGACCTTAAGATAAGAAAATTATCTGAGTTATTCTGAGTTAATCACATTGAATTTTTGAAAGCAGAGACTTTTTTTATGGCTGTTGGCTGAGGGAGAAATCAGAGACTTAAGAGTACTAAATGAATTCCATTCATAAGAAGTTTTCCATTGCTGTCCTGAAGGACTATATGGCAAGGAATGTGTGCCCCCTCCCAGGTTGACAGCCAACAAGAAAACAGGGACCCCGGTTCTATAACCACAAAGAACTAATTTCTGCCAATAACCTGAATAAGCGGACCTTAGCCTCAGATGATATAGTAATTGTAGCCCACATCTGGATTTTAGTGATGTAAGACCCTGAACAAAGAAGCCAATGTCTTACAGATTTCTGGCATAGAAATGTAACACTGTAAAGCAATTATATTCCAATAAACAAAACTAGGTTCATGGCATCGGGTCCCATCACTTCATGGGAAATAGATGGGGAAACAGTGGAAACAGTGGCTGACTTTATTTTTACGGGCTCCAAAATCACTGCAGATGGTGATTGCAGCCATGAAATTAAAAGATGCTTACTCATGTTTGGGAGTTCGTGTAAAAAAATAAATAAATACAAAAGAAATAAATAAATAAATAAAAATAAATAAAATAAAAGATGCTTACTCCTTGGAAGGAAAGTTATGACCAACCTAGACAGCATATTAAAAAGCAGAGGCATCACTTTGTCAACAAAGGTCCATCTAGTCAAGGCTATGGTTTTTCCAGTGGTCATGTATGGATGTGAGAGTTGGACTATAAAGAAAGCTGGGAGCGCCGAAGAATTGATGCTTTTGAACTGTGGTGTTGGAGAAGACTGCAAGGAAATCCAACCAGTCCTTCTAAAGGAGATCAGTCCTGGGTGTTCATTGGAAGGACTGACGTTGAAGCTGAAACTCCAATAGTTTGGCCACCTCATGCGATGAGCTGACTCATTTGAAAAGACCCTGATGCTGGGAAAGATTGAGGGCCAGAGTAGAAGGGGGTGACAGAGGATGAGATGGTTGGATTGCATCACCGACTCAATGGTCATGGGTTTGGGTGGACTCCAGGAGTTGGTGATAGACAGGGAGGCCTGGCATGCTGCGGCTCATGGGATAGCAAAGTGTCGGACATGACTGAGTGACTGAACTGAATGGAAACAATTGTTATAAAAAATAAAATAAAAACCATCATGTCCCAGACATTATGTGAAAACAAAAAAAAATTAATAAAATTTTAGTTTTATTTGAATGTGCATGAAGTTAAACGTGTGTATAAGAAAGACCTTGTTACCCAGCAGCCTTTTATGACCATTTAAAAAATATCTGGTAGAGATAATCATACATGGACTGAAAGCTTAGGCAGGATATTTCAACTTAGGATAAAACAACTATTTCCAGAGTGAGCTTCATAATATCTAAAAAATTACAAATAACATAATTTATGTCATTATTTATATTTATTGCCATGAATGCCATATGAAGATATAGAGAACTAGTTGTACCTTCAGGATGTCACTATTAAAACCCAGTTCAGAAAAATGGATGAGAATATTAAGTGGATATATTTTTTAATAATTTCATGCTTTTAGGTCAAATGAATAAAGCTAGTCTTAATCCATTTTTTTTTAGCAACTTACGGGAAATATTCTGTGAGAACAGATGCTTTCTTTTATGAAAATTGCTTCATATTACATTTTTGCATTTGTTGCTCTCTTAGGGCCAGTTTCGATATAAGTCATTGGTATAGAAGTAGTGCTCCTGTTGGTATTCCTTTAAACGGGTCCAGTTGGTACTCCCAGTCAGTAAGTGATATGACCACAACTTTCAAAAAGAAAGTTTTTGTTATCTTTGTTTTCTTTCTTTTATAAGCCATTAACCCTTTTCAGTTCAGTTCAGTTCAGTTCAGTCACTCAAATCTGAATTTCTACAAACTTCATTTTTTTACCCTTCATATCATCCCAAATGGGATATAAACAGAATATTCCTGATGTCAGACAGTGACTTGGTTGCCAAGCTTCTGTAAAGGGATAACATTTACCATCACATTTTAACCAGCAAATATGCTCAGTAACAGAACATCCAAATCCACTAAAGTGACTTTTCATCCCAGAAGATTCAGGCCTCTTTCAGTAAGTTGACTAGGTCTATCTTTAGATCCTACAAGAAGCTGGCCTTAACAGCTTTGGAAAGCCACAGGATTTTGTTTTTGTTTTTCAACTGCAACTGAAGAAAGAAAAGTAGGAAAGAACAGAAGAAATGAGAGAGAAACAAAAAGTCTCAAATGGTTGTGGGTGTGTAATATGGTGTGTACGTTATTACATAATTCATACTTTCTAAAATATGTCCATAAAACTACTGATGATAATGGAGACAAATTTAAAGACATGCTTTAATAAATTATGCTACTGTGTCCCTAGATTAATCCAAATGCAAAATAAAAATGCCTGCTATGTTTAACTTTCATTCAAGTTTGTAAGCTAGAATCCTCACCCACAAGTTAATTGATGACTAAAATTGGAATATTTAATTCAAGAAGAAAGTTATAATCCTAGATTTCCATGTTTCTAACAGGGTTGATTAGTATTATGGGGTGTGGGAAAAGCTACTGAGGTATATCTAGGCTAAATCTAGTACTAAAGAATAACATAAACATTTATTCAGTGAGAAGGTTTACTTTAGAATTAACAGAAGAGATAACAATTTGTAAAATCAAGTAAAATCAAAGCAGAACCAACCCTTCCTCTTGAAGAAATGAGAACTGCCTATCAGCAATTACAAAAACAGTAACATTGACCTTGAATCAGCCTTAAAGGTCTTAGTACACAATTATATTATCAGCTTTATGAATTTTCAGTTGCGATCTCAGTCACAAATTGAATAAATGCAGAGCTGGTTAGTAATAGGAAGACAACTATTTTAACAGCTTTCACTGAAGGCAATTGAAAAAGTACTCATTATACCAGCTTTTTTCATGTTAAAAATGATAGCTCTTTCAAATCCTGCTAAGCACACCTTAGATGAAAACTTAACGACTTCTCAAGTAAACAGTAAAAATTCAAAATCAAATTCAGTCAAAATTGGTAATTAGCTAAATAAATTATATTTGCAGTTTAAGTAAACTATAGCTGCATCAGTCAGCTGAAAGGTTTTTATACCAGGACATTTTTAAAACTATCAAGATTCAAAGTAAACTCTTGAAATATATTCTTATCTTGAATATATAATTTCACTTCCTCTTCTGTATCTTAAATATAACAGCTAGCAACAGCAGAAAAACCGAATGAAAAAAATTCTTGTGTGTGGTTACTGTAATTAACAGATTCAATATCTATTACTGCCAGTCAGGTATCATAGCAACCCTGTATTGCTGAAAACCGCTAGAAAAATCTTCAAAACCAGCAAGACTCTGCTTTAGGGAAATCTTCAACAACACAGGGGACATTACTGCTGTCAACATCTGTGGGTGTTGCTATGGGCACAGCCACAAAGAACCCTGCCATCTATACAAAAAGATACACACACAGAGAAGATGGGAGGACACTGAAGATAAATTGATACGAAAATAAAAAGGAAGAAATAATTGCACTGGCAATATACAATAGGCACACAATTTTGAGCCCGTGTTTTACACTAATTCTTTTCTACTGTAGTTGGAGAATCCAAATTCAACTTAATTGTAATTGTGACTAAACATGAACCAGAGGGTGGAAATAATGTCCTAAAACTCTATACTTGTAACCATTTATCACACCTTAATTTGAAACTCAAAGAGAATTGCATTTAAAATAATATTTAAACTTCCACTTATAAACCCTTGATAGTCGTTTATAAATCTACAGAAGAGAAAAGAACAGGTTACCATGAACAAGAACCCAATATTGATTTTTCGGCAGTGCAGTAAGGCATCTCCATTCTATTTGGCTGCTGTCAAAGCCACTCTTTAACAGCTGGAGTCAAATTGCACTATTTACAGCAAGAGCCCTTGTCAAGTGGACCATAAGTAGCCTAACAATACACTATTCAAATGGCACTTTGCCACACAAATTGCTGACTTGATGAATAACCTATGTCAATGACTATGGCTAATATAAAAGTTTCATTTTTATGAGAGGTTTTACATTCACACATTAAGTAAGCTTTCTTTGAAGAACTATTAGGCTATATATTTCAGGCCTTTGGACGCTGAAAATAATTAAAATCTGTTTAAATACATCAAGGGAACTTGACAACATTAATATGGATCTGGTGTTAACTACATTTGTCACACAGTCAGAACAGTGCCCTTCTGTTCCTGGCACTCCCCACCGGCACGTGCAGCACAATGCCGGACTCAGACCAGCCGGGCACCGTGAAATAGCAGCATTCTCCTTTTGTGCCTTGATTTACATGGCCAACAAATGTTTAGATACAAGAAAGGCTTTGAAGTCCTGTGAGGAAATCCAGGGTTGCTTCTGCGTGCGAGGCAGACAGCTGGACTCATTTTAACAGTGCCGCTCCGACTTTTCATAGAGACTCTGAGACCTCCTGGATTAGTTTTGGAACAAAGCTGTGATATGCTTTTCAGAGTTTTCCTCAACATTGAGGGAACTTTCTATCAAAAGTGCTTAAACTCACACCACAAAGTGAGAAAGGAGATATCCTTCATAAAACAACTGTAAAAAATTACATATTACAGAAATGTTTTGACTTGATAGTTAAAATTATTATATAAAATGCTTATGAGAAATGGCTATACTCTGTTAAGGACTTGCATCACCTCACATGTGTTCAAAAAGCAAATGGCCTATATTTCTCCTCTATTATATTTCTTTATTCTATCTCACCAGGAATGGCGATACCATTTAGGCACTAAGTTTTAAGTTGGAATTTACTAAACCAAACTCTTCAAAACAAAAATCTTAATTCAATGTTTATAGATAGATTCCTATGTTTTCATGAAGGGCTTCTATGTGTGTGTCTAGTAATAAAAATCTGTTTCCTTTTAAAATATATAAAATTGATCCAAAATATTATCTATATTAGAAAAAATAGTCATATGCTGCTTATTATATTAAAAAGAATATACTAAAAATTACTAATTAAAAATGTGAAAATTATCATTCTATACTGAGGATTTATCCTTATATAACAAACTTATTTTCAAATAAATATTTTTTCTTTTTTGTAACNTATAAAATTGATCCAAAATATTATCTATATTAGAAAAAATAGTCATATGCTGCTTATTATATTAAAAAGAATATACTAAAAATTACTAATTAAAAATGTGAAAATTATCATTCTATACTGAGGATTTATCCTTATATAACAAACTTATTTTCAAATAAATATTTTTTCTTTTTTGTAACAACAATTTTAATAGTATATTATAGATAGTTTAGTGAAAACAGAATTAATCTGCAACATGTAATATTGCCACAATGAATTATTATTAAATATTGATACACATAAATTTTCAGGAGAAAATTTCAAATTCCACCATCAAGAAACCACTCTAGTTTCATTTTGATTATGTTTCTGTGTCATAAAATGTAGAAGAACTAATGTTCCATTCTACTAAAATAATAAGTAGTACTGGGATCCATTTCTTTATTGGGGGCCTAATTAGTGAAAACAGAATTAATCTGCAACATGTAATATTGCCACAATGAATTATTATTAAATATTGATACACATAAATTTTCAGGAGAAAATTTCAAATTCCACCATCAAGAAACCACTCTAGTTTCATTTTGATTATGTTTCTGTGTCATAAAATGTAGAAGAACTAATGTTCCATTCTACTAAAATAATAAGTAGTACTGGGATCCATTTCTTTATTGGGGGCCTACCAGTACACCATCTGTGTTTTACAGGAGGTAGCAAGATAAAGCTCTAATAAGATTTTTCAGCAAATGTCACCAAACAGGCATCACTCTAAAGTCAACTAAAGATTTAAAAAATCCAAACATATTTCTCAAAAGCTTATTTGGGATATATGTAAATGGATTATTTATAACCAATTTTATATATTTAGATAATGATGCATATTTAAGTACATTATTTAAAGAAAATTTTATTTTAAAAAATCTCACTTGGATTAGAGAGTGTAATGCACACATTTGTTTTCTACAAAGGGCAGGTTTTCAAACATATGAATTCCATTACTGCTGTCAGAGAACAGAGGGATATAAGGTCTTTTGGATTATATTCCTCATAGTGGAGAGGAAGCTGGGATAAGTTGCTTCATTAAAAATTTAGATATCTAAGGAGATGGTAGGTATTGGCTGTTTTGCCAGTACTCCAAGTACCTCACAATTTCCAAGTCTAGAGAGGGCTGACTAGATCAGAAATTTCCAAATAATGGACAGTGAGTATCAAATCTGATCCACTGCCTGTTTTTGTAAATAAAGTTTTATCTAAACACAGCCACATTCATTTGTGTAAGAATTGTCTAAGGTGGCTTCTGTGCTGCAAGAACTGAGTTAAATAGTTCAAATAGCAAAAATATGGCTTATAAAGCCGAAAATATTTACCATCTGGTCCTTTACAAACAAGTTTGCTTATCCCTGGTCTAGTTCAAACATTTGTCCCTAAATATTTCAACATAAATAAAATGCAAACTACATGTATAATTTTAAAATGCCTGATAGCCATATTGAAGAAAATAAAAGGAAACAGGTGAAATTGATTTTTATAACATATTTTATTTAAGCCTACATATCCAAAATATCATTTTAACATATGGTGCTAGCCAAATTTCAAATGCTCAATAGCTATGTATGGTTAATGACTGCCATATTAAACCTTGTAACTTTAAGTAAGCAACCAGTTGGAGCTTTTGGGGACCTGTTCTACAGAAAATCTGTTTTTTGTTTTTTTTTTAAAAGACATTTCCAGGACATTACAATCGGTCTAAATTGTGGCAGTTCAAAAATCCTATTTATTTATTTTTTCACTTATTTTACAGACAAGAAGTGCAGAAAAAAAAAAAAATTAAACCAACCAACCGACTAATAGACAAAAAAGGACTTCCCTCATTAAAATCTGATGAGGTAACAAAGAGCTCTGCCACGTAGAGATGATTTTAGTAAGGTTGTTTATTTTCTACCTTAAAGCTAAATTCCTCCCACTGCAATTTAAACAGTTCCTATCTTGTTTTATCCTCAGCTGAATCTGAGAAAAGCAGTTCCCCATCACTAATATGATATTGTATTCCTTTAAATCCTTTAAGACTCTGGCCCTCTCCTACCCGCAAAGATTTTTCTTTATCTAGCTGCACATAATCGACTCCTCTAGCATGTCAAATTGGACCCATTTTTTAAGTGTTTTATTGTATTTGTTGTTCTCTTTAAAACCTTTCCCTAAATCTATATGCGCTCTTCAAATGCAAGAAGGAAAAGTGAATACTGAATCCTAATAAATGCCAAATGTTGCCAAACACAAAGAACTCACCACACATATTACATGTTGTTCTTCCACTTAAACAATTCATGGTACCATTTGAAATTATTTCATTTGTTTCTCACTGAAGTCTACATCAAAAAATTCTGAAACACAGTAACCCTATATATTTCTAAATTTCAGACTTACTGTCTTTTTCTCCAGCTCTGAAATGAGTGTGATTTAATTCGTATCTTTAAATCTGACTTTTTTTTCTTTTGAAAACTAATAAAGCATTTTATTATATTAACAAAAAGGCGGATGGGGAATTTATAAGCATTCTTGAAATTTTATGCTTATCAAATTTATCAATAAAAGATTAAGATAGGGACTTCCCTTGGGGCCCTGTAGCTAAGACTCCACACTCTCAAAGTAGGGGAATTCGATCCCTGGTCAGGGAACTAGATCCCATTTGCTGCAACTGAGAGTTTGCATGCTATAACTGGAGATCCTGCATGCCACAAGTAAGACGGATGCAGCACCCCCCCCCCCAAAAAAAAATTAAGATAAAACAGTCTTAAAGGCTTAAATCTAAGAGGATGAGATGAAGATATGCAGGACATAATTGGAGAAGCTATAACTTAGGAGAAGCACAAATAAAAATAGTTCTATTTAACAGCAAGCCTAATAATAAGAGAAGTAAAACATATAGAACAAAGGAGGTGATAGTCCTGTCTAATTCAATTCTCCAGCTCTGTAGAGAGTAAAAATTGGAGATTATAGTCATCCAGGTAAAGGGTAGCAGCTAGGAAATAAAGTTGGAATCAACCTAAGAGTAGGAAAACAAGACCCCAGGATTTTATTACTTTTTGGAATCAAAAGACAGAAACAAAATTACATAAAGAAATATATACTGTTATCACCACCTAAAAGGTAGCTCTGAAGTCCTCCAAGGAACTGAATGAAATAGCAATCAGCTTACCTTCTGGGAATTAAACTAGTAAAATAGGCACTTGATAAATGAGATGTGCTCCTGCAGACCCTAGGCACCTGACATGCATGAGTCAAGAGACATATCCAAGTTCTCATCTACTGTTCTGGCATATAACTTCCACTATAAGATACACATTCTATTGTGAACAAAAAGCAACAAAGTCACATTAAGATGGAATACATGGCAGTCTGATGGTCTTACTCCCTGGGCTTTCAATACCTCTGTCTTAAAACACGTAATAGAAGTGTGGTTCAGTCTGGCACTTGGGAGAGACTAAGACTATCACTTTCAACTTCAGTTATGAATGTTAAAATTTTTAGTATATTGATATAATTGTCCTTATAAAACATGACACCTTGGGAATTCCTTGGGAGTCTAGTGGTTAAGGCTCTGAGCCTTCCACTGCAGGGGGCACAGGCTGGATCTCTGGTCAGGGAAATAAGGTCCCACTTTCTCACAGGGCCAAAAAGCAAACAAAACCCCCATGATTTCTTTAAATAAGAACATGAAAAACAGATCTGGAAAATCTGAAAACAATTATACTCATGAAAAAAGAAATGAAAAAAAAAAAAAAAAAGCTGCAGCCAAATCACTGGTTTTAACATCTGCAGGAGGAAGCGTAGAAGTAGGTGGCCTAAATGGAGTCTTAAAGAGGGAAACTAAAATTCAGAAAATTTTCAGTATACCAGGCTTGACCAATAGAGAAAGTACCCTGATGGGGTGACAGCAACCATTGCATTAGCTTTTCAGAGATCAGGGCTCTGACTTGAAGCCCATCAAAGAATCCTCTGTTAAAATTCCACCTCCCCATTCTCCCCCATGCTATGCAGCTTTGCTACAGTGAGACTGCAGAACAATAAACTGCAATCATATTTATCATTGTAAATTAAATAACTGTCATTCTAGTTTACGTATCCATTTCTTGGGTGTTTGGTTAGTATGATTCAGTTCTCAAAAGATTGACAAACACTGACCTCACTGATAAAATCTAAATCTAGTCTTCAAACCTAAAAAGGTGATGCTCATGTGCTGGTGCCTCCACCCCCACCCCTGCAGCTTTGAGGCACAGTTGAGCATCCATCTTTGTTAAAGATGACACATCCTCTCACTACATATATATACATACTTTTTTTCCACTTAGGTATTTGACCTCTTCTTAATTTGCTTATCACAAATAAAAAGGCTTCAGAAAAATTAGATCATTGTTTCAATTATTTTGATACACTTAGCATGTCTAGGATCATTAACATGTCAGAATTCTAAGCCTTATTTAATACACAATGATGGAGTTTGTGTGAAAAAAAAAAGGAACCAGACTACAAAATATAGGTTCCCATCCCCCTTTCATTAAAAACCATCTAGAATTCAAGAATTCGTATAAAATTGGCTCAATATTGATAAGCCAGAACATGTCTTCATCAAAAAAAAAAATGCTATACTCATTCAAAAATAATAATCACTCAAAAACTTATCCCAATTTACCCAGGATTGCTTGGAAGGCATGCCTGGTAGATACAATCATCTCTGAGTTGTTATCTTTGTGCTGATTTTTAATGGGCAGATATTGATGAAAGCACATTACTTCTTACTTGGGGTGGGTAATGTTTACTGGGAGCAGCAGCTTGATTTGAACTCACCTTACATGAAGACTCCACCTGGAGACCAGGGCAAGGTATTGGCCCAAACTGGGACAAGCTGGAGGACCTCTGTTCTACACTTTTGTGCTTATGTGTCTCTGAGGCCACTGGAAGTATAGATTCAGGCTTTGGAAGCTGTGAATCATCACAACAGTTAAGAATAATCTTCGCTCTTTCTCCTGTTTCATGTCTTTCCAAAGTGCCTGAAAAACAAGATTAGAAATAAAAATTTATGCAAAATATTTACTCCCAAAGAACGAAAAGAAGAAACCACTCATAACAGAAAAATCACAATTTTTTCAGTTATCATGCCTTACTATCTTCTTGCAACCAAAGGACAGCCTGGAGCTTCCCCTAAATTATCAAATCATCGTTTTATAAAGGCTAAAATTATAGACTTGAGACACTCATATTCCTCTTTGTGCTCTTTCGTCCACTGAAATCAACAGAGCATTCAATAGTCATTAACAGTAAACTCTCCTACTTATTATACAGTATGCAAGTGATCAATAACAAACAACTATGGAATATTTTAGTGCTGTCCCCTAGTGTTCCAACTCACAAATAACAGATAATCTACAGTGCTTTGCTTGGGTTCCCAACCTTAAAATGTTTCTGTTGGTAATACAGCATTTAAGTGAATGGGGGCAGAAAGAATGCAGATGCCTGATGCCTTCATCTTCAGCAGTTCAGGCCTCTCTAGGGTTTTCTGGCTGCTGATGGTATTGCTGATACTGTTGCTGTTATACATTTTGGCTTTTATTTCTTATTCTATTAGGAGAGAAAAAAAATTATTTGCCTTCTACTCTGCCATTCTTATAGTTTCAGAATTTCAAGGTGCTGACAAGTGGAGTTTAAAGTTAAAAGAAACAAGTATAAAATGAGCAAAAATGTCAGAAAATAATTCACAGTGTTTTTATAAAATACATTTTCATAAAACTCAGTGAAATCTCGATAAATATCAATTAATCATGACCAGTGTCTCATATCAGTTATTACTCATACTATATTAAATATATACTCTATATACTATGAAGTAAACTGGTGAAGGAAAATGAACTTTACATATAATCTAAACACAAAATTTTAATTATTATTCCTTTCCTGCCAATGAAGAAAGAAGCAGTTGTACAATAATATTTGCTAAGAAGGAAAAAGATCATTCTTATTGATAGTATTAAGAAAAAATAAATTTAAAGTAATTAAAATAAGAAAATAGAAATAATGCTTCTATAGCCCTGTGTCTTTAGAATACATAGGTAGAGTTGAAGATTATGACTATTCAAACCTTACTCACTTCTCTTTCTCTCTTCCAAAATCTTTCCTTTTCAGCAAGAAACTACCTTGAGTTAGTGCTTTGGATTCTGAATCATTAATAGCTACTATGCTAAAATATTGGGCGGAAAGTTAGTCTCTGGTCTTTTAACCATGATATCTTTTCATTACAACATTTCTTCATTAATAAATTAATGTCTTTAACATATAAATCTTACAAATGTTATTTCTCGAAACTTTCCTTTTCCATCAAGATAGATACACCTTCAAGTAAAGCAGGCAGCAACACCAAGAAAATCTTTTCTGTTAAGGATGACAATAAGAAGAGTTTCTCAAACCAAAGATAACAGTTATTACTACAGCTATTATTCAGTTGAGTTCAGTTCAGTTCAGTCGCTCAGTGGTGTCCAACTCTTTGCGACCCCATGAATGCAGCACGCCAGGCCTCCCTGTCCATCACCAGCTCCCGGAGTTCACTTAGACTCATGTCCATCGAGTCAGTGATGCCATCCAGCCATCTCATCCTCTGTCATCCCCTTCTCCTCCTGCCCCCAATCCCTCCCAGCATCAGAGTCTTTTCCAAAGAGTCAACTCTTCTCATGAGGTGGCCAAAGTACTGGAGTTTCAGCTTTAGCATCATTCCTTCCAAAGAAATCCCAGGGCTGATCTCCTTCAGAATGGACTGGCTGGATCAAGGAGTAAGCGTCTTTTAATTTCATGGCTGCAGTCACCATCTGCAGTGATTTTGGAGCCCCCAAAAATAAAGTCTGACACTGTTTCCACTGTTTCCCCATCTATTTCCCATGAAGTGATGGGACCAGATGCCATGATCTTCGTTTTCTGAATGTTGAGCTTTAAGCCAATAGTACTTTCTAAAAAATAACTGCATTCCAGAACTTGTAGCTGAAACATTTAAAATACACTGTCTTTGTGGAGGAGTCTCTTTGAATGTGATGTCACCATGAATTTTTTTTTTTTCTCATAACTTTTCTGTGACTACTCAAACTATAATACGGAGTAAAAAAGAATGACTCAAGATTGCTCCCCCTGGAGTTACTGAGCATCTAATGGTAGTGTGGAGGCAATGAAAACCTGAAAATTAATTTGTTATAATATGTAAAGTAACACATAAGTTCTTTCCACTCCAAATAAAAAACCATCCACTCTAACAAATATGGAGAAATTAATTTTGTGAGCAATAGTTCCCACTCTGACTAATTATTAAATATTCAAGATGATTAGGAGCTTCCCAGGTGGCCCTAGTGGTAAAGAATCCACCTGCCAATGCAGGAGATGTAATGTAAGAGGTGCAGGTTCAGTCCCTGGGTGGGGAAGATCACCTGGAGAAGGGTCTGCCAACCCACTCCAGTATTCTTGCCAGGAGAATCCTGGATAGAGGATGGCAGGATACAGTCCATAGGGTGACACAGAGTTGGACATGACTGAAGGGACTTAGCATGCAGGATGATTAGATTATTTTGTTTCAAAGAAGTAGTTGAAGCACAAATGTGATCAGGAGAGTGGTTAGAGTGAGTTTATTTCTTCAAAAGTTACCATAGACAAGTAATTGTCTTTTTATTCTCAAATGGCTGCAAAAAATGTATTTGCTTAATTAATGACATTCTTCAAGGCATATCTACTCTCTCTCTTTCCTTTTTAATTGAAGTACAGTTGGTATATGCTGTAAGTTATGGGTATACAATATAGTGATTCACCATTTTTCAAGATTATACTCAATTTATAGTTATAAAATATTGGCCTGTTCCCTGGGTTGTACAATATATACTTCTAACTTATTTTATACCTAAGAGTTTGTACCTCTTAATCCCCTACACCTATATTGCCTCTTTCTCCTAACCTGTCCCCAGTGGTAACCACTAGTTTGTTCTCTGTATCTGTGAGTTTGCTTTTTTTAAATTCTATTTACTAGTTTGTTGTGTTTTTTAGATTCTACATAAGTGATATCAAGCAGTATTTGTTTTTCTCTGTCTGACTTATTTCACCTAGCATAATACCCTCCAAGTCCATCTATGTTGTTGCAGATGGCAAAATCTCATTCTTTTTTATGGCTGGAGTAGTATTCCATTGTATGTATATGCCACATTTTCTTTATCCTTTCATCTGTTAGGTTGCTTCCATATATTGGCAGTTAATAAAGCTGTTATGGACCTTGAGGAGCACTTTTCAAATTAGTGATTTTGTTTTTCTGAGATATACGCCCAGGAGTGGAATTGTTGGGTCATATGGTAGTTCTGTGGATAAGGCAATGGCACCCCACTCCAGTACTCCTGCCTGGAAAACCCCATGGGCAGAGGAGCCTGGTAGGCGGCAGTCCATGGGGTCGCGAAGAGTCAGAAACGACTGAGCGACTTCACTTTCACTTTTCAGTTTCACGCATTGGAGAAGGAAATGGCAACCCACTCCAGTGTTCTTGCCTGGAGAATCCCAGGGATGGAGGAGCCTGGTGGGCTGCCGTCTTTGGGGTCGAAAAGAGTCGGACACGACTGAAGCGACTTAGCAGCAGCAGCAGCATGGTAGTTCTGGGTTTCCCGGATGACTCAGTTGGTAAAGAATCCAGAAGTGGGTTTGATCCTTGGGTTGGGATGATCCCCTGGAGAAGGAAATGGCAACCCACTCCAGTGTTCTTGGCTGGAGAAACCTGTGGACAGAGAAGTGTGGCGGGCTGCAGTCCATGGGGTCGCGAAGAGTCAGAAAGGACTGAGGTGAATGAACACTCATGCATGGTAGTTTTATTTTTAGCTTTTTAAGAAACTTCATAGTTTTCTACAGTGACTGCATCAATTTACATTTCCAACATCAGTTCACAGATGTTCGCTTTTCTCCAGATCCTTGCCAACATTTGTTATTTGTGGTCTTTTTTGATGACAGGCATTCTGACAAGTGTGAGGTTATATCTCACTGTGGTTTGGATTTGCATTTCCCTGATGATTAGCAGTGTTGAAAAATCTTTTCTTGTGTATGGCCATCTCCATATCCTCTTTGGGAAAATGTCTTCTTTGTTCTTTGACTATTTTTTAACCCATTTTTTAATGTTGACTTGTATAAGCTGTTTATATATGTTGGATGTTAACCCCTTTTCAGTCATATTATTTGCAAATATTTTCTCCCATTCAGTAAGTTGTCTTTTTGTCTGTTTATGGTCTCCTTTGCTGTAAAAGATTTTAAGTTTAATTAGGTTGCATTTGTTTATTTTTGCTTTTATTTTCCTTGCTTTAGGAGACAGATCCCAAAACAGTATTGCTACGATTTATGTCAGAGTCCTAGGCACAGCATAATAGAAAAAAAAATAGAAATCCTAAGGAAAGAAAGAATTAAACTGTCACTGTTTACAAATGATGTGATAGTATACATAAAAAATTCTAAATATGCCGCCAGAAGACTACAAGAGCTCACCAATGAATTCAATAAACTTTCAGGATACAAAATGAATATACAGAAATCTGTGGCATTTCTATACAGTAACAATGAACTGCCAGAAAAAGAAATAAAGGAAACAATCTCATTTATCATCATATCAAAAATAATAATATAATTAGGAATAAACCTACCTCAAGAGGTAAAAGACCTATATTCATAAAACTGTAAGACACTGATAAAAATAATTGAAGATGACTTAAATACAAAGATATACCTTTTTCTCAGGTTGAAAGAATATTGTTAAAATGACTGTACTCCTAAATGCAATCTACAGATTCAATGCAATCCCTATCAAAATATGAATGACATTTTTCACAGAACTAGAACAAATAATCTTAAAATTTGTATGGAAATACAGAAGAATCTAAACATAGCCAAAACAATCTTGAGAAAGAAGAATAGAGCAGGAAGAATCATCCCCACCTAAATTCAGGCTATAGTATAAAACTACAGTAACCAAAACAGTATGTTACCGGCACAAAAACAGAAACATAGATGAGTGGAGCATAACAGAGAATCCAGAAGTATACCCATGCACTTATGGTCAATTAATCTATGACAAAGGAGACAAGAATATACAATGGGAAAAAGACAGTCTCTTCAGTAAGCAGTGCTGGGAAAACTGGACAGCTACACATTAAAGAATGAAATTAGAACACTACTTAACACCATACCCAAAAATAAACTCAAAATGGATTAAAGACCTTAATATATCAGAACCCATAAATTGCATTCTGAAAATTATAAGCTGGTTTTCTAATAAGTTCAGAACAATAATTTTCATCAAAACCCTGACAGTGGAAAGACAAGGATTCCCATGTATTTCAGTTACCAATTAATTGACTCTTAGTTCTAAATTCAGACTTTATTGTCTACTCTGAAAATGGATATGGGTTTCTAAAATATTTTTCCTTTAATAGCTGGTGCAGTGTTAACCTTAGATAAAAGGGTGCCGTAAGGACCTAGTAGAAGAAAGGGTTTTCCTTCTTTGATCTGGGGCAGCCTGGCTGGCTTCTTCCCCAGACCCAGGCTCCTGCAGTGCATGTCAGCCAGCAGATAGCAGCTTCACTTGGCACAGTCTCTGCCTGGTTTTCTAACAGAGTGCCTCCAGCGAGGCATCTGCCTGTGAACTGCTTTCCCTAGTCTCATAGCAGGCATATTTCTGGCAAGTTACACCACCACAGCAGCTCCTCTACCATCCAGTGACCTCAGCTGTGACCTCCTCCAGCAAGGTCAGGATCATAGCCTTAGGGGTGGGGCGAGCGCTGCCTTGGGCAGTCATCTCATCTGCAGAGTAATGACAGCTCCTTAAATCTACTATTCCTATATTCGTTAGAGTTTTCTTTAGTTCTTATTAACCTATTCCTCCCACTGAAATTCTTTATGGTGGTTACTAATTTTTTATATTAAATGATCTTTGTTCAAATTCCTATGTCATTTCTCTCCCCTGATTAGATCTTGATTAATATATCATGATGGTGAAAGAGGACAGTGAAAAAAGCTGGCTTGAAACTCAACTTTAAAAACTAAGATCAGGGCGTCTGGCCTTACCACTTCATGGGAAATAGAAGGGGAAAAAGTGGAAGCAGTGACAGATTTTATTTTCTTGGGCTCCAAAATCACTGTGGATGGTGACTGCAGCCACGAAATAAAAAGATGCTTGCTCCTTGGAAGGAAAGCTATGACAAACCTAGACAGTGTATTAAAAACAGAGACATCATTTTTTCCCAAAAAGGTGTGTATAGTCAAAGTCAAAGTTGTGATTCTTACACCAGTCATATATAGATGTGAGAGCTGGATCATAAAGAAATCTGAGCACTAAAGAATTGATGCTTTTGAACTGTGGTATTGGAGAAGACTCTTGAGAGTCCCTTGGACTGCAAGGAGATCAAACCAGCAGTCTTAAATAAGCCTGAATATTCACTGGAAAGACTGATGCTGAAGCTGAAGCTCCGATACTTTGGCCACTTGAGGCCAAGAGTTGACTCATTGGAAAAGACCCTGATTCTGGAAAAGACCGAAGGCAAAAAGAGAAGAGGGCAACAGAGAATGAGATGGTTAGAGAGCATCACCAACTCAATAGACGTGAATATGAGCAAACTCCAGAGGATAGTGGAGGACAGGGAAGTCTGACCTGCTACAGTCTGTGGGATCTCAAAGAGTCGGACACGATTTAGCAACTGAACAATAACAGCAGGATATCATGGTTAAATCATTTCTGATGCAGAATGTTCCTTTCAATATATTCCTAAAATTATGAGATTAACATAACTTCAGGGATATACTTAAACTGTTAAAGCATAGGAGGGAGGGCATGACCCAAAGGAAGTAGAACATGGGATGGCTTTTCAACTCTAATAAGCTGCCTTTAGGAAGAACAGAATAGTCACTACTGCCTAGAATAGTCACTACTGCCTGAAGTATCAGAAACTGAAGGCTTATGAAACTGCTTAATTCAACTTCCAATTTCAGAGGAACTTTTCTTTTTCAAAGTGGAAAAAAAAAAGTGAAAAGTGAAAGGGTTAGTTTCTGAGTCATGTCCAGCTCTTTGAGCCATCAGGCTCCTCTGTCCATGAAATTCTCTAGGCAAGACTACTAGAGTGGGTAGCCATTCCCTTCTCCAAAGTGAACTCAGTGATAATTAGGATTTGTTTCCTTTTGCACTGTACTACCTCAAGAATATGATTTAACTCACACCTAATCTTCATTTGGGTCCATCTGAATATGATGTAGGGACACGTGTGAGTTAAATATTATTGAAAGTCACAGTACCATTTCTTCCTTCAAAGTAGATGTGTAAAAAACACCATAAAATCTACCCCTCATAAAATATTCGTTGTATAAGATACCTTTCACAAATATCTTACATTTTTTTCCCTATTGCTTAGTTTTTAATGAGTTTTTATACAATTTGTTTTAATCCTAACTATACAACAGTACATTCGAGAATGGAAACAATCATAAGAGAGCTTAGAACAATTAACATGCTAACAGAAAGTGAAGAAAAGATGGCCCTGGCCAGTATTCCAGGCAGTTATCACTGATCCAAAATTACGTATTCCTCAAGAAGCCAGTGCACAGAAATGTAAGAAACAGCCAAGCCTCTTTGCAGAGCCTAGGTCCATATTGACAATATTTCCACATGGATAGCCTGCTTTCGTCACTTAATGAAAACACTGCACAACATCTTTAATTACAGTTTCACCAAATGTGAAGCATCACTAACTACAGTTTACACCAAAACTTTCTCTGTGGCCCCCTTTGCAACTATGTGTCTAGCTGATGTCCTCTCTATCTGCCAAAGCTTATGTCCTGAGACATCACTGCATGATCAGACTCAGCACCAGCCTGCCATTCACTTGAATCCTGATTTTACCCTTTTGTGTTGTGTGACCTTGGGCAAGTCATTTTACATTTCCGTGCCTCAGTTTCCTCATCTGTGCAATAGGGATCTTAATCATTCTTACCTCACAGGGAATCAGTATGACAGAGAAGGCAACAGCAACCCACTCCAGTACTCTTGCCTGGAAAATCCCATGGACGGAGAAGCCTGGTAGGCTGCAGTCCATGGGATCACGAAGAGTCGGACACGACTGAGCGACTTCACTTTCACGTTCCACTTTCATGCATTGAAGGAAATGGCCCACTCCAGTGTTCTTGCCTGGACAATCCCAGGGACGGGAGCCTGGTGGGCTGCCGTCTATGGGGTCACACAGAGTCGGACACGACTGAAGTGATTTAGCAGCAGTAGCAGCTTAGGAGATATGTAGAACGTCTTAGGACAGGTTCTGGCACACAGTGGGTGCTATGCTATCTGACAATCCTCCTCTGATGTCCGTGGGTTCTTACCCAGCCCCTTGCAAGTAGTTTAACAAACCTGTTCAGCTCTGTGGCTCTAGGATCTGCCTGACTCCAGGCCTGAGCTCACTGGGAATAAGAGCAGTGTGGTCTCCTCTGCCTCCTACCTGAAACTCAAAACTCCTCCTTGCCTCTCAGGGTAGATTATAATCAAAATCAGAGTAGGATTATACATTTGCCTTACTTTTTAATCCTCCTCAGTAAACTAGGCTGGAGTCTGGCCTAAATTAAAGGCTAGATAAATACTTCTTAGTGGATTATACGACATCAGCAATGTGGCTAATGATTTTTCACGGTGGCTACACTTGGGATTAAATCCAAACTCCTTGACCCACAAGTCATATTCTTGTCCCAGCCTCCTCCCATGTCATCCTCCCCTTGTTCACAAATTAGATCTTTTTTTTTGTTTAAAAAAAAAAAGTTCTTTTTTAAAAACTTTTTATTTTGTATTGTGGTATAGCCAACTAAAAACATTGTGATAGTTTCAGATGAACAGCAAAGGGGCTCAGCCATATGTACATGTATCCATTTTCCAAACTCCCCTCCCATCCAGGCTGCCACATAGGACTGACTAGAGTTCCATGTGCTATAAAAGGTCCTTGCTGGTTATCTGCTTTAAATATAGCTAACTATCCCTCCTCCACAACAGATTCACAGACTTAAGAGAATGAATTTATGATTGCCAATGTGGGGTGGGAGATCTTTGAAAATAAATTATTTCCTGCTAGCTCCATCTTTCTCCTTAAGTAGTAGCTTAAAGCTTCACCTCCCCAGAGAGGCTCTTCTAAAGTAAATTCTCCTCTGATGCATTGTTTTTTCTATCTCAGCTTCTAACACGTTTGTAATTGGTATATTTTATTTGCTAGTTAAATTCAGGGTTGTCTCCCTACTAAGTGCTAAAATTTTTTTGGAAAGCAGAGTTCAACATGTGCTTACTGAATGAATAAACCAAATTTTACTGCTTTTTTGTAGCAGTGGAAGGAGGTGGCTATGAAAGCATCAGAGCATGGCATGGTCTCAGTGTGACAGAAAAAAACAACACCACCAAATTATACCCATTAAAACATCAACCCTGGAGTCCAGGAGGAACTAACACTGGGGAAAGCAGCATTTACATGTCTGATGCCTGACCCATGTCTCAGCAATATGGCCAAGTCTTTCCTGATTCCCAAGAATCTGGAACTGGAAACACAAGTAAGTCTCTGAATGACATATTTTAACTTGACCTGTGGAGTAGCCCATTGCTTGCTGCCTAAATGGCCTTGATAAAGAGGGTGCAGCAGAGTTGTTTCTGCTTCCATTCAGGCAGACATGCAGAGTTAACATATGCAGTTCCAGATAGTGATCAGAGCAGAGAGGCAAAGGCTTAAGCATTATCAGCAGATGAGTGAGGATAAATCCCAATGAAATAATGTCATCTTCATCTTCAGGAGAGTATGGAGTGAGATTTGTCAAGAGACCAGTATAAAACCTTTAGCAGCTTTCTACACACAGAGAGGAAAGAGAGAAAATTCAGAAATTGTAAATCAGTATGTTGTAAAAATACAGTCAGTTTAAGTGCACTGGGATTGTCAATATTTATAGGGCATTATAGGTTTTTTGTTTAGTTTTTTTTTTTAAATAGGGCAAATAATACCTTTATAATATGCCTGTTACGAAATCTTATTCTGAAGTATCAATCTATTTTAAATCAAGACATGTGTACCAGGAAGGCTGCTGCCTTCAATAGTGACAGAACAGAGCAGAGGATAAAGAGAATATATTCAGATGATAAAACATCCCTTATATGTCATAGACTTGAATATCTACATAAAGAAAAGGAAAGAAGTAATATTCTACACTTTGATTCCCTTCCAAAGAAGCAGAGATTGCTCCCTTGATTTTATTTCTCTTATAATCTTCCCATATTTTAAATATTTGTTATCCTCTATTTAAACATTTTTCAACTCCCACTAATATGTGTTTTCTAAAATCAACAAAATTATCATAGCCTGCTACCAATTAATGAATAGCTTTACATTACATATTTTAAAACCCCAGCCAGATAAGCTTTGTTCTACAATTTAACAAGTAGGTCAGCTAAGTCTATAGGAAAACCAATACCTATAATCTCAAAGTGGACAGAAATGGTTACAAAACAAAACATAGTTACTTAATGAATACATCTGCAAATAGTGAATAAATGAAGATTCAAAAACAATACTCAGATGGGTTAGCTTTTTAACCACATTTTACATAAATATTTTGCTTACTCAAAGATTTATGTAAATAAAATTGAGATGGTAGATAATTTATTATAACTCATAGTGTTTTTCCTCAGAAGAACAGCATAAAAATAGCATTATTACAGAAACATAAAATCCTCCCAGCACACTAATATCACATATATTGTAAACCAACAAAATTTAAACAATTTGTTTAAGCAAAAATTTTATCAATTAAATATTGTGCTTATTGTGGGATTGTGAAAAATCAGAATTTGGTAAATAATTCCTATCTTGTGATTAGGAACTAATATAAATTATACTTATATGACTAAAGCTTAATAGTGAGAACATGTGAGTGGACACATTATAGACTTAGGTCCTTTTTCTACATCAGGTAGGCATTTTCTAACTGAATACACCACAATATCAGGCAGTAATTAAGAAGGCAGTTATACTTCAAATTGACTGTCTCCAGAAGAGAATGGGCTGGATTAATGGCCTCACTACCAAATTTAGTAGTCAAATTAATAAAATCAGGTTTCAACAAAACAGCTCACTGACAGCTATAATCAAATTCCACGTATCAAGGCATTTGACCACTGGGTCTGTTGTGAGATTTACCATTTATCTTCAGTTACACATGAAGTTCATTGCTTTGTTCACAGAAGTGCATGGAGATCGACCTGGTGCCCTCTTCCTAACAAAACCATTTCACAGTTTCTGCATCTTACTCCAGAAAATGTATAACTGATGGGGGTTCTGACCAGGAGGTATCAAACTTAGCTAACTAGAAAATAAGGGAAGGGTGGGGATAGGAAATGGATCTTAAAACATTAAATTAGGCATAAAGGCATGCACCTCCACTCCTAAAGGTATATGAATAAATTCAGCTGTAAAATAGACTGCCAAGGATGTGACTCATTTTGTTCTATACAGAAGTCTTAATATGATAAACTCATGACTGGCTTCACATCAACCTTCTGTACCTTAAGGGTATATAGAATACATTTTCACAAAGTCTCTGACCACCACGACCTTAACCCCAGCTCTGCCACTGCCTCTAGCACATTCAGAGCAACACTGGGATTTATCAGCTGGGCTGCCTCAACCCTCACATCTAATTCTGACCGTTGACCTCTGGAAAAACAGAATAAAGGGGTGGGAGTGGGGGTAGGGTGAAAGAAAATAAGAATAAAAATACATTGAGGTTTGAAGTTGCTGAGATATATAAGGATTGCAAATAATACATTAATTTTAAACACATTTGAAGGTAGAGTTTTTTGGAAAAGGTATTTACTTATCAAATATTCCTTCTTTTTAAACATGTGCTAACATCATGGAAACTACTATGAGTAAATTTTAATTTTTAACCTCATTCTAAGACTTCATATAATTTTAAAACCAATTTAAGAAGTGAATATTTATGGAAAAGTATTTCTATGTAATGATACAAATAATATATTTAAGTATATATTACCATTATATACAAAACATTAAAATTGTACTGCTTCTAAGTATTATAAAATGTCATTCAATCTCTATTTTTTATTATTTTATACCAGGTATGCTTATTTTTTTACTTTTAAAATATTTCAAAAATAGTCTTTTTTCCCTCATTTTCTTGGTTGAAGATTATTTTACTTAGAGGATACAATATTCCTAGAGATTTGACTCTATCATTTATTCACTTCTGTTCTCAATTAATTCAGTTAGGTAAATATCTTACTGAGTTGATCTGGAATTTTGCAGGGATAAATAAGAGTATTGGATAAGGAAAAATCAGGGAACAGTCTCTTGAATAAGATGTTGGTTGGGTGAGGGTGGAGTCACATGGAAAGTCATTTTTTTGTTTGAGAGATATGATGGTCATGGGAAGACAGAAACTTTTTAATTGCTATCAGTTTCTCCTTGGCATATGGCAATGGTTTCCTTCAGGCAAAGAATAGGTGACCAAACCTCCAGCAGGCATGTCAGCACCATTTCTCAATGTACCTTCACTGTAGTTCTGGCACCCCATGCCTCCACTTATACAATTTCATAACATGTTTTTGTGCCCACCTACACAAAAAGCTTCTCCTGTCTCTTCATTCTTCCATTCCAAACACTACCATTCCAAACACTTCCATTCCTACCTAATAGGATAGGTAGAATTCTACGAATAATCCCCAATAACCTCATCCTTAAGTGAATCTTTCCCTTGTGGATACAATTATAGCACTTCAGTGATTATGTTGTTACATGGCAAAAAGTAACACTGCATATATAATTAAAGTTTCTAATTTGCAGATCTTAAAACAGGGAGATAATTCAAGTGTGCCAGGCCGAATAGCAATTTTTCTCCAGCTGATAGAAGAGGGGTACATCAGAGAGATTTAAAAGCATAAGAAGGAAGCAAAGTGTCATTGATGACTCTGAAGATAGAGGAAGCCAGGAGGAAGAATCAGGGAATGGCCTGGAGGAGTAAGAGCACCTACAGCTAGCAAAGAACCTCAGACCTGTAACCACAAAGAACTAAATTTTGCTCAGGACTGAATGAGCATAGAACCGAATTCTTCCTAAAAGCCTCCAGTTCACAGTCCAGTAGGCTGAACCTTGAATTCACCCCTAATCAGAGAACCTGGCTGAGCTCACCTGGACTTACAGAACTGTGAGTTAATGAACGGGTGCTGTTTCAAGTTGCTAAATCCATGGTGATCTCTTACGCGGCAATAGGAAACTAATGCAACTAATACCTGTGGCAGTACTTTTACCTCAGACAGATTTAGATTTCAAATTTTGTTCTTGTTGTTGTTTCCACTGTCTTACAAGTGAAAGTCTGCTTCTTAAGGAAAATAAATAACTAAATACATAATTGTGTACAGTCATAAAAACAAACGTGAACCCTGGCTAGACATTTCATACTTNAGTTCTAACTGTTGCTTCCTGACCTGCATACAGATTTCCCAAGAGGCAGGTTAGGTAATCTGGTATTCCCATCTCTTTCAGAATTTTCCACAGTTTATTTCATGGAAGCATGCATCAATTACTTTGGGGAGAATGACAGAAAGAGATAATACAACTCCTTATTCAAAATGTTTAGACCATACTGTTTTAAAATTCAGAATTTTTCAAATTTTGCAGGGAGAAGCTAATGCACAAATGTATATTGTATAACAGCTATAGCAGAGTATAGAAGAGCAGACAGTAATAAAACATGGCATATATCTGTCTCTTATACACATCTAGATGTGTATAAGAGACAGATATAAGGATTGCAAATAATACATTAATTTTAAACACATTTGAAGGTAGAGTTTTTTGGAAAAGGTATTTACTTATCAAATATTCCTTCTTTTTAAACATGTGCTAACATCATGGAAACTACTATGAGTAAATTTTAATTTTTAACCTCATTCTAAGACTTCATATAATTTTAAAACCAATTTAAGAAGTGAATATTTATGGAAAAGTATTTCTATGTAATGATACAAATAATATATTTAAGTATATATTACCATTATATACAAAACATTAAAATTGTACTGCTTCTAAGTATTATAAAATGTCATTCAATCTCTATTTTTTATTATTTTATACCAGGTATGCTTATTTTTTTACTTTTAAAATATTTCAAAAATAGTCTTTTTTCCCTCATTTTCTTGGTTGAAGATTATTTTACTTAGAGGATACAATATTCCTAGAGATTTGACTCTATCATTTATTCACTTCTGTTCTCAATTAATTCAGTTAGGTAAATATCTTACTGAGTTGATCTGGAATTTTGCAGGGATAAATAAGAGTATTGGATAAGGAAAAATCAGGGAACAGTCTCTTGAATAAGATGTTGGTTGGGTGAGGGTGGAGTCACATGGAAAGTCATTTTTTTGTTTGAGAGACATGATGGTCATGGGAAGACAGAAACTTTTTAATTGCTATCAGTTTCTCCTTGGCATATGGCAATGGTTTCCTTCAGGCAAAGAATAGGTGACCAAACCTCCAGCAGGCATGTCAGCACCATTTCTCAATGTACCTTCACTGTAGTTCTGGCACCCCATGCCTCCACTTATACAATTTCATAACATGTTTTTGTGCCCACCTACACAAAAAGCTTCTCCTGTCTCTTCATTCTTCCATTCCAAACACTACCATTCCAAACACTTCCATTCCTACCTAATAGGATAGGTAGAATTCTACGAATAATCCCCAATAACCTCATCCTTAAGTGAATCTTTCCCTTGTGGATACAATTATAGCACTTCAGTGATTATGTTGTTACATGGCAAAAAGTAACACTGCATATATAATTAAAGTTTCTAATTTGCAGACCTTAAAACAGGGAGATAATTCAAGTGTGCCAGGCCGAATAGCAATTTTTCTCCAGCTGATAGAAGAGGGGTACATCAGAGAGATTTAAAAGCATAAGAAGGAAGCAAAGTGTCATTGATGACTCTGAAGATAGAGGAAGCCAGGAGGAAGAATCAGGGAATGGCCTGGAGGAGTAACAGCACCTACAGCTAGCAAAGAACCTCAGACCTGTAACCACAAAGAACTAAATTTTGCTCAGGACTGAATGAGCATAGAACCGAATTCTTCCTAAAAGCCTCCAGTTCACAGTCCAGTAGGCTGAACCTTGAATTCACCCCTAATCAGAGAACCTGGCTGAGCTCACCTGGACTTACAGAACTGTGAGTTAATGAACGGGTGCTGTTTCAAGTTGCTAAATCCATGGTGATCTCTTACGCGGCAATAGGAAACTAATGCAACTAATACCTGTGGCGGTACTTTTACCTCAGACAGATTTAGATTTCAAATTTTGTTCTTGTTGTTGTTTCCACTGTCTTACAAGTGAAAGTCTGCTTCTTAAGGAAAATAAATAACTAAATACATAATTGTGTACAGTCATAAAAACAAACGTGAACCCTGGCTAGACATTTCATACTTGTTAATAACTCCCTTCTGGGGGAAGGCAATGGCACCCCACCCCAGTACTCTTGCCTGGAAAATCCAATGGACGGAGTAGCCTGGTGGGCTGCAGTCCATGGGGTCGCTCAGTCTGTCCAACAGTCGGACAGACTGAGCGACTTCACTTTCACTTTTCTCTTTCATGCATTGGAGAAGGAAATGGCAACCCACTCCAGTATTCTTGCCTGGAGAATCCCAGGGATGGGGGAGCCTGGTGGGCTGCCGTCTATGGGGTCACACAGAGTCGGACACGACTGAAGTGACTTAGCAGCAGCAGCAGCAGCAATAACTCCCTTCTACCCTCATTCTCTGAGTATTAGGAACCATAAAGAGATTCACTAAATAGCTGAGTTTGAGCTTTAATATACACCTCAAAAATTGCCTGGGACTTTCCTGATGGTTCAGTGTTTGGGGCTTTGCCATCCAGGGCAGGGGGTGAGGGCTTCAACCTTGGTCAGGGACCTGGGATCCCATATGCCTCATGGCCCAAAAACCAAAACATAAAACAGAAGCAATATTGTAACGAATTCAAAAAGACTTTTAAAATGGTTCATGTTTTTAAAAAATCTTTTAAAACAATGCCTTTTAAAGCTCTCGACCATTTCAGAAGGAATTATATATAAAATATATTTTTTCTCCTCCTAATCATCTTCATCAAAATTGCCATTAGCTATCATTAATTGAGTATATTTTCAGCTTTGCTTAGCACTTAATACACATCTTATTTAATTCTTAATGCAGGAAGGTACACAAAACTGAGGTTGAAAAAGGATAAGTTTCAGGGTATTTGTGTGTCCTGTGGTTGAGGAAGTGGTTAGGGAAAGTATTTTGACTAAAAGCTAGGAAAGGCAAGAAGAATGCCAAGGAGTGGTGTTACATTTCCACCACAGACCATGAGGAATAGCATCTTCAGGGCTAAGTTTAAACTAAATAAGGTGGCAATAAGGAGAAGATAATTGAAGAAAGTGTTTAACTGGTGAGGTAGTCAGGAAATTTTTCAACAGGTCATGTAAAAGATGATGAATATTCCAATCCATCTGGCCTTAAAGTATCTTATTTTTAAATATTTTTCTACTTCTGAAGTATACTACATAATTCCATGATTTACTGGAGACTTACAAAATAAATGTAGAATGTAGCCTATCTTTCGGATGATCCAAGTTCATCACTAGACACTGTTGACAGTATTGAGGTTAAGAAGCAGTAATGCCCTTTGGAATTACTGAGATAAATTCCAATCCATCTGGCCTTAAAGTATCTTATTTTTAAATATTTTTCTACTTCTGAAGTATACTACATAATTCCATGATTTACTGGAGACTTACAAAATAAATGTAGAATGTAGCTTATCTTTTGGATGATCCAAGTTCATCACTAGACACTGTTGACAGTATTGAGGTTAAGAAGCAGTAATGCCCTTTGGAATTACTGAGATAAGTTAATAGTGTTCTTCGGTGGGTTCTTAACTCTATAGAACCATTTCCTTTTCCTTATTCTTTAGCCAGAGTGTTTTATCCTATTCTTCTCACCAGCATCACTGTTTCTATAATTTATAATCTGCTGTCACTTCCTCTAGGTGATTTGTATGTAGTTGGATACACCTTATACAGTGGAAGGAATCTTACAGAATATAGATAAACTTCCTGGCATCAACCTTTGTCCTACCCAATTCTGAATTAGAAAACATTAAGGAAGCATTATTCAACCTTAAAAAGAGGATATTCTGATACATGCTACAACACGGATGAATCGTGGGGACGTTATGCTAAGTGAAGTAAGCCAGTCATAAAAGGACAAATACTGTGCCGATTCCATTTATATGAGGTACCTAAAGTAGTCAAATTCAAAGTCATAGTGACAGAAAGTACAAAGGTGTTTGCCAGGGGCTAAGGGGAGGGGAGAATGAGGACCTGTTTTACGGGTTTCACTTGGGGAAGATGAAAATGTTCCCAAGATGGCGATGACGGCTGCACAACAATGTAAATGTACTTCAGAATAGTTCAAATGGTAAAATTTATGTTATGTATCTTACCATACACAAAAAAGCATCTGCATTGGTGAGATTGCCCAAGGAAAATACAAACAAAAACAGAAGGACACTGAGAACAGGTCCAGGAAACAATAGAGAGAGCATACAGAAATAAGACAACCTGGGAAAAGGGGGCTCTTTGCCATCAAGAGAAGGCAGATTAATGTGAGGCTGAGGATGGAGAGAGAAAAGAGGACTCAAATGTCAGTGACTGCAGACAAGTACCTGCCATCTGGAGAATGACACCTGGCTTTGGCATTGAGGTAACCTCAAGAAAAGTTACATTAAAATAGTGGAGGCAGAGCCAGATTAAAATGTGTTAAATAAATGGGAGGAAACAAAACACAGAGTATACATGGCATTTATAGAAAACTTCTCTATTACTTTGTGGCACTAGTGGTAAAGAACCTGCCTGCCTATGCTGACAGATGTAAGAAATGTGGGTTTGATCCCTGGGTCAGGAAAATCTCCTGGAGGAGAGCATGGCAACCCACTGCAGTATTCTTGCCTGGAGAATCCCATGACAGAGGACCCTGGCCAGCTACAGTCCATGGAGTCGCAAAGAGTCAGACACAGCTGAAGCGACTTTGCATGCAGTTCAGTTCAGTCGATCAGTCGTGTCTGACTCTTTACGACCCCATGAATTGAAGCACGCCAGGCCTCCCTGTCCATCACCATCTCTCGGAGTTCACTCAGACTCATGTCCATCGAGTCCGTGATGCCATCCAGCCATCTCATCCTCTGTTGTCCCCTTCTCCTCCTGCCCCTAATCCCTCCCAGCATCAGAGTCTTTTCCAATGAGTCAACTCTTCTCATGAGGTGGCCAAAGTATTGGAGTTTCAGCTTTAGCATCATTCCTTCCAAAGAAATCCCAGGGCTGATCTCCTTCAGAATGGACTGCTTGGATCTCCTTGCAGTCCAAGGGACTCTCAAGAGTCTTCTCCAACACCACAGTTCAAAAGCATCAATTCTTCGGCACTCAGCTTTCTTCACAGTCCAACTTTCATATCCATACATGACTACTGGAAAAACCATAGCCTTGACTANGTTTCTCATGATGTACTCTGCATATAAGTTAAATAAGCAGAATGACAATATACAGCCTTGACGTACTCCTTTTCCTATTTGGAACCAGTCTGTTGTTCCATGTCCAGTTCTAACTGTTGCTTCCTGACCTGCATACAGATTTCCCAAGAGGCAGGTTAGGTAATCTGGTATTCCCATCTCTTTCAGAATTTTCCACAGTTTATTTCATGGAAGCATGCATCAATTACTTTGGGGAGAATGACAGAAAGAGATAATACAACTCCTTATTCAAAATGTTTAGACCATACTGTTTTAAAATTCAGAATTTTTCAAATTTTGCAGGGAGAAACTAATGCACAAATGTATATTGTATAACAGCTATAGCAGAGTATAGAAGAGCAGACAGTAATAAAACATGGCATATATCTACCAAAAAAAAAAATACTTGCACTTTATGAAATAAATAACATCATGTTAATTAAGGTTTGATTTTGTTGCCTTACCACAAACTAATCAAAAAAATAAAAAAATTTGTTTTCAGGGCTTTTAGATTTTAAATTGTGGCTAGAAGAATGTAGACCTCTATTCAAAATAATTGATAGCTAGTAGGCCAGAGGGACCTCCCAGGTAGTACTGCAGGAGACACAAGTGATGAGGGCTTGATCCCTAGGTCAGGAAGATCCCCTGGAGTAGGAAATGGGCAATCCACTCCAGTATTCTGGAAATGTAAAATACGATTGGCCAAAGAGCCTGGCAGGCTACAGTCTAAGGGGCTGCAAAGAGTTGGACACGACTGAGTTACTGAACCCACACACAGGAGGCCAGAACTAATGAAAAAGATATTTTCTCAGATAAGTTGGTAGGATGCTCAGTTTTCTATATTATTGGATATCAGATCATACATTTGACCTCTCCTTATATCTGTGCAGATAAACTAAGTCATCTAATTCCAAACTCCCAGTTTTGCTGTTTATTTATATATTATTAGATTATGATGTGTTAAAGATTCTTTTAAACTGAGTATTTAAGAAAAGCACAACTTGCTTTGTAAAATCATTGATGAGGGATAGTTTCATTAATAGACCAAACGTAGAATGTGTTTTAAAGATAAGTGACATAAAATAAAAAACATGTGAAATGTGTTAATCCTAACTAGACTTACAGTTGACACTCCTGGAAGTAAGGAAAGTATGATAACCAAAGAAGTTTATTCAGTGCAAATCATGGATGAAAATTAAATTGTCTTGTCAGGCCTTCTTATTCATGGTTCTCAATGTTAATCTATCAGCATACAGTACAATTCCTTTAACTGAAGTTAGTGAAACAGTTTGCTATCCCCTCAAACAAAGGACAAACTGTAAGATGACATCCTGGGTTCCTCAGTGGTGTTCCTATTAACTCTGACTCTTTGGCCTAGAGTGGATGGAATCCACCTGCAGTTGAATGTGAAAGGAAAAAAATAATAGGTAAAACCAATACAATATTGTAAAGTAATTAACCTCCAATTAAAATAAATAAATTTATATTAAAAATAATAGGCCAAAAGTCCAATACTTTTGTAAAGGCTGAGATTAGCAGCCAACATTTTTTATATCACACAAGATAAAATCTGACAGCATTCCCATAGTCAAATTTCCTACCCACCACCGAAGACAAGGACTTGACCTTTAGATTTGTTTTCACCAGATTCAACCCTGGAAACACAAAAGACCTTTCCTATCAAATCCTAACAAGTAAGTTAATGGTAGAAGTTGGATATTATTGATGCCCCAGATGAATCAAGTGCATTCAATATCCTTTATCTCTCAGCCAAATCAGAGAACCTACTTTCCCAGAGAATAACAATCATTACAGTCCACTGAGTCTTGTTTTTCCAATCGTTTCCGTGGCAGCTGGCTACTGAGAAGTTGTTAGGGAATTGAAAGAAGGCAGCATGAGGAGGGGCAGATGGCTCCTTTGGGTTTATTTCACCAAACGTGGCAGCTGTGAAACCCACTAATGTTCCAAGCGTTCATATAAAATGCTTGCAAAAGGGGCCAAGTTAAGGAAGAGCCACAGAGCAACATTCCTGATGTGTTCCTCTTTCTCTTGCTATAGAACAGCCCCTGAGAACATTAAATGCAGATTTGGAACTAACATATCCAGCCTGCACTTGATCCAGAATGTAATCAGACTGCAGGAATAAGCTAAAACTGATTATTGCAAGTATTTTCTTTACTTAAAATAAAACCTTGAAAGATAGCAAGTAATAAGGGAAACAATAAAGGCAATGAAGTACCCTTGGCAGATTTGTTATTTTCCATTTTTTGATTATAAATGTGAATGTAATGTGATATTGCATTGTGATTTTGATTTCTATTTCCCTGATGGCTAACATATTGGTAATCTTTTCATGTGCTTTTTCACCATTTGCATATCTTATTTGAAGGAATACCTATTCAAGTCTTTGTCCTTTTAAAACTTGATCTTTTATCTTTTTGTTGTATTATAAGAATTCTTTATACATTCTGGATATTAAACATTTATGAGATATATGATTTGCAAATAAGTTTTACCATTCTGTAGGCTGTCTTTTCACATACTTCAAAATGTCCTTAGACGGACCAAAGTTTTTAATTTTTATGAGTTCCCATTTACTTTTCTTTTGTTGCTCTGGTTTCTTTCTTTATTAAAATGCAACCATGTGGTATGTGTGTGTGTGGTGTGTGTAGATAAAATGATAGGAATAGATATATAGATATAGATGTAATATACAAAAATATGTATGTGTAATATGCACATACATGTGTGGTTAATTAATAAAAATAAAGCCAGTATTCTCACATACATTAACTTATCACATCTCTTCTACAACATTCTATCATCATCGTCATCATCGTTATTACCAAGAGGAAACTAAGCCTTTGATCAATTTGTGATTGGCCAGAAAGTGCACAAATTAGAAGTGGCAGAATTTTCTGTCTCTAAATATGAGACAGTAATGTGAGTTTGACACATTAGGAGTGAATAATGAGTCATATGGAAAAATTACGCTGAAAGAAGCTACACTTTAAAATTTTTCCCAGAAGAGTTTTTAAATCTATCTTATCCAAATTTCTTCAGAATTCTTTTTTACTAGTCATAGTTTTTTTTCTTTTTTTGCTTTTTACTGAGGTATAGTTGATATACAATATTATCAATATATGTTACAGGTGTACAGTATAGTAACTCATAATATTTAAAGATTATACTTCATTTATATCAATAGTTATTATAAAATATTGGCTATAGGCCCTGTGTTGAGCACTAAATCCATTAGCTTATTTTATACATAATAGTTTGTATCTCATAATTCTTAATCCTTATGTTGCCCCTCCATCCTTCTCTCTCCCCACTGGTAACTACTAGTTTGTTCACTATAGCTATGAGTCTGTTTCTTTTAGATTCCACATGTGTGGAATAATCATACAATATTTCTCTTTCTCTAACTTATTTCACTTGGTATAATATCCTTTACGTTGATCCATGTCTACATGCTCAGTCACTAAATTGTGTCCAACTCTTTGCAACCGCATGGACTGTAGCCCACCAGGCTCCTCTGTCCATGGGATTTTTCAGGCAAGGATACTGGGGTGGGTTGCCATTTCCTTCTCCATGAGATCTTCCCAAGCCAGAGATCAAATTTGTGTCTTCTGCATTGGCAGGTGGATTCTTTATCACTGAGCCATCAGGGAAGCCCCTAATTCTATCAATGTTGTTGCGAATGGCAAAATTTCATTCTTTTTTATGGCCAAGGAGTATTCCATTTTGTATATATATACAGCACCTCTTATTTCTCCATTTATCTGTTAATGGACACTTAGGTTGCTTGGCAGTTGGAAATAACGCTGCTATGAACATTGGTGGTTTATCATTTCAAAGAACCAGCTTTTAGTTTCATTTATCTTTTCTATTTTTTTAGTCTCTATTTTATTTTTTCTCTGATCTTTATGATTTCTTGCCTTCTACTCACTTTGAGCTGTTGCTCTTCCTTCTCTGCCTCATCTAGGTGTAGGTTTAGGTGGTTCACTTGAGATTTTTTTCCTTTCCTGAGGTAAACTTGTGTGGCTGTACTTCCCTCTTACAGCTGCTTTTGCTGCATCCCACAGGTTTTTGGATCATCATGTTTTCATTTTCATTGTCTCTAGGTATTATTAGAATTTCCTCTCTGAAAATAAAACTGCTTATAATACCTTCAGGCACTTTTTATTCAGTGATCCCTTGGATGTTTAGCAGCATGTTGCTGTCGTCGTTGTTTAGTCTCTAAGTTGTATCCAACTCTGTGCGACCCCGTGGACTATAGTCTGCCAGGCTCCTCTGTCCATGGGATTTGCCAGGAAAGAAATACTGGAGTGGGTTGCCACTTCTTTCTCCAGAGAACCCTCCTGACCCAGGGATCAAACTTAGATCTCCTGCTTGGCAGGCAGATTCTTTAGTACTGAGCCACTTAGGAAGCCCACAGCATATTGTTTACAGACGCTAAGTATTTTTTAAAAATTTAATAAAACTTGACAAATATTTCTTAATTTTGTCCCATGTGTCAAAATAGAGACTTGTTCCTAGAACAGAACAGTGAACATTGACAGACACAGTTCTTGCCCTTTTTGGCATTTTAGGCTATTGAAGAGGGCATATATTAACCCTTAAATTTTAGATATAAAATTATATGTGCTATGAGAACAAATAGCAAAACTCTGATCTACACTAACTTGCCTTTACCCTTGCCTTCAGTTAACAGCTTAGAATATTTGTAGTACTTTCAAGCTTTTAGTGTAATCCATAAATTATGTGCTTGTATTTTGTCCTATATTTTTTCAAATTGTTCCAAAGGGATAAACTTTTCATGATTTTATTGGAAGGCCATATGTGAAAATTCTAGTATCCTTCAGAGTGGTATGCCCTTCATCAGAATAAGATATAACTGTTGAGCTTAACTAGAGTGGTGATAGGAAGATAAAGAAGGAGAAACAGAGAAACTTTCTGTATAAAATAGTACAGTAATACATGAAGGATTTATCATAAGTAATAGTTAATGTTTATTCAGTGCTAACTGCCATTAAGAGATGGTAAGTTTTTGAGGACTTAAAAGTTGATTGGGATAATAAAAATTGGAAAGAGTAGAACAAGATTCAAACTGAGCAGTATGAACCTCAGGGCTCATAGACACTAAGTTATACTCAAGACGTTGAATTTTGATAAATGTGCAACTATTTAGTAGCTAAAGTCCTGACAAAGTCCATATGCACAAGTGTGTACATAAGAAATTGAATGTACTTGCACGCAATACTACCTGAATCAAAATCTCAAATTATAGTGTAGCTATGATAAATAGGGACGGCAGAGCCTGGTGTGCTGCCGTCTATGGGGTCACACAGAGTTGGACACGACTGAAGTGACTTAGCAGCAGCAGCATGATAAATAGGACCAAGAAGGAAGAAATAATGATTGCCCCCAAAATAGGCAGTAAACTAAAAGTACATGGTGAGTAATAACATCAGTAATTATTGTAATAAAGAAGAAAAGGGCTTGGGAAAGGTGATATAGGAAAAAAGCCCACCCTGTGCTTTAATGTATCCTATTTTTCTTTTCCAAAAACAATCATCCCAAGAGGGTTCCATCTGTAACATAGCACAACAAAATAACGTGGCTCTGAGAAAATGACATACTGGGGAGACTACTGCCTGCCGGATGCTGCATACCCAAAACCTACCCTTGAAATGCAAATAATGAAAGTCATACTCTGGTTGTGCTGACAAGGCAGTTGGCACAACATAACTTTACCTCACATCTACAAAGGGGTGACCTTGATGAAAAACCAAGCAACACTGCCCCTCAGAATCCTATAGTTGGTAACTAGTGGAATTATAAATTTTTAGGATCAAACCCAGGTCTCCCACATTGCAGGCAGATTCTTTACCAGCTGAGCCACGTGGAAAGCTTTATTTTATATGCTACATACTAAATATAGTAGGGTTCCCCTGGTAGCTCAGCGGTAAAGAATCCACCTGCCAGTACTGGAGATGCAGGTTTGATCCTTGGGTTGGGAAGATCCCCTGGAGACAGAAATGGCAACCCACTCCAGTATTTCTTGCCTGGGAAACCCCATGGACAGAAGAGGCTGGTGGGCTATAGTCCATGGGGTAGCAAACGATTTGGACATGACTTAGCAGCTGCTGCTGCTGCTGCTAAGTCGCTTCAGTCGTGTCCGACTCTGTGAGACCCCACAGACGGCAGCCCACCAGACTCCTCCGTCCCTGGGATTCTCCAGGCAAGAACACTGGAGTGGGTTGCCATTTCCTTCTCCAATGCTTGAAAGTGAAAACTGAAAGTGAAGTCACTCAGTCGTGTCCGATTCTTAGCGACCCCATGGACTGCAGGATACCAGACTCCTCCGTCCATGGGATTTTCCAGGCAAGAGTACTGGAGTGGGGTGCCATTACCTTCTCCGGACTTAGCAGCTAACATCAACTAAATATACTATATACTACAAAAGAAGAAAACCAACTAAAACTTTTGGACTGGAAAATTACTTCTCCAGGTAGTGACCTTGTGTGATATTCTGGAGTGGCAAAGTAGGAATTTAGACACATGATTCTACTGTGTTAGGGAAAATATGACTGCATATATCTGGGGAACTATGTCTTGCATATATCTATATAGCCTCATCCTAAACAACTAAAGCAAACTCAGATCTACAGTAGATTAAACATTGGATGTTTTCTAAAAATATGTCCTATTAACTATTACTTGACAAACCTCATCTTATCTTTCTTAAGAGTTTTAGTTTTTAAATTTTCTTTTCTTCTTGTACTTTGAAACCACGGAAGAACAAATGTATCATTTATATGGCATCATAGTAGATGGATACTTTTATAGCTAGCTGCTACTAATTTCACTAAGAAATTAAGAGAGAGGAAATTTAACACCTGTGGTGAAAGTAACTCTGAAATGTATTGTCTTCTTCCTTATTTCATTAATTTCATATTCATAGGCTTTGTTCCCATTGCCTGTTTATAAGACGGTTTTAAAACTCAAAGTGTGTTTTCCCACAGAAACCATTTCATAACTAGAGGCTGGATCCTCAGGCCATGCTGTAAGAGTAAAGCTTCCTGCTCAAGGTCACACGGCTCACATTACTGAGAAGACAAAAGAAGAAACTAACAGAAACAGATTCACAGGGACTCTCAGCTCTACCCACTCACTGGCCTTGAACCCCAGGCCCCAAACCGTTCTTGAGATGTCCTTAGGTTTGGAATCCACCTTACCTTTAGATATTCTTCCTGAAGCCAGTGCCTGGGAAAGAGAAAGCCTAGCTCCCAGCAAGAGTCACAGGAGGGGACTGGCAGTTGCCCATAAACTGTGCAAGCATATCTAAGAGCTTCCTGAGCAAGGGAAACGATTTCAGCATTTTTTTTTTTTTGGATGACCATCTTCCCAGGAGCACAAGAAAGACTGCCCTGAGCAGTAACTCGTACATGAACTTCTCCTGCCTTCCTGTCAGCTGTCGCTTCTGCTATCAGAGTTCTGCCACTAACAGTCTCCCCACCTGCAATTTGCTATTTCTAATCTGTCATCTGAGAAATCAGAAGACCAGGGCTGTTAGAACTGTGTGTAAATGAGAGCCAGGCACTGAGAGATAGCCAGAGTTCCTCTCCTTCAGGAGATCGTTGGTGGATTTCCTGGTAGCCATTTCTTTTCTTCTGAGTTTTTCTTATCTAATCCTCTGCTTGACAGTCTCAGAAAGCTGACCTCCATCTGCAGAAGGTGCTCCTGCTGTGCAGTACAGTGAAGAGCCCACGAGGACAAAAGGCAAACACACCACAGTGCAAGTGCCCAGCACTCAGCCTGGGGATCTTCAGACTCAGAAGTTCTCTGTGTTCCGTTTCCTCCTTAGCAAAACGGGTTTAACTATACAGAGTTGGTGAAATATGACGAATTAAAATTATAAACTGCTTCAGGATGAGCTGTAAAAATAATGATCTTTAAAAGAGCTACCAACCATCATTCTTAGGGGAGTCTATAAACTGCCGCTGCAAGGCAAATTCAGCCTGTCATCTGCTTTTGTAAATAAAGGTTTATTGGAACACAGCCCCACCCACTCCTTTATGTATTATCAATGGCCTCTGTGCTACATATGAGGGCAGAGTTCAGTAGCTGCAACAGAGACCATATGAATCACAAAGCTCAGAATATTAACTGCCCAACCCTTTACAGTGTCAGACTTTATTTTTTTGGGCTCCAAAATCACTGCACATGGTGACTGCAGCCATGAAATTAAAAGACGCTTACTCCTTGGAAGAAAAGTTATGACCAACCTGGATAGTATATTCAAAAGCAGAGACATTACTTTGCCGACTAAGGTCCGCCTAGTCAAGGCTATGGTTTTTCCTGTGGTCATGTATGGATGTGAAAGTTGGACTGTGAAGAAAGCTGAGCGCCGAAGAATTGATGCTTTTGAACTGTGGTGTTGGAGAAGACTCTTGAGAGTCCCTTGGACTGCAAGGAGATCCAACCAGTCCATTCTGAAGGAGATCAACCCTGGGATTTCTTTGGAAGGAATGATGCTAAAGCTGAAACTCCAGTACTTTGGCCACCTCATGCGAAGAGTTGACTCATTGGAAAAGACTCTGATGCTGGGAGGGATTGGGGGCAGGAGGAGAAGGGGACGACCGAGGATGAGATGGCTGGATGGCATCATGGACTCGATGGACGTGAGTCTGAGTGAACTCTGGGAGATGGTGATGGATAGGGAGGCCTGGCGTGCTGCGATTCATGGGGTCGCAAAGAGTCGGACACGACTGAGCGACTGAACTGAACTGAACTGAACCCTTTACAGATAAAGTTTTCTTGACCTATCTTATCAATAAATGTTTTACTTTCAAGCAAATATGACTTCATCTTTCCCACACAAAAACATGCAATTGTTTAATATAGCATCTTTCTTAACACAGGCCATAAGCTTAACAGAAGACCTTCAATAATAATCATAATATTTACATTTAATAACAAATTCATTACACAAGTTTTCTATTATGTAAATCCATTGCTGTAAAGAGAAAAGTCCTCAGAATTAATTTAAATTCAATTCTTAAGAGAAAAATGAACTTGGAGCTGAGATTTATTTCTGGTGTGTATTTTAGGGGGAAAAAAATCAGTATTACATTATCCCTGTTGTGTCTCATAGCAATGAGAGTGACAAAACTGCCCAGAGTTGTCAGTGCCAAATACAATGTGAGAGCTCAAATATTAATCAAAATGACATCTCCAATTTTTCCCCTTCCTAATCAGGCCTAAACATCATGGGACATCCGGCAAATCAATAAGCAAAACTGGATGCCCTCATCACTCCCAACCTGGCAGCGCTGCACTTTTATCCAGCAGACAGGGGCTCCACTGCTGCATAAACACTCTGCTCTGATTGTTTGCTTCTCCCATGAGACAAGCATGCCCACCTATGATTCCATCCTTTTCCCTGTTACATTATCTGACTATGCCATCTGTCACTGAAAAGATACACCTCTGACGATTTCAAGATGAGATAGGCATGGGTGGTACATGGCTCTAGAATATGCCTGTGCAGTCTACCAGAGAGAATAAATCACTGAATAAATACATCTCATGAATAAAGTGAGAATAGGTTGTTATAAAGTATCTGTGAAGAACTAGTCTCATATCCTGTCCTCCATAACTGGAGTAAGGTGACACAGGGCCTAATCTATACCCCAGCCCCTAACCTTCCACCAAGGTGGGCTTGTGGTGCAGTTGCGAATTAATTATTTTTGGTTTTACTCCCTTTCCTCTGCCTTTTATTTCTAAGTCTCTTTCCCCCAAATCCGTATCCCACTGACACCTCCTATTTTTCTTTCTAGGGAGCTCTGGAGTTGCTCTAGTGCTGAAAGATCTGATAAGTGCCCGAGTGTCAATTTATTCCTTCTTCATGTATTCAGAGGAGGCAGAGTGCTGGAGAAATGGAGCAGAGAAAAGGTCTGTTCACACATAGAACAAAGTTTGAACTTTTTGGCAAAAATAAAAGGATAAAAATAGGAAAAGTTGGCTGGTGTAGAAAATATACAGACTTCTACACAAGGAATTGAGGCATGTGCTGTGAATTTCAAAAACCTTAGGGAAGACTTGGAGGAGAAAGCTAAGGATCTATTTACAGTTGGGCAGCCAGGATCTAAGAGCTACCACAACTGGCCAATAGTAAGATGAACTCATTTGTACTCAATCTGTTGAAGTCCAGGAAAACTTAGGTTGGTTCATTCATTCATTCAAGTGCTAGGCATGTAAGTGAACAAGCATATTCTAGACCCTCATAGACCATTTTTCAGCCTAATTGTTTTGGTCCTAGCTGGTACTTTTCTCCCCTAACTTTATGAAACTGTAAATGGGAAGTCTTCCTGATCCTGGATTTTCCCACTTTTACAGGAAAAGGATAATGTAAGTATCAAGTAGATTAACATATTGGAAGTATATTAGCTAGATGAAATGCAGTGTGAGAAAGAAAAAGTAGTTCATTAAATTTCCAACAAAATTGGAATTGCTGAGGTTAAAGGCAGCTCAAAACAAAGCCAATACCAGACACAGACTAAAAGGAACAGCACAGACTTATTCGTAAGAAATGAGTGTGGTAAGGAATTCAGCTGTCAGCTGTCTCCAGAGTGTTGTGGGGTTCAAATAAGATTATCAACCCGAGGAGGCTTTGAAAAAGTAAAAAGTCACATCACAAATGTAAAGGCAATTATATAATTATTGGTGACAAATTTTCACCAGTTATAAGCTTAAGGTGAGTTATGGTAGTTCATAAACTATTACTGCAGATTAGCAAGAGATAAATAGCCTCATAATTTCATTTGGAACAAATATCCTATAAGTTAATCAAGCACTAAATGTGCACATATCAGTTTATATGGCATTTTAAAGCAAGCTTTTTTATAGGGAAAAAATATAAATAACCAACTGTAGGAGATTCCTGAGTTAAAGTATGGCATATCCATAATGGCCACTATGTCAATTATTGTTGATGTGTCAACCCACTCCATCCTTCCGATACCCTTCTGTGTCTTGCTCTGTGCCCTTGGCCGATTTCTAAAACTACCCTTCCGACTGTGTTTTTCAGCTGGATTAAACTAATGAAGGTGACTGCAAAAGGAAAGAACAGAATTTCCTCCAGCTCTCTTTGTTTCAGTACTGAATTTCTGGTGGGAGCTCTGTGCATGCAAGCTAAGTCACTTCAGTCATGTCTGACTCTTTGCAACCCTATGGACTGTAGCCTGCCAGGCTCCTCTGTCCATGGGTTTCTCCAGGGAAGAACACTGGAGTGGGTTGGCATTCCCCTCTCCAGGGAATCTTCCCAATCCAAAGATCGAACCTGCATCTCTTACATCTCCTGCATTGTCTGGCACGAACCTGCATCTCTTACGTCTCCTGCATTGTCTGGCAGTCCTTTACCACCCGTGCCACCAGGAAAACCCAGGGAGCCCTACGACCCCAGGGAGTAATCACGCCTCTTTGGCTTCAGCTTGAACTGGCTTCCCGTACTACTATTTTCTCATCGTCCACTTCAGCCCTAGAGATGGTAGAGCTTCCTGATACTGCTAGTATCCAGGTAATGGCCTCACTGTCCATTCCTTGTCTGATCCCTAACCCCTATCCACATCCCTCTAAAGAGTCCTTTCATTACAGTCTCTTCATTTTACCCACCTGGGTTGAATTCAGTTTCTGGCCAGGACCATGACTGAAATACATTACAGACATCTGTTTATTGACATAGAAAGATGTCTGACAGAAAGTAGATCAAAATATTAAGAGCAGCTATCTTTAGGGAGTGGGATAGGCTTCCATTTTTTATCTTTCTTTCTATTCTTCAACTGTTCTACATTTGATTATATATTTGGGGAGCATAAAAATAAATATTAAAACACAATTTTGGAATAAATATGGTTTCAAGAACTACTAGTGGTTTTTCTTCCCTTCATTACTGCCTGTCCCATCAAAAAGAAATAAATAAAAAGTTGCATAGCTTGAAAGGTATCCTGGTGGGACAATGGAACCATAAACACTTATGAGTACCCAGATTTTTTTTTTATTCTTCCTAGACTCTGTTTTCTAAGAGAAAATGTTTGATTAGCAAGTATTTAAAATTTCAAAATTAAAAACAGTGCAGTTGTGCTTTGTAAAAAATGGATAACCAACAGGGACCTACTGTATAGGATAGGAAACTCTGCTCAATATTCTGTAACAACCTAACTGGAAAAAGAATTTGTAAAAGAATGGACACATGTATATATATATGAAAAGTCAGCAATTTTTGCCTCCAACTAGGCACGAAAAAGCTACTGTCTAGGCTTCAAGTGCCAAAAGTCTATGAGGTAAATTTGGGGGTGGGAGAGAGAAGAAGTTGGCTTAAAGGCCACGTGTCATTAGAGAGAGAAATGACTGGGAGGTTCCTAGAGGGACTGGAATAATAGGAAATACATGTATCCATACTTTTACAAATTCTTTTCCGAGTTAGGTTGTTACAGAATATTGAGCAGAGTTTCCTGTCCTATACAGTAAGTCCCTGTTGGTTATTCATTTTTTAAAAAGCATTTAAAAGTTTTAAAAACTGCATTGTTTTTAATTTTTAAATTTTAAATACTTGCTAATCAAACATATTTTCTCTTAGAAAACAGAGTCTGGGAAGAATAAAAAAAAAATCTGGGTACTCATAAGTGTTTATGGTTCCATTGCCCCACCAGGAGACCTTTCAAGCTATGCAACTTTTTATTTATTTCTTTTTGATGGGACAGGCAGTAATGAAGGGAAGAAAAACCACTAGTAGTTCTTGAAACCATACTTATTACTCCAATATAAAATAATTAAATAAATACTATTATAACCATTAAAAAACAATGTAGTTGCACACATTTGTCAGGGTATATGTTTTACAGATTCAGATTTCACAAGCAAAAATCAAGATTTTGCCACTTTTTTTGGATAATATTTAAAATGGTTAACTCTTACTTAAGACTTGGCACCTACAGGCACTGTTTATAAGCATTTTAGGTATTTGTTAATGTAAGGGAAGACAAGTACTATTACTCCCATTTCATAGATGAGGAAATTGACATGCAGTGAAGCCAAGTTATTTGTCCAAGGTAATATAGTTCTTCATTAGGAGGTCCTGGAGGCAAGCCCAGGCATTAGAACCTATTTTATCCATTACACTCAAACATCACTTAGTTGAAGATTACCTAAGAATTCTAAAGCTCTTCTAGTTCTGTGAATATGTGCAAAGAACAATGGAGAGCCTCATATTGGTTCACCACTTACTAGTGTGTAATCTCACACATTTACAAATCAGACGTACAGATTCTTCATGGACACAATGAGGAAAAATACCTCTTCTATCTACCCTAGAAATTGTGATAATCTAATGGGAAATGAGCATGAAAGCCCATCAAAGCTGCAAAGCAGGCACAAATGTAAGGTGATATTATGTTGCATCCTCTGTGTGTCATCGTCATTAACACATGAACGTCAACTATAAAGAAAATAGCAATTATTTTGGTGAAGTATGGCTCTAAACCATAACATTATAAACTATCCAGTCTGTTAATAACACCCAACATAAAACCACCCCGGATTAATCAATACGAATCATGCAATGGTTTCAGTGAAATGTACTCTCCAGTGCCCTCCCTTGACTCACATTCATTAATTACTTCACCGTATTTGATTTGTTCCCAGCATTTGCCTGAAATGTGTTGCTCTCAACTTAAGAGTTATAGAGTAAAACTTTTTAAAAAAAACTTAAAACTTAAAACTGTATATTCTCTTTGCTATGACATCAAAAGTTCAATTGAACCACTCAGTTTTCAGTTTCCCTGACTCAACTTTTTGGAGTTTTGTAATTAATTATATTCCATTATTACTGATCATCAATTAGCTCAAAATGTTGCTGAGATGGTGAGTATGCTGAAGAAGGCAGAATTCAATGATAATTTGAGACTAATAGTAGGACACTAAATTTCTCTCTTGTTAATAATTAAAGTAGATAACTTATGTTTTTATTTATAGCTACCAGAAATATCCGGCTCAGTCCCGTGCACTGCTCCATCAGCTAATCACCAGTGGGTCAGGGTCTGACTTGGGCTATGGTGTTTATTTTCCATACATGCCTGCTAACGAAGCCTTTAAGTGTAGCTCAACCAAAGGTGAAAGGAAGTGAGGGATTCGTATGTATTTTCTGGAACTTTCCACTCAATCAAATGCTTTGATACATACATATGTAAAGGATAAGAAAAGGTAATTTCAATATACCTGTTTCAATTTCCCAGATGTAAACAGAGTCATCTGCACATCCAACAATCAGAAAATTCTCAACGGGATGCCACTTTATCATCCTCACAGGGAAAAGGTGCTTCCGGGCACTCAGGAGGCACCTCCGCCCCTCCAGGTGAAGAAGAGCCACAGAGTGGTCACTGCACACACAGCAGATTACCTGATAACTTCGTAGCTGTGGAAAAAAGAAAATCCAGCATTTTTTGTAAGTAAATAGTTAAATGCTTTCTTTAAAATTAAACCTGATTTCCCCCTTAGTAACATGAGTTTCTGTTAAAACCCCATTTACCAAACGACGGATCTGCTTTCTATAGCACCTCTCCATATAACGCTGCACAGGGGAGCTTTGCACACCAAGTAGATTTTAAATTTAAAGACATATCAGGAAGGTCAAAAGGCACACGGGAAGAGGAGAATTCCAGGCCAGATCTACTCATAAGATAAATGAAGGACTTGACCATCACTCAGCAGATTCAGGCAGTGAAGCAGACGTCGGAAATAATGCAGAATAAAATAAACCCCAGAACTAATTTGTTGCCACAAAAAGAAGCTATTTGTAGACACAAGCTTAGGCCCAAGGGTATCATGAGCTGGTATTTTCCACTTACAGTCTCAAAATGTGATTTGGTGCTGTTCCCAGAACTATACAAATTCTAATCCAAACAGGAAACTCAGTGTAGACACAATCTAAATGGGGTAAGCATTAGATAGTTCCCGCTGAATGTACAGCTTCAAAGACCCGAGGACCAAAAATAGTCTCACAGGACAAAAATTATCAAGATACTTTTAAGAACATCAGCATGTGGTTACCTTGAGCATAGTTTAGGACAAACACCATTTTTGCTGGGTGCTGCTGAAGCTCACCCAGAAGTTTGCAGGGCAGCTCTGTGCCTCACCACGAGGGCCATGCACTGATGAGCCCACAGTGGGGATGGCTGAAGTCTGGGAAGGAGGAGGACAGGGCATTCTGCACTGTCTTTTATCTTTTCTAACCATTTTGTGATACGGATGCTCCTACTTTCCCTAAGGCACCTGGCCAGACTTCTGGCTGCTATGTTAAAAGCATCAGTTGACATCCCTTTGAGAATCTCCCAGTGCCAATCACTGACCTCTCTCAGTGGGGCACTGGGGGATGTGTTATTTTTCCTAATAATAAATTTCTCCTCTCCTTTTTAAAGGAGCCTGCAGAAATTCTGAGGTGGGGGGGGGGAATCAAAAATGACAGGTGATATATGGGGAGGCTGGACTTGTAGAATGGGGCAGATGGCACTGTGGCCCAACTATTACCTCGTGGAGAACCTGCCCAACCCACAGCTTCTAGAACAGACAGCCCAATGTACTTCAGGAAATTCACACACACATATAACACAAGAAAATAACATGTGAACACAGATTCTATGGCTAGAGTAGACAGCTGACCCCTACTAAAGTGAAAGTGAAAGTGAAGTCGCTCAGTCGAGTCCGACTCTTTGTGACCCCGTGGAGTGTAGCCTACCAGGCTCCTCCCTCCATGGGATTCTCCAAGCAAGAGTACTGGTGTGGGTTGCCATTTCCTTCTCCAGGGGATCTTCCTAACCCAGGGATTGAACCGGGTTCTCCCACATTCCAGGCAGATGCTTTAACCTCTGAACCACCAGGGAAGTAGACCAAGTGAATTATCTTTTCTAGTCATTTGAAGTTGTAAAGCTAAAAGAAGTCATAGGAAGTGGCAAGATAAAGGAGTAATCACAGAAAAACAGACCATATTGGGGCAGTGGATTCTAATAACCTTTGTTTCTGAATTTGAGTTCAAGTTCCACTGCAGATTCTGCTGTAGTGTTTTTGCTTTTAAACTTTTTATTCTGTATTGGAGTATAGCCGATTATGGAGGAGGACATGGCAACCCGCTCCAGTATTCTTGCCTGGAGAATCCCCATGGACAGAGAAGCCTAGCAAGCTGCAGTCCATGGGGTCATAAAGAGTCGGACATGACTGAGCATGCACCCAGGAGGAGGAGAAGTTTCTCCTCCAAACTCCCCTCCCATCCAGACTGCCACATAACATTGAGCAGAGCTCCATATGCTTTCCAGGAGGTCCTTGTTGGTTCTGTAGTATTTTGTCTTGGATGCCTAAGGATTGCCTCTTATGTCCTTTCAATTAACTTCCCTTTTATTTGGCTTTGAATGTGTCCTGATCTTTGGAGCTCTGATTCCAAATCAGTTATGACTGAGACAGAAGTAAAAGGGGTAAGGAGTGAAACTGATTTGGACTACTCTCCTGGGGTCTAAAGGAAAATATATATATATATATATATATTATTTTTTTTTTTTTCAAAAAGGAAGAACTTCAGGAATAAAAGACATATCAAGGTATCTCAAACCACCAGATAGTTGTTTTTTTTTTGGTTGGTGGAGGGGTGCATTGTACAGCTCACTTAACTTTGTTTTACTATTTTGTTTAATCAATTCTGTTCCTGAAATACTGCTTTAATTTTTTCTTACTACAAAAATACAGTGCAAGTTTTTTCTGGTTTTACTTTGGAGCTGATTTTTCATAATATTACTGTGGAGAAATGATTTTTACAAGTCAGTCAACTAAAATAAACTCAGAGAACTCAAAACTTGTTTGTTCATATTTTATCAAAGATACCAGCTTTATGAAGGCTGAATTTAAGCTGACATTGCATGAGAAAATTATATCTGAAAATATTTCCTTTCCTCAGCATAAGGTAGATGCTCATAAATTTGAGAAAGTTCAATGTTGAAAGTATTTGTTAAATAAAAGAGCAAATAAAAATCTATTTAAGAAAAAGAAAATGTAATGATCATTATTGTTATTAAATTGTTAAAGGCAAAAGTTAATTTTAATTTACGATTCCTATATATTTATTTTTCCACTGAGTGTCCATTGAGTGCATGTGTGCTAAGTCGCTTCAGTTGTGTCTGATTCTTTGTGACCCTATAGACTGTAACACACCAGGTTCCTCTGTCCATGGGATCCTCCAGGCAAAAATACTGGAGTGGGTTGCCATGCCCTCCTCCAGGGAATGTTCCCAACTAGATCGAACCTGAGTCTCTTATATCTCCTGCCCTGGGTGGTAGGTTCTTTACCACTAGCACCACCTGGGAAGCCCTCAGTGTCCATTACTTTTTATTTAAAAAGAAAAGATAATTTCATTAAAAGTTAAGATGTAGAACTAGGGGAAAGAGTGTAAGTACGTGTAAGTTAAAGAGAGTTAACTGACTTTTGTAAAGGCAAGAATTGATGAGACTTTTGCTTTAGAGCTGCATTATCTGTATAAGCTGTAAAAATAATAAAATTCATAACAAATAAGAAAGGAATTCATAAAAATCACCCAGTTGTATTATGGGTATTTTTTCTTTTCCGTGGAACTACGAGATATTTTTCCTTAGAGTTTTTAAATGTTCTGAAATGTTATATAACTTAAGTTTATGTGTTACGTTTCACTCTTCATCTTAACTTACTTTGAAATTCTCTGGGGACATCAAAAGACTTATTACCAGGCCAGCTTGCAAAAAGAATTTATGCAAAATTTCTTCAGTAAAGATATTCCACAAGATGACCCATGAATCCTGGTCCCCAGATACCAGCCAACTTTGGTCTAATTTTGAAGAGAGACCATGTGGGTAAAGCAAGGAGGTAACACTGTGGTGATGACCTTTGAGAACTTTCTGAGGAAGGGAACCTGGAAAACAACCAAAGACCAAATAATAAAAGAAAGTTACTTTTGTTCAAGAAATAGTCCTGAGATTTTCTTTTATAAATTTTTAGTGTAAGAAAACTGCATTTAATTAAAAGTAGGCAGTTGATTAAGAAAATTAATAAACAACCCTTTGTTGTTGTTGTTCAATTGCTAAGTTGTGTCCAACTCTTTGCAACCCCATGGACTGCAGCACACCAGGCTTCCCTGTTCTTCACCATTTCCCAGAGTTTGCCCAAACTCACATCCACTGAGTCATGATGCTATCTAACCATCTCATCCTTTGTCGCTTCCTTTTCCGCCTGCCCTCAATCTTTCCCAGCATCAGGGTCTTTTCCATTGGACCATAAAGAAGGCTGGACACTGAAGAATTGATGCTTTTGAACTGTGGTCCTGAAGAAGACTTTTGAGAGTCCCTTGGATAGCTAGGAGATCAGCCAGTTAATCCTAAAGGAAATCAACCCTGAATATTCATTGGAAGGACTGATGCTGAAGCTTAAGCTCCAATACTTCAGCCACCTGATGAGAACAACCCTTGGATTACTTCAAAAGGCAAGTGCCTCACTACAAGCTAGGTCATGCTTTTGATAGAACACTGAAGCTGGTTGTTCAAAGTCCACTAGTTCTTCAAGGATGTTAGCAAGTCACCAGTTCCAGTGCCAAGAAATAGCAAACTCTGTCATAAAAGAGTGACAGTTCATACATTCTGTGTCTACAAAAGTAATCTTGGAACATTTCTGCTGTCCTTGAAAACAACACAATCACATCTATTATAAAAGAAAACCAAAGTTTCACGGAATGGTTTTGCTTCAGAAGATATTACTGATTACCTACTTCCACTGCTTTATCCGCTTTATTTTACTGATAAAGCATCTGAGGCTCAGAAGGGTTAAGTGACTTGAATGCAAGTGTGAAGAAACACAGCATAATGTTTAAGAGCATAGCTTTTCTATTAAACACATCTGGTTTTATTTTTCTGGGTCTGTCGGTTACTAAATGTGTCACCATGGACAACTTGCTTTTCTCCTCTAAGCCACAGGTACTGCATCTGAAACAGTGGGATAAAATAGCCCTTACTTCACACAAGACAACTATGTGAAATAAGATAATGTACATACTTTCTTAGCATTGGCACTTGGTAGGAAAACCTGGGTATGAAAACCTGGGTTTTATACCATATGAAACCTGGGTATTTCATACCATAGCTGTAGTAGAACACCAACTTACTGATACTCAGTTTCCACACTTCTTCCTTCATGATTGGCTAAACTCAAAAAACCTAGAGAGGACCACAGACCACAATCTCTTTTTATTTACACTGGGTCCCAAAGAATCATTATTACTTCTTGTATTCCATCAGACACCTCTTCATTTTATATCCACTAACAAACCAAGAAGAATGTTAATTCAGATGCTACCAGTCTCATGTAGGTGTCTGCTTTTTTCTGGATAAGATAAATCAGCCGAGATAAAATATGCTCAAGTCTTAAGTTTTTTACTAACTTTTAGCCTCAGCCGTTGAGACACAGAGCAGTACACTGTTGTCATTGTTTAGTCGCTAAGTTCTGTCTGACTCTTGTGACCCTGTGGAAGCCCGCTAGGCTTCTCTGTCCTTGGGGATACTCCAGGCAAGAATACTGGAATGGGTTGCCATGCCCTCCTCAAACAAATTTATCTACACAACTCCAAATCTCAGTCACCTCTCTATTTCCTTCTTTTACATAAGACAACTTTCTGCATAATGGTCTTTACTTAATAGATTTTTGCTGTTGTAATGCACAAAGGTATATAAAAACATATTTATATTTCATTGACACAAAAATGAAAAACTAAAATAGGAAGATACCACTTTTTCCTGATTGGTAAATATTAAAAAGTTGAATAGAAGTTTGGCTAAGGTTTGAGGAAAAAGGCATTTTTATACATGTGTGTTAGTGGATACACATATATATTGATGTACTTTGGAAAACACTAGAAGATATATTTTCAAATATTTAAAAATATATATTAAAAATGCATAAAATACATATCAAATATTTAAAAATTTAAAAATATACATAAAGGTTGATCTAGTAATTCTACTGGAAAATAATTCTATACATATACCCACATATATGTGCAAAGAGAATTAATTCTGCATTGTCTATAGTAGCCAAAGGCTAGAAAAATCTTAAATACACATCACAGAAGATTTTTTAAATTAAAATTCAATTATTATTAATCATTTAAAATGAAATCAAAAAGAATGTGCTCCAAAATATTTTATTAAGATTTAAGAGTATTTTAGTAAAATATGTAGACTGTGGTTTCATTTTTATAATACAACTAAAAGAATGTATACTGATATCTTGTTATATGCCTATATATGAATAGGAAATTTCATAAAGGGTATAAAGAAACTTATTAGCACTTGCCGTTGGTGATCTTCCTGGAAGATCAAATAAGGAGAGAAATTTATTTCTCATCATATAGTCTTCTATTTGACTTTTTAAAAAATCTTTATGTGTTTTACTTTAGCATTAAAAAATGCACACATTTACTAGCAAATGCCTACAATTTTTTAAGCTTCAGCAATCTTCTTAGTATAGCTTATTAGTTGAAGCTTAGGTAAATTAAATAAATAGGGTCAAATAAAATTCAAGACCTTTTAGTAAAGAACCGCCTTCTAGAAGTCCTGCTTTGGCAGCACTCAAAGCCTGTGTAATGAAAATTGTCCCATCTTCACAGCCACATATTAGTTTATCAAGACTTGGAACATACTCTGATGAAGTGACAACCGCAGTTTCATTCTCATCTTTAAACCCAGAGAAGTAGTCACTAATACTTTGTGATGTGGTATAACGCTTATCAAAATTATCTTGAAGGGTCCAAGTGGTAGCTATTGGTATCTCTAAGAAGAAAACACACAAAAGGGAAAAATTTGGTTTATAAATTCATCACAGATATAGAAAATATTATCAAGGCACCATCCCTTGGGGCGCATAGAGGCTCTTTGCCATTCTAATAGTGTGCAACAGGCAGGAAGTTCTCCTGCTATGCAGTGCTTTCACTCCAAATGCTNGTACTTTGGAAAACACTAGAAGATATATTTTCAAATATTTAAAAATATATATTAAAAATGCATAAAATACATATCAAATATTTAAAAATTTAAAAATATACATAAAGGTTGATCTAGTAATTCTACTGGAAAATAATTCTATACATATACCCACATATATGTGCAAAGAGAATTAATTCTGCATTGTCTATAGTAGCCAAAGGCTAGAAAAATCTTAAATACACATCACAGAAGATTTTTTAAATTAAAATTCAATTATTATTAATCATTTAAAATGAAATCAAAAAGAATGTGCTCCAAAATATTTTATTAAGATTTAAGAGTATTTTAGTAAAATATGTAGACTGTGGTTTCATTTTTATAATACAACTAAAAGAATGTATACTGATATCTTGTTATATGCCTATATATGAATAGGAAATTTCAGAAAGGGTATAAAGAAACTTATTAGCACTTGCCGTTGGTGATCTTCCTGGAAGATCAAATAAGGAGAGAAATTTATTTCTCATCATATAGTCTTCTATTTGACTTTTTAAAAAATCTTTATGTGTTTTACTTTAGCATTAAAAAATGCACACATTTACTAGCAAATGCCTACAATTTTTTAAGCTTCAGCAATCTTCTTAGTATAGCTTATTAGTTGAAGCTTAGGTAAATTAAATAAATAGGGTCAAATAAAATTCAAGACCTTTTAGTAAAGAACCGCCTTCTAGAAGTCCTGCTTTGGCAGCACTCAAAGCCTGTGTAATGAAAATTGTCCCATCTTCACAGCCACATATTAGTTTATCAAGACTTGGAACATACTCTGATGAAGTGACAACCGCAGTTTCATTCTCATCTTTAAACCCAGAGAAGTAGTCACTAATACTTTGTGATGTGGTATAACGCTTATCAAAATTATCTTGAAGGGTCCAAGTGGTAGTTATTGGTATCTCTAAGAAGAAAACACACAAAAGGGAAAAATTTGGTTTATAAATTCATCACAGATATAGAAAATATTATCAAGGCACCATCCCTTGGGGCGCATAGAGGCTCTTTGCCATTCTAATAGTGTGCAACAGGCAGGAAGTTCTCCTGCTATGCAGTGCTTTCACTCCAAATGCTTTTTTATTGGTTCTCTCTCCCTTAAGGAGCCTTAGAAGAATAGATGTGTTTTCGTGGATTCATTTTTAGACTTAAGTCAACTGAAAAAGAGCTGAGAAACTCTTTCAAATAGAGAAATTAGTTGAAAAGGAATATAGGATATGGAAATGACAAATTCAAAAATATGAATGTGATCTGTCAGTCTACCCTATATTCATATTGTCAACATTCATTTCAGTTCAATAAAACATCACTCACAATAAGCTGATGTTAATTTGAATTACAGTGGCCGTACTACTGTATAAGATCTATAAGTATCAGTGGCCACACTATTGTATAAGATCTATAAGCATCATGTTTATACCTATATTTTACTATCTCATGTACCTCTAATGTGGTACATGAGAACTTCTTCTTGTTTGTATCCTCTTATTACTTAACTTAAAAAAACAGATTAATTATAAAGTATTTCTTAGCATACAGGTGATTAGAAATAGAATTTGTCTTACCTCTAGGAGAACCATCAAACTTGGACACGGGAACATCAGGGATGTGCCACAAGGTAATTCTTCCAGAGACTTCTCCAGAGAAAAGTATCTTATAAAAAGGTTCTTTCCTTTCATTCATGTAGCCCATAACAAAAGGAAGGTTCTGGTCCAACTAAAAAAGTTAACACTTATGTTAAAAAAAATTTTTTTTTTTAAAAAGTCTATATAATGGCAGCCACTGCTTTTAAATGAAAGAACAAGGCTTCGTGGATAAACTAAATTATTTCCATTTATTCCCACTGTTTCAAAGTTTCAAGTAAATTTAGGTAAATAGTCTCTTACTTAAGACAAAAAAAATTTTTATAAAATAAGAAGCAAAGTCATCAGCTAGATTTCAGAGCATTGATAAGAATAGCTAACATTTATTGAACATGTTCTGTGTGCATATTACACATTCTGTTAGGGGCTTTGCATGTATTCAAGTTAAATAATCCTGTGAGGTTGGTACTATTATTGTCCTCATTTTACAGATGAAGAATCAAAGAGGAAGAGGTTAATTTATCTAAGGTGATATCGATACCAGTGGGCTTTTCAGTCTAGTAATTATGACTCAAAAGCCCATGGGATAACGACAGTGCTCTCCTGTGCACTGAGGGGGTCTGCTTTCTTTATGATCCTTCAGTTCCAACTGTCACTTCAAACAGCAACGACTAATATATGTATGGTCATTTTGTTGTATTAATGTGCTTTCTGATTTTGTTGACTATTTTTCAGATATAACATACTTGATTTCAAATTTGGCCCCAACCTGCCCCAGAGAAAAATAAATCCATAACTTATATATATATATAGTATGTATGTGTGTATATATATAATATATACTATGATATTAGTATAAATACATGCTATAATTTACATAAATGTATATGTTATATATTTATGTGTAGGAAGATAATTTTGTTGAGACATAGAATGAATATTGGGCTTCAGAACTCTGAGAGATATGCTTCTACTAGTGAATGGGCCTTGAATCTTCCTAGTACCTCAGTGCAGTATAGATGTTCCTTGAGTAGACATGTATATAGAGATTATGCACAATGGGTCAAAATGATTAAGTGATTAGAAAAATGAAAACAAAACCCTCTTTTCATGTACAAATAAAAGCACCCTGAAAAGAAAGCCAAGTGCTGGAGCTAGAAATAAGAAAGTGATAGTTTCTTGTCAGAAAACACATTTGAAGGTTGAGATAGATATTTTAGTGAAAACATTCTAGAATGTATTTCTAGAGAATATTAAGGGCCGAAATATCACTACATTTAATCCTTATAGCAAAGCTACAGAGTAAATAATCATTATTATTATTTCTCTTATAGAGATAAAGAAACTAAGATGGGAAGAGAATAAAAAAAGTAATTCAAGACCAAGATATGTAACCCTCTAAAGTATTAAGAAATAAGAGCATTGAAGAAAAACAGTTTCAATGAAGTAAGTTCCCTAAATCTTTTTTTTTTTTTTAAGATTCAGAAGGCACTTTGGGGTCTTATACTTCTCAAGGGCATCAATTTTGTGTTAGAAATGGTGTTGATACAATTTGATTATTGGCCTCTCAAACTCTCTCAACCTTTGAGAACCTTAAAATTGACTAGCTCAATTTTCTTCATGATTTTCTCATGAAGCTCCAGAGAGGCTGAGTGGTTACTCAAACTGGCGGTAGCACATCTCCTCCCTAAAAGCAAAATGTGCTGTCCCACTAGCCCATTCTCACCAGACCGCTCTTATCCCCTCTACCCTCACTTCTGTACTGCTGTTGCTCACTTGCTCACACCCACTCCTTGATGCCTCAATCTCCTCCTTTCCAGTAGTTACCTCTTGAGTTCAACTGAAAACTCCCTTGGAGCCCCTTACCATGTGATTCTCATTTTTTTTTAACAGTACCCATCACCTATCACAAGAAGTGCCTATCCTCCAAGAGGTAATAAAATAGTCATTAACAGTGAATACTCTTGGGATAAATACCTGGATTCAAATCCTGGTTTTAGCTCAAACAAAACTCTATTACAAGAGCCAATTACTTCATTTAGGCAATTTACTTAACCTCCCTGTATCTCTTTTTGCCCTAACTGTGAAAGAAGGCTAATAAATAAAAGCACCTACTACATAGATTACTGTCAGGATTAATACGTTGATCGCTTCTCGGCCTTTTGGCTAAGATCAAGTGTAGTATAGGCTTCCCTGGTGGCTCAGAGGTTAACGCGTCTGCCTCTAATACAGGAGACCTGGGTTCGATCCCTGGGTCAGGAAGAGTCCCCTGGAGAAGGAAATGGCAACCCACTCCAGTATTCTTGCCTGGAGAATCCCATGGACGGAGGAACTTGGTGGGCTACAGTCCATGGGGTCGCAAAAAGTCGGACACGACTGAGCGACTTAACTAACTAAGGGTAAGTACTTAGAATGGTGGGGCTAGTGGTAAAGAACCCTCCTGCCAATGCAGGAGTCAGAAGAGACACAGGTTTGACCCCTGGGTCAGGAAGTTCCCATGGAGGAGGGTATGGCAACCCACTCCAGAATTCTTGCCTGGAGAATCCCACAGACAGAGGAGCCTAGTGGGCTAGGGTCCATAGGGTCACAAAGAGTTGGATACCAACTGAAGCAACTTAGCACACATGCACAATACATAGAAACCATTCTTAATATCCATTCTCAGAACAAATGAGAAATTCACTCCAAAGTCCATTCCCAGACTCTGGAACCAAACTGCCTAGGTTCAGATCTTGGGAATTAACCTCTCTGAGCATCAGTTTCAAAATGGGGTCATGGTGGAAATTCATGTACATAACACCATGTGTGTGTTTAACAATAATAAGGACTCAAAAAAAAAAAAAATGTTACCTATAATCATTGTCATTGTCATTACTCTTAGTTCATGCTCCCAAACTCCTTATCTGCAATCTTCAGGCTGTTTCTATCCTATCTACTCCCACCTCAACACTGCAGTCTTACTCTACAGCTAAGACCTTGGAAAGCCCAATTCCTCATCTCAGCAGTCAGGATCCCTGCTACAGGCTTTGATGATCATCAGCTATGATTTGAAGCTAGGGAGGCTCTCATAAAGCTGTTGGAATAAAAGGTGAGTCCTTATTCTTGCTACTACGACTCCATCAGTAGATAAGCCCTGGTATCCCATGAGAACATGCTATCGTCAAACAAGGGGATTCAATTCTATGGCATCATTCCAAAAAACATGTTTATAGAGCATAATTCCCTATTTTCATTGTATTCATTAACCTCAGCTCCCTATACCACAAAAATGCCTTATTACCTTGTAACTGTAGGAGGCACTAAGAAGTCTTATATTTAGTGAATATTGGTGATGTTTTGAATAGGGAGAAACTGAATTTAGTTTCGTGGTTGGATAAAGGGCAATTAAGGGTCTAAGCATAAGTAGACCGGCTTCTTTTAGTTTCAGATTATTCTATTCATTTTCACTAGCTTTCAGGTACTTTTAAGATACTGAAACAAGTACTTGTAAGATATTAAAACAGCTGTGGTTGTCTAAATAAGAATTATATATCAATAGAAGGCTCACAAATCCATGTCTTCACCTTTTGAGACATAAAGAAAGGCAGCTTCCTCTAAAATTAGTATTTTTAAAGTTAATTTGTAATTGTTTTTATTTTTCTTCATAGTTATGCATAGTATTGATACCTGCAGTAAAGCAGAAGCTCTTAAAGGACATTTCTCATATCTAGCTTTTAGGGAAAACAGTGCTATGTAAAAATGCATTCAGGAACTAAAAAGGAAGAAAGGGAAAGCCCTTTAAAAAATAACTTAAAATGCCTTTTTAAGCAAGCCACAATACTGCTTTTGTGATCAACAGCAAAACAAGGCTCTATTGCAAACCACAAATTCCTTTAGAAATTGGGATCCACACCATAACTCTAAAGTTTGCCTGTACCCTAATGGCACTTGGAGTTTTAATTTTCAGTTGATACTGCTTAATTAAGTTTTTGCAACAAAACCTCACAGATATGTTAAAGAGACAATACTGAACTATAGGATTTGCAACAACTATGCTGCCTACTTAAGCAAACTGACACTGTAAAAAGTGGCTGACACATCAATAATTCAGAACTCCTCCATTCTCCATGAAATACCTTGTTGGAGAATTAACTGATGACTAAATCCAGTAGGATTATTTTGGAGGGCTCCAAAATCACTGCAGATGGTGACTGCGGCCATGAAATTAGAAAAAGACACTTGCTCCTTGGAAGAAAAGTTATGACCAACCTAGACAGCATATTAAAAAGCAGAGACATCGTTTTACCAACAAAGGTCCATTTAGTCAAAGCTATGGTTTTTTCCAGTAGTCATGTATGGATGTGAGTTGGACTGTGAAGAAAGCTGAACACCGAAGAACTGATGCTTTTGAACTGTGGTGTTGGAAAAGACTCTTGAGAGTCCCTTAGACTGCAAGGAGATCCAACCAGTCCATCTTAAAGGAAATCAGTCTTGAATATTCATTGGAAGACCTGATGCTGAAGCTGAAATTCCAGTACTTTGGCCATTTGATGCGAAGAGCTGACTCATCTGAAAAGACCCTGATGCTGGGAAAGATAGAGGGCAGGAGGAGAAGGGGACGACAGAGGATGAGATGGTTGGATGGCATCACTGACACAATGGACATGAGTTTGAGTATACTCCAGGAGTCAGTGATGGACAGGGAGGCCTGGCGTGCTGCAGTCCATGGGGTCACAAAAAGTCAGACACGACTGAGTGACTGAACTGAACTGAAATCCAGTAGGTTAAAAACAACAACAGCAACAACGTTCATTGACACTACTAAAGTAAAATAGCTGCTTAAATTTTCAGGCTTCATGGAGTGTCAAAGATATAATTTAGTCAAGTAAAAGCTCACAATTACATCCTCAACTGTCTGCCAAGACCCATAATTTTATTTGTTTTAACAAGAAACTTTATACAGAAGAATAGCTAAATGCATGTAAGAATGATCTCAATATACAGTTAGGTAAAAAAAAAAAAGGCAGGATATGAGCCATTTGATAAAATTTAAAAATTAAAGTCGATGCATCAAACTGTTAATAACTTTATATCAAAATATCTATCAAAAGGGTTAATGGAAAATGTGTGAGTGTATGTGTGTGTGTGTGGGTGTGTGTGCGTATGTGTATATATGCAGATAGCAAGAGAAAGAGAAAATGAGAGAGAGAAGAAATAAATATGGCAAATGTTGATGACTGATGAATCTAGGTAAAGGGTATGTGACTGATTATATACTATTCTTATAGCCTTTCAAATATTTGAACATTTCCAATTAAAATAAGTAAATACATAAAATAAAAAACTCATAGTAAATATTTATGGTAATAAAATTAGAACTTTTAATTTCTCCCTTTTCTATCATGTATCATTTTTCTATAATAAGTATGTATTGTTTAGTTAATCAGACTTAAAAATAGATTTCTTAAAGGCAAAGACTTAAGTAACCATTAACAGTTAGATTTAATTTTCTCATTAACAACTTGACGTGATGCTTCAATTCAGTTTTTTCAAGCCAGACTCTGTTACAGACAAAGTAACACTTATCTGAAACAGCTTTGATGCAGTCACTCTCTTCTTGCATTACCTTATTTTCCTGCACAGAAGTAGAGCACAGTAAATGAGGATAAATGGTCTCTTTAAGCAGTGTTCCATCAGCAGGGTATATGCTTTTTGAAAGCCCACTGCATAGCAAAATATAAAAAGCAAAGTTTAGAACTTTGGGGTTCTTTATTCAGTATTTTCCCCTCCCACTTTCAAAAGCCGGATGGTACTATTCAGGTTTCTAAACTCTAGTTAGAAATTGTTGGGTTAATAATTACAAGTGACTTTTTGAAAACCCAGCACCAGCTGTACAAGTTATACATGGTTAATCTCATTCCTTCATCCCCTGCTGTTTTATACAAAGGCTAAAGCCTACCAAGCCCAGAGTAAATCTTCTAGTGCCAAAGTTGTTTTGTTCTGGTTTTTGATCATGGGCAGCATGCGGGGATTTTTCCATAATAAACCTCCCAAAGTTCATTTTCTACCTGAACGTTTTGTACGCCGTTTCCATCTGAGCCCACCTGTTCAGCAGCTGATAGATATAACTGTGACCATCTTCTGTCCAGATGATGATTCTGTGAGCAGTAAGCACTTCTCCACCAGCAAAGAACTGCCCACTCCCACTAACTTCAGTCCAAAGAAGGGAAAAATCACAATAATCATAAACCTAAAATACAGAATGAATGATGTTTGTTAACAAAAGCTTCCAATCTAATCTACCAAGGAGAAAGAGAAAGTATGCTTATCAAGACTATTTAGATGACAGTGTTAAAACAACAACCAATTAAATATTAATAAAAGGCCACAATGTACTCATAGACCAAGATAATACTTCATTAGTACTTTTTTTTTCACATTTACCCTAGGTAGGTTTCAGTGGATAAACTATCTGACAGAAACCTTCCAGAATGTGCTTAATAAGTACAGAGACCAAAAACATTAAGCATGGAGACCAAAACACCCCAAATTTCCTGTATAATTTCATTCTTTCCATATGGATAGTCAAACATGAACATTTGAAACACTTATTACACACAAAAAAGTTAATACAGTAGAAATCCTAAAGTACATGTTAGGCCATGTACTTTACATTTTAGTACAGAAATATATTATAGGCCTTTATGTAAGACAATATAGTTTTGTTAACTGAGCCAAGTACATGAACTATCAGAGAAAAAGAGGATGCTATCAAATGATAGTAACTTAGCTTTCATTTCCTCTTGGAGATGTTGGTGAATATAGTCACAAGAAAGGAATCCCTAAAAACAAATTTAATGACAAAGCAGGAAAAGAAAAAAGATCTAAAAGTCAGACCAATGTATGTACAGAAAATATTAGCTTTCTTTTTAATTTTAAAGTGTAGGCATCAATTCTTTAATCTGAGATAAATGCTCATTATTATAATAGTTTGTTATTCATAAAATTAAGATGTACTTTATATATACAATATCCTGGAAAGCAAAACTACCCAATTCAGGGAAGGAAAACTGATAAAAGTTGGTCATAAAAGACAAGTAATTCACTGCTGTCATAACAATATGGTAAAATGTTTGTATCATATTTAAAATATATTCTTCTAATTTTTGCACTAAACAAGATAAAAATCAAATTACATTTGTGTTTATTATGTTACTTATTAATACCTTCCAACATTTAGAAAATACCACCAGTAGAAGTCTCTCTGTATATGTGCAAAATCGTATTGCTCGGCAGTTCAGGGAATTAAGAAATTTGGATTCCTTTTCATAAACATCTTGCTTTTCCTTCAAAAGGAATAAAATTATATTAGTACTAGTTGTAGGTAATTGATATCAAACTACAGAAGACTCCTCCCCTGTCCACCTGAAGTAGATCACACTATAATTATAAAAAAGCAGCCAATTTTCCTTTTGCGTTTTCTGAACTAAGAAGCTACTTTGCAAAGGAAACCATAAAGAGGAAACCCAGTTGAATTCAGGAATTCATTATATACAATCATTCAAAAAACATGCTTCTGGGGAATATACTTTAAGATACTGAAAATGTAAAGATATGAATAACATTGACTTTTAGATGTAGCAGAAAGATAAAACCATGAAAAGTAAAAACAATTTGTTAAAAACCTTTGAAGTATCTTAACTTCTAAAATAGAAGAACAAAATATTTTGAAAAGACAAAAAGTGATCAGCACAGAATATTCAGAAACGTTCTCAATGTTTCTGATAATGCTGTGTATGTGTTGGTCTCAGGATGCCAACACAATTCCCACGCTATGGAATTTCCCAGCTAGGAAATTCTGAAGGATAGCCCAGAGAGAACATGAGGCAGCTGAAAGAATTCTGTCAGCAGCACAGATACTGTGACTGTTCTTCCGTTCATCACCTCAACTTGTAGCCTGATGCCAAAGAGCAGGTGAATAGACTGGGTGCCCGGTCTGTTACCCTCAGTCATTCATAGTAATCGTCCTGCCACTGCCACTGCTCATACACAGCCAGAAGAGAGGGAGTCTTCTGTTGTCAGGGACAGAGAAATATTCCTCGATGATGGACTTTTTCAATTAAAGTCAATGTGTGTGTGTGTGTGCGCACATGTGCATGCGTGCATGTGTGTGTAGATAAAAACGTGTACACATATGGAAAAAAGGTTAGGAAAGATACCATCCAATTGTTACCAATGCCCACAACTTAGAAAAGAGATAGGGAAAAGTACACAGAAGTACTTTTAATTTTTAAAATTTCAATACATGTGTTTGAATTGGAAGAATAAAGGATAAATTCACAAGCCAACCTGAATGCTGTTGATAGATGAAGAAAGTTCCCATACTTTGAGCTCACCAGCTGCTGATACGGCCAAGAGAGAATCTTCTGTAAAAACAACAAACATCACATGTAAACTGATCACTGTTATAACTGGTTGCCCTGAAGATCATTTCATAGTCATTTAAGGATTATCCAAGGCTAAATAGGTAGAAAATACTCAATTGAAAAAAAAAAAATAACCATTTTGGGTCACATTCTAAATTTGTCTTAAAATTTCAAAGTCATTCCATGTAAAAGGAGAGCACCACTGAAAGGCGACCCATGTTGCCAACCACCACGGCGGCAATACTGAGTACACCTTCCTGCTTTGGAAGTAAGTAAGGAGCTGGCCTTCCCTCCTTACAGGAATTGAATTCTCTTCTTGACTGCATCGAGAGGATATAGCAGGGCAAGTCTAAGAGTCCGGTTAATCCACAACAAACCTCTGCTTGTCACTCTTACAATGCATCAAGCAGAACTGGGGCATGGAAATACAATGTCCCCTCTTCCCACTTCATCTTGACCTCTTGCTGACTTTCCAGTGATTTGAACCACTGGGATGAGTGGTCTCAGTTTTTCTCGATCTGACTTAGGTAAACACAAACCCGCATTCTGAACCCTTGCCCAATAATTTAACAAATAATTCGAAGGTGATATTTTCATATGCTATCTCTAGTGTTAGAGAATACCTAACTATTACCTTGAATTGTCATGGAGTGAACAATGCATATGCAGTTGATCCAATCAGGAGACTGAGTTGATACGAATGTGTGAATAATAACCAAGCTTTTGGCATCAATTATAAGAACATCTTGATATTCTCCACAACACAGAAGCCAGCCTTCTCCTGTCATCCGGGATGAGCAGTGGTAATACTATGCAAATGGAATTCAAAACAAAAGTTTAATTATCACCTGCAATTAACAGAATTTTGGCTGTGGTGAAGACTTTTGTTAATTGTAATTTTATCATCTATCAATTAAGGTATTAGGCTGAATAGCAACTAAAATTTATTTTCATTCAATGATTGCATACTTCTGAAGGGTTAGTTTTGCACTTTATCTTGCTTATATTTCATCATTTTTTCTGGAGAAGGAGGAAGGGTCTTTTGAGAAGAAGCAATTTTAGTCCAAATCATGGAAAGCTCATAATGATATTAATTCTGGAATGCTGTGTGGAACTAAACAAAAACAGGTTTCCTATCCTAGCAATACTGCTACGTGTTAAGAAGAAATAAACATGAAGAACTTTTGAGGAATTCTTGTGCCAAATAAATTTTTTTTTGTCTTTGCTGTATTTTTTTTCACTTTTTTTTTCATTTCTTACATGATAGTATACATATTTCAATGCTATTCTCCCAAATCATCCCACCCTCTCTTATATTAAAGTTTATAATCTACTCTTGACAATCACAATGTAAAAGTTTTGATCCCAGAAGGGAGTTCGTAAGTGATCCAATGCAAGTCATCAATGCTAAAAGCAATGTGTACAACGTAAAAAACAGCATCAGTACCATTGGAATCATGCAGCTACCTGAAATATATGTTTGGAGTCCATCTACCAAAAGTCAAAACCTCTTTTCAATACTGGGAAGTGATTATAAAGTGATTATTATTTAATAAATAAGAAATTCAGAACCTATCCGCCCAAAAGAGGCTTAAATTGGAAGAAAATTTGCTTTATAAAACTGCCTGTTGACAGAATGGAAACAATTTTTGTGTGAGTCATTGTGAGTATATGTTTTGTAAACATAAGGAAAAAGAGGGAAATTGTCTTTCAAATGTGTCTATGTTAGAAAGATACAGAAATATAAGAAATATTGATAAAAAATGGTTAAGTAGTTACTCTGGGGAAAGAAAAATGCCAAAATAACAGACGATAACAGATACTTCTAATGACAAAAATTCAAGAAAAGAATCCCTCTAAAGTCTTTAAACGCATGCTGAGCAAATGATTTGAAGGCCTTGTAGAATCTGGAGATGTTCTGAAGGAAATGATCATACTTACACAGATTGCAGTGTGTCTATAAGGAAGTATGGCCTTCTCCACGCACTGTCCATTGGTGACATTCCAAACACACATCTCCCTAGCAGAGATAACTTTGTATTATTCTCTGTCATTTCCACTCAATTGGCTGAAATAATTTTTGTGCCACCAAGTTTTTCTTTAGTGCTGCACTTAAATGCAGCCTGATCGTTTATGTGGCTTTTCGTTACAGATTACTGGGCAAGAAAATGTGGTCATTAGCAGGTATGACATACTGTATCTGTGTCTTTTTGTTTGGTAATTACACCCTGCCACCGCCTACAAGCCATATTTGGGTGCCAACCTGACCTCCAACCAATCGTGGGGATGCAGCTATCCAGCCTGGGAGAGTGACAGGATGGCAATCTTTCTATGGAAACTGCAAAGTACTGAAAATGGTTTATTTTATTGAGCTTAAAACTACATATTCTGAAAAGCATAATCAAGTGTTACATCTCTGGAGCTCAGGTATCATTTTTGTAAATATAAACAGTGCCACCAAGAGGCCACATTTGGTCTGTCATTGATACGCTTAATTCCTTCTCTTCTAAAATCCTGAAATCACCCTTGTCACTAAATAGTAAGAAAATTATCATTTTAGAAAACTCTGACTTGATTATATATATGTTAGGAAGATATAGTTTTGAATTCCAGTTACAAATACATCCAGTGTAAAGCAGTTTAAATCTGTATGATTTCAGTTCACAAAAACCAGAACGGCTATTTTAGAGTTGTTTGGTAATATTCTTCAGTTTTGACACTTTCAACACATAAGCAAAATTTTCCATGGAAGAAAAATGAAAGCTTTATTGGCTTTAATGGAGAGCTGCTATTAAGAAGCAAATGATATGGACCAAAAACAGTAAGGGCTGTATGCATTTGGTGTTTGCAGACTTTGGGTTTTTTTCTGGCCAAACACTGGGAATCAATCTTGAAATCAATGATTCTCAACCTGAGCTGATTTTGCCCCACAAAGGACATTTGACAATGTTTAGAGACATTTTTGGTTGTCACAACTAGGAACACGATACTGGCATCTAGTGGGGAAGGCTAGGGATGCTGCAAAATGTGGTACAATGCACAGACACTACAAAGAATTCTTCAGTGGTCCAAAATGTCATTAGTGTTGAAGGTGAAAAGTCATATCCTAGATACAGAACTAGATATCCATAGTGGTTTTATTTGTTTATATCAAACTGTAAGCCAGAAAGAATTTGAGGTAACCTGAAAAGGCATGCAACTCAATAAAACAGGGGGAAAGTGAGTATATGTGAAAAATAAGACTGGGGAAAAGGTAGAAACTGAAATAATATCTCAAAAGTTTTACATATATATAGATATAGATATATATAAAGAAATGGAAATTAAGCAGCCATCAATATAAAATTTTAGCTCTACAAAATAATTTAAGTTCATCAGTGTGGTTCTCAACTCTAGCTATTCATCAAGCATCACCTGTGAATATTTTTAAAAAAGTTTCCTCAGAGATTGTAATCTCGTGGCTCTGTGTTGGAGTCCTGGCATGTGGCGTTTTGCAAAGTTTTGGGTCAGTTAACTTGTTTCTAGATAACTCTAACTCTAAACCAGTGGCTCTAAACTCTGACTCTACATTAGAATTATCAGGGAGCTTTTTTTTTTTTTTTTGTATTTATTTATTTTTTTACACGAACTCCCAAACATGAACCCCCCTCCCACCTCCCACCCCAC
>SJYX01014988.1:3823-15791 GCA_006410675.1 Oreotragus oreotragus | reverse complement strand
CTCTTCCTGTTCCTTTAATTTGTGTATTTCTCAGTCTTACTGTATTTTTTATTTTAAAATATTTTCCTTCTCTATATCATATAAGCAAACAGAAGAAAGTTAAAATACAGCTTATAATTCCATCACTCAAAGATAAGTACTGGTAATGTTTTAGGATTATTTTCCACTTTTTCCTAATGAAGTGAGAGAGGAGAGAAAACATTTTTATTTACAAAAACAGGTTCATATTGTATATTTGGGGTTTTAACATACTTTTTTTTAAAAAACCTAAACACTGTAACATGGATCTCTTCCTCTCCCCTTAAAGACTCCTCTATAGCATAATATTTAATGGCCTAATACCGCTATGTTTTATTTTACTGTCATTTCCAATTTTCAGGATTAAGAACAACTCTGACCATTTCAATATTATGCCATCTTTCCTTTCTCCAAATTCATAACGTTGATCAGTGCCAATTATATCACAGTCTACTTTATGGTATCTTTATATTTTTATTGAACTTTTTTATAAGCTTGTGTTTTGGTTTTACCAAATATTTTAAGTATCAGTTGGCTTAGGTTAGTTATGCTACAGTAGAAAACAAGCCCCTAACCTCAGTGGTTACAACAAAATATTAATTTCTCACTCATATTTCATATTGACTACAGGTTAGCTATGGATCGGCTTTACATGCTCTTTACTTTGGGCTGAAGCAGCCTCTATCTGGGACATGCCATTCTTGTGGCGGGGGAGAAGAATGCTGGGGGAGTCATGTAATGACCCTTAAGGCTTTTGCTTAAAAGTTTTGTACATAACTCCCACTCCTATTTTATTGGCCAAAGCAAGTAACATGGTCAAGCTTGACGTCAGTGAGTGGGGAAGTATAGTCCTCGCACATGGCGAGACAGTGAGTCATTGAGGTAATAATAAAATCCACCTCAGTTTTAAATTCCTATGGATACATGTGTTCGGCTTATTCTTTATGTATCATCTTTATGAACCAGGTGGATTTCGTGGGCAAAATTATTGAATAGCTTTATTTTTCTTACTATCTTTCAAATATGACTGAGTGAGACCCTCTTCCCCAACTATGGACATTATCATGGGCAGATCTGAATGATTTTCTTACAGCTTTGAGGTTTTATCACATGGTCTTGTCGTTATGACTTAAAAAGTTTGATTTGATTAAAACAAAAACTTTAATCCTTCGTTTAGTTAAAGCGTTTCTCCTCCACAGTTCTTAACCAGATTGAGGTTTGAAGACACTTGTGGGCTCCCCTTGTGGCTCAGCTGGTCAAGAACCCGCCTGCAGTGCAGGAGATAATCCCTGGGTTGGGAAGACCCCTGTCTGATCTTTCCCACTGGATTGGGAAAGGCTACCCACTCCAGTATTCTGGCCTGGAGAATTCCATGGACTGTATAGTCCATGAGGTTGCANCCTTGTGGCTCAGCTGGTCAAGAACCCGCCTGCAGTGCAGGAGATAATCCCTGGGTTGGGAAGACCCCTGTCTGATCTTTCCCACTGGATTGGGAAAGGCTACCCACTCCAGTATTCTGGCCTGGAGAATTCCATGGACTGTATAGTCCATGAGGTTGCAAGGAGTCAGACACAACAGAGTAACTTTCACTTGGACATTTGTAGTGGGTCTGTTTTTTCTACATTTTCTACCATTTCCCTAGTTGTTTTGCCGCATGGCTTTAGGCCCTCTGCCTAAAAGAGGCAGAGTTTCTGGCTCTTTCTCTTCAGGGATGTTTTATGGGCTGTTTGAAGACTCCCTGCTAAAGGTCCCCAGTGCACTGTTCCCAGACGTGGGCAAGCATCTTTCAGCTGACCCCACCACTGTTCCTATAAGCTCTTGCTTCTCAATTTACACCCCAAGACCACCCTTCCTCTCAGGGCCATCTTGTCAGGCAGACAGGCTCCTAGAATGAAGACAATTTAACACAACTCATGCTGAACAACATGTGTGATATGATGTCCAGTCTGCTTCACTGAAAATACTCATTTTTGTTCCACCAAATCCTGAAAGTACTGGCCATTCCCACTAGAGCCTGCAGTCCTCAGTCTCTCACCAGGGGCAGCTCTAGCGAGCCCTTATCTTTAGACTTTTCCAGGTACAAGTCAGTTTCCAGGTCCTCCAGACACCTGAAGCCATCCTCTTACAGCTGTTATCTAAGGTGGTTGTTAGATGGAAAGATTTTAAAGCACAGGGCTCTAATAACTATTTCTAAAAGTAACTCTCGCCTCCAACAGTCTTCATCTTACCTATAAACTGGAGGTAGGAGTTGGGCTTAGAGTCACAAAGTAAGTTTTGTAAACTCTTATCAGCTCCTTTTGTTCAGACAAAAGGATATCATGCCATATATATTCAGAATTTATATTTCTATCTGTGATGTATTTTGCACCTAAATTGATTAACCTCAAGCATGAGTGAGAGATGGAAGACAGTGGTATCTGGTTATTTTTATAAAATGTTATGTTATCTCTTTGATACATCTAAGATAGCTGCATAAAGACTTTCACTACTATTTTTTTTTTTAAGCACAGACTTGTAAAACAGCAAACAAGACTAGAAAATTCAGAATTACGGTCAATATAAATGAAAAGGATTATAAAACCAAAAAAAAAGCAGCTATGAAAACTTACCTGTCCCACCCATCCCTGGAAACTCTGATGAACTGGGAAAAGGCTTAGGAGGCTCTGTCACACCCTGTTTAGTTCAACTTAGTTTATTCTGTTATTAATCTTACAAGGAGAAGAAAGCAATGTTGAAAGCCAGGAGTAATATTTCAAATCTTGGTTGCTAACAAATGAAAAACAGATTGAACAAGCTTGGCTTGTGATTCATCTACAATTTAAAGCCACTGCCCTCTAATTGAGTCTTCTGAATGCAACTACAGTATGTTTGCATCCTTGTATTTGGATAATGAGCCAACCCACCATGAAGGCTGAAGGCTGTGTCTCGGCTGCTTGCTGGCACTAGATAGCACTGGGTGCAATGACATTATGCTCCCAACAGTGTTAATTATAAGTGTCTTAGAATAGAAACACAGAACAGAAAATCAAAGATGTTTTTAGTTCACCACTAGTAAACAAATGGCAAGCCACAAACGGCAGAGGTTCTCTTTGTTGGAGGTAAAACCACTGAGATATCAACCACTACTGAAGCCCAAGATACTTTAACAAAATATGTAGTTGATATGAGGAATTTTTTTCCTGAAATTTTATTATGAAAAATTTCAAACATATCAGAATTGATAAAACTGTAGTAACCTCTCATGTATTCACCACCTAGATTTTATAATTGTTGTTTTGCAATATTTGCTTTCTTTAGACATTTACCTATCAATTTGTCTATCTACCCACCAATCCATCTCCTTTTTTTTAAAAATGCACTTCAAAGTAAACTTCAGACATCAGCACACTTTACCTCTAAACACTTCAGCCTATCTATTTGTTTAGGGATTTTGTGTGTGTGTTAGTGTGTAGTAAAATTTATACACAGTGAAAGGCACAAATCTTAAATTTACCATTTGACAAGTTTTAATAAATGCACACATCTGGAACATAGATTTTTAATCCCCAGTCTAAATGATTATATTTTACTTTTAGAGTTGTATACTCCATGTCATTGGGTTTTACTTAAGTTCAATTTTTTTTTCAAAAGCTTGAATTTCAAATACCACCCAAAAAATAAACTACAGGCTACCAACACCTATTCAATTATTCCCTCCAGTCATTTGACAAATAAGCAATAGTAGACTAGAACACATTATGATAAGAATGAGGTCACCCACGATGGCATCTAAAACATGAAATGCCTCAGGACAAATTTACAAGAGAAATGTGTGACATAAAGAAACTATAAATCAACTGAAAGATAAAAGAAGGCTTTACTAATATGGGGGGAAAAAACCATATTCCTGAGTGGAGAGATCAAAAGTAAAATTTTAATTCTCCCCAACTTTATAGGCTTAAGACTTTTGAAACTGAAATATCAGTGGGACTTTCTGCCTATACTATTTTTTAAATGATTATGAAATTTATGCAGAAAAGTCTAAAACAGAATAATAAGAGGGGATATTACCCTATTAAATAAATACATGTGTGATGATCACAGCAGAAGATAGTGGTGCTTGGAATAAAGAGGTAATAGTGGTGAGAAGTGGTCAGATTCTGGGCACTTCAAAGGAAGAGAAAGCCAGGTGTGACGGTGAACAGGACACGTAGCATGAGAAGAAAGAACTCAAGGACGATAGCCGGTTTTTACCTGAGTTACTCACTGAGATGTGGAAGGTGGTATAAAACATTAGGAGGGTGAAGAAGGGGCTCAGGAGCTCAGTTATAAATTTCCAGTGTTAAGTTTTAGATGGTCATTACACATGCAGATGAGGCCCTTGGACTGCAAGGAGATCCAACCAGTCCATTCTGAAGGAGATCAGTTCTGGGTGTTTATTGGAAGGAATGATGCTAAAGCTGAAACTCCAGTACTTTGGCTACCTCACGCGAAGAGTTGACTCATTGGAAAAGACCCTGATGCTGGGAGGGATTGGGGGCAGGAGGAGAAGGAGATGACAGGATGAGATGGCTGGATAGCATCACCGACTCGATGGACATGAGTTTGAGTTAACTCCGGGAGTTGGTGATGGACAGGGAGGCCTGGCGTGCTGCAATTCATGGGGTCATAACACGACTGAGCAACTGAACCGAACTGAACTGAAAATCAAGGAGAAACCAGTTAGGAGAGATAGAGGCCTTTGAAGCAGGAGAGTAACCAAGAAAAGAGAAGGATTAGAAACTCAGAGAAGTTCAAATGGTTACAACAGGAAACCTGCTGTATCAAACATCCTGGGGTGTCTCCCAAGAGCTGTTCTTGTCTTCTTCCTGAGTTTTATAACTCCCAGATTTTAGATGTAAACCTGGCTGTCCAAAATAAAGACAAAATTTCACAATTTCCATCAAAGCTAGCTGTGACTAAGTTCCGGCCAATAATATATCAGTGGCTGTTTCGGGAAATCTTCCTTCAAAACAAAAATAGCGAGTAAAATCTTTGCCCTTTCTTGTCTCTTCCTTCCTGCTACTTAGAACGTGTCTAGGATGGCTAAAGGGGCCTCCCAGGTGGCGCTGCTACTGCTACTGCTGCTGCTAAGTTGCTTCAGTCGTGTCCGACTCTGTGCGACCCCATAGATGGCAGCCCATCAGGCTCCACCATCCCTGGGATTCTCCAGGCAAGAACACTGGAGCGGGTTGCCATTTCCTTCTCCAAAGTATGAAAGGGAAAACTGAAAGTGAAGTCGCTCAGTCGTGTCCGACTCTTAGCGACCCCATGGACTGCAGCCTACTAGGCTCCTCCATCCACGGGATTTTCTAGGCAAGAGTACTGGAGTGGGGTGCCATTGCCTTCTCCAGGTGGCGCTAGTGGTAAAGAACCGGCTTCCCAATGCAGGAGATGTAAGAGATGCAGGTTCAATCCCTGGATCAGGAAGATCCCCTGGAGGAAGGCAAGGCAATACACTTCAGTATTCTTGCCTGGAGAATCCCATGGACAGAGGAGCCTGGCAGACTACAGTCCATAGGGTCACAAAGAGTCCAACAGGACTAAAGCGACTTAGTACACACACACACACACACAGGTTGGCTATAACTCCATCCTGACCAAGGTTCCCACCATAACATAGGGATGGTGAAGTAGAAAGTTGTAGTCAGTTTGGGATCCAGTCAGTTTGAAATGGCAGACTCTCTATACCAGCTCTGCAGTGCTTTTATCCTGACTTGTATAAGAGCAAAAAATAGTGATTTGTGGAGTCTCTCACATTCTTGATCTAATCTCATCCTAAATAGGACATCTACGATAATCTTTTTCTATCCCATCCCCCCAAGGACTAACCGCTCCCTCCATCTGGCCCTTCTGCTCGTTCAGCATGCTGTCTCAGCACTTTCCATAAGGTATTGTCATGATTTAAGTGTCTTAGTAAGTGCTCTGAGTTTGTTGAAATCTATGAATGGATTTCAATCTGTTCATTTGGATCTCTGTAACTTAAACTTTTCTTATCCTTCCAGTTAGATCACAAGCACTTTGAGCACAGGGAACATTTCTTGTTCTCTCTGTAAAATTTCCATGTGGTCCTTTATATTTTCTATTTCTTTATTGAGAATTTTAAATCTTTCTATATATTTCAAGACTGCTCACTCTTACTTTTTAAAGCATTTTTGTAATAGCTACCTCAAATACTTTGTCATATAACTCTAACGTATTTGTCATTTTGGTGTTGGCAGCTATTGATTGTCTTTCCCAACCTGAGTTGAGACTTTACTGGTTCTTTCAGTGCTGAGTAATTTTGGATTGTGCTCTGGATATTTTTAATATTATAGGGCTTAGGTCTTATTGAAATCTTATGGAGAATGTTGATTTTTTGTTTTAGTGGGTAATTGACCTGGTTGGGTTCAGGCTACAAATTTTGATCATACTTCTGGATTTGGGGCTGCCTTCAGTTCAGGCTAGGAAATATTAGAGGGATAAAAATTAGAAAGTCACCATCAGTTCAGTGATACTTCAATTCTTATCTTCTCCAATCTACCTACTATGATTCACTTTTCAAGAGCCTTAAAATAGCTGTTCCATGTGTTCCATCTAGATTTCATAATGGTATTCAGTGGATGAAATAGACTGAATAGTGCTATCTTGCCCAGAACAGAACCTTAAAAATGTATGTCCTTGGGACTTCCCTGGTGGTCCAGTTATTAAGAAATCCACCTTCCGATGCAACGGACGTGGGTTCGATCCCTGGTCAGAAAACTGAGATCCCACGTGCTACTGGGCAACTGAGTCTGCTCACTGAAGCTAGAGAAGCCCATGTGCCACAGCAAAGATTCAGAGCTGCCAAACGACAACAGAAAAGTGTGTCCTCACTTTCTACAGAGGTTAAATAGAAGAAATGACAATACGAAGAATGCTTCTGAGTTCCTAGGACAGTTCTTAAGACGTATCCTGATCCATGGCAGGATTTAAAGTGCTCCATGCAAAGAACTTGGGAAATGTGGAAAAAGCATAAACCTTGAAATTAAGCAGTCCTAGATTTGAACCTACGCTTCACAGAGTGGAAAAAATAGATTATTATGATGTCCACTGAGAGGATAAAATCATAACATGTACGTAAATTCCCCAGCATACATAAAATAGAAAATAAACATCAATTCCATTTAGAATTTAGTATCAGGAAAGGATTGCCTGAAGGAATAGTATGCTTCTTTTGGTCATATGGTAAGAATTATATAACTTGTATTTTTCTTCATGCTTTGGCTGACAGGAGACTCAGAGCTAAGTGTGATGAGCAATCAATATGTTCATTTGAGGAAATGGTATATTTGTCTCTGTAGAATAACATGGCATTTTATTTTGCATTTTTTGAAACTGCAATAGCCAAATAGTATAATGTGACTTTTATGGTAAAATATTTTAAGCTTTTTGGATTTGGCTAGAACATAGCCTTAAAAAAGCTACTATATACTATACGCCTTTTAACTTATACAATACTACTAAACATTTTATGTTCTTTAACTGAAAGTTTGCAGTTATTTCCTTATAAAACAAACCATTTCATTTCAGAGTCATGAACCCTTGGTCATAGAGTAGTCACAGCTTAAAACTGAAATTCACATTTAACAATTAGAGCTTACATTTTAAATCTCAAACTGGCATTGCTCCTATGCTGCTGCTGCTGCTAAGTCACTTCAGTCGTGTCCGACTCTGTGTGACCCCATAGACGGCATCCCACCAGGCTCCCCCATCCCTGGGATTCTCCAGGCAAGAATACTGGAGTGGGTTGCCATTGCTCCTATATATGACCCATTTTAAAAACATTTAAGATACTGATAACATGTGAAGAATATTTTCCTAACAAAATCAGATGATATGGTAAGATGTGGTTGTCTAATCTTCCTTCCTTCAAAATTTGTTAGCATATTCATCACAGTTAACAATATGTCTTTCTTTGTTAAACACTGTAGGAATTGGTTTATAGTCTAAAGACATTCACAGTAAGCACAAGTTGTTTTAAATGACTCCTATTTAAAATAGGTTTGGTTAGATTTGGGAATAATGAAGTGTCTCATGGTTCTGATGAAAGCTTTCTTTTTTCTTTCAGATTTCCCTTAGAAGGAGCCATTTTTTAATAGAAGTGTTCTCTAACTACAGGCCCAATTTCTCCAGCTTGATTTATGCCAATCTGTTTTTAGAAGACTTGTATGATTATGTTGTGAGGCCAGATGTTTAAACAGTTTTGTTTTGTTTTTAATTTGCAGGCACAAGCTCACCTTTCACAGGGTAACACAACTTCCTAATGATTGATTGGAAGCTGTTTCTGAACCCTTAGGGTTTCCCACGTAAATTGGAAGCTGTTTCTGAACCCTTAGGATTTCTCACGTAATTCAGTTCATGGCAGTGCAGCAGTATATTTCTGCAATCAGCTTATTGAATTTGAAGTAAAACGTTGCTTTCTAAAATGAATTGGCCAGTTTCTGCCTGCTAAGATCTCCACTGAGTGTAAGTGTGCTTGTCATTTGCCACACCAAGTAAAATAAGTGTCAAAACCTGTACTGTGTCGCTAGGAACTCCTCCTAAAATTTTGTTGGGATCTTATAATATCTCATTGAGTTATTGCAGGAGATGTCAGTGGTATTCTTGCTTACTTTTCATATGTTCTTACTCTTGTCTAACGAAAGATATATAAATATTCTTCAACTTTTGGCAAAAAATTGATGACTGCTGCTAGGAATTGGAAAAGCTAGATTAGGAGCCCTTAGATTACTATCCCAATTTTAAGATGGACCAGAATAAGCAGGGAAATGTTCATCTAAGAGTGGATTTGTTAATTTGATTATTTTTAATTGTTTAACAAAGGAATGACTTGAAGAATACTCAAGGTATTTACCAAGCCCATGTCTCAGTCCAGCCTCACCACTGGCCCCCTCAGCCCTCCAGAGACACTGGATTTGCAGTCTGAGGGTTCGCCTCACGCTCTGTCTTCCAGACGAGACTTTTCACAAGCTACCCTTTCTTTCTCCTTATTTTCTCCAAGTTTCAGCTTAAATGTCACTGCCTGATCCCAGGAACAAGGTTAGACTTCGTCTGCCTTATGCACGTGTAGCTGGTCACTAAAATAATACTGGGAAGTAAGCAAGTTAGGTAGCTCTCAACCTCATTTTTGAGACGTGAGATAGAGACAAGGAAACTGAGACACAGAGCAGTGACATGGCTTACCTGCAACACACAGCTAGTGAGAGGCAGAACTTGATGGATCATCCCCTGATGCCATATAGCAGGTCTTTTGAGTTAGCCAGATGGCTCTTATCCCAAGCAAAACTTTCTAAATAAGGTCCTTTAAACGTCCAAAAGGAAACCCATCTAAGGGATTGCAAAAGTTTGATTTGCCATCTTATTTTTGAGTTGAGAGCAAAATATGATTCTCATATCATATTTAACTGTATAACTGAAATGTAAGTTTTCTAAACACTAGGAATAGCAGAAAGGGATTTAAGTCGGTGAATAACAGATTAAATATGAATTAAAGCAATGATGTTTAAAGCACAGGAGACTGGATTTTATATGTTAGAAGACAGTGCATCTCTGGAGTTAGAAGTGAGAAAAGGCAGTCCACATAGTACTGGTCAAAATGCTTTGTGTTTCACAACTTTAGAAATAGCAGAGAACTCAAGTGGGGTTAAGGCATTTTTACAAGCTAATTAAATATTGCTAGAAATATTATCTGAAATATGGAAATAAGGGAAAGAGTTATCAGGTGTTCTTGCAGTCCAGTGCTGGACTTGACTTCTTAGTTCCAGGCGAATTTTATAACTCTGCAGAGATTAACTTGTAGAGTTAAATAAACAGTTGAGTCTCACTATTCCTGGTAATGTTCTATAACACTACTGTGAACACTGAATTAGCAAATACTGACTAATGCATCCCAGGTGTGTTAGTGGTAAAGAACCCATCTGCCAATACAGGAAATAAAAGAGACACAAGTTCAATCCCTGGGACAAGAAGATCTCCTGGAGGATGGCATGGTAACCCACTTCAATATTCTTGCCTGGAGAATCCCATGATCAGAGGAGCCTGGTGAGCTACAGTCCACAGGGCTGCACAGAGTTGGACATACCTGATGCGAAGAGCTGACTCATTTGAAAAGACCCCAGTGATGGGAAAGATTGAGGGCAGGAGAAGGGGACGACAGAGAATGAGATGGTTGAATAGCATCACGGACTCGATGGACATGGGTTTGGGTGAACTCTGGGAGTTGGTGATGGACAGGGAGGCCTGGCATGCTGCAATTCATGGGGCCACAAAGAGTTGGACACGACTGAGTGACTGAACTGAACTGAACTGAACTGAAGTGATTTAGCACACACACAGAACTATTGCTTCTATGGGAAATACAGTGTTAAATTCCTGAGAGCTCCTGGTTACAACATTTTCATTAACTGATCAATATATAATCTCTTTTCATATTTGAAACACCTTATTTAATATATACATACATAATGTTGATTAATTAGCACTGAACTCATGGCTGATAGCACTATAACGCAGGCCTGAACAAAACTTATCTAATACACACCACACATAAGGTACACCAATGCCTGCTTGCTCTATAATACTAGGCAGCACTTCAGCACTATAGCATTTCAACAGTGAAATCACCAACAAAAAAACCACAGAAATGTAAAAAACATGGCACTCAATAGACCACAAAAAAGACATTTGTTTACAGTGTGAGAGCTTCACCAAGAAGGCAGAATGTCATTTGGTTTAACCCTAGCTGAGAACGTGCACACCAAGCAATTCAAATTTTTCACTGCCCTGTGCATGTTCTTGAATGACCACAAACGGGTGGTAAGTATATTAATTTGAGAGTTACAAATAAGTTTTAATGGTGTGTTGCCCTGCTAAAGGACTAACAAATTTTATACCTGAGACAGAAATCAGTTCATCTGCCTTTGTCAATTTAGTTTCTCATTTGCCCTTTGTGTTGATTTTAATATCCTTCTGGTTCCTTTTGTTTATTTATTTTGCCTCACCGTGTGGCTTGTAGAATCTTAGTTCCCTGACCAGGGACTGGACCCAGGTCACAGTGTGAAAGCACAGAGTCCTAACCACTGGATTACCAGAGAATCCCCTGGTTCCTTTATTAACTAACAAGTTGAATAAAATCCTTAAAGCGTGTTAATTTTTTATCTGAGAGTCACTTTTTTTTTTTAACTTGAAAATTGTACTTTATGCATTTTCAGAGACTAATTCACTAAGAAAATATGACCAGGACTGCTAAATGAGGAGATAGAACTAGAAAAGTTCTAAAGTCCTTTCTTTCAGATCTAAATTCTGCAGTTTTGAGAGACTAAACAGCCTTAGGAAGGCAGGGATAAGGAATAATTCAAAATTATTTAAACTACATTAATTGTAATAAAACTTGTTAAATATTTTTACTTTAGTTAACATTTTCTAAACCCTAATCTTTACTAGGACACTGTCAGAAAAGAAAAAAATTCTCCTAAAGTCAAAATGGAAATAAACCATTTAAATAATCTACATAAAGGAGAATCCATGGGATTCTCCAGGCAAGAATACTGGACTGGGTTGCCATTTCCTCCTCCGGGGGATCTTCCTGACCCCAGGATTGAACCTTAGGGAAGACTGGTAAATACAGAGAAAAATCAGAAGATTATTTAAACCATTATCTGGTTAAAAGGTAATAATTTTTTACTCTTAATAATAGAAGTTATATTTAGTTTCATGAGAAACAATTGCCTATCTGTCACAGGTTTTCTGCCATTTTTTAAAATTTCAATAGTTGCTTTATCATGTGGAAAATTCTGAAAGAGATGGGAATACCAGACCACCTGACCTGCCTCTTGAGAAACCTATATGCAGGTCAAGGAGCAACAGTTAGAACTGGACATGGAACAACAGACTGGTTCCAAACAGGAAAAAG
>SJYX01014983.1:32612-69382 GCA_006410675.1 Oreotragus oreotragus | reverse complement strand
GGGCCCGGTGGCCCGCGCCCCGCCCCCTGACTCCGGCTCGGCCCCCGCCCCCTCTGGCTAGGGTGGGGGAGGCTCGTCCTTCGGGGTCCCCACCCCTGCGGGGGCCTGAGCTGTGCTCCCACCCCCAGCGCGTTTGCCTCCCCCTCCACGGCCCCCTCCCCCAAGCTCGGCTCGCCCCGCCTCGGCTCCCCCTCCTTCCGGGGATCGGCCCTCGGTTCTCCTGGCCGCCCCACATCCCTCGGGGCCCCCGCCGCGGTCCCCTCCCTCTCCTCAAGCTCGCGGAGTCCGGGGTGCGGGTCCGGCCGCCGGCGGGTGGGGGAGGGAAGGCGGCGCCGGGCGGGGTAGTCCGCCGCTCTGCCGCCTCGGGGGCTCGCGGGGCCTGCGAGTCCCGGACCCCGAGTCCTGCCCGGCTACTCGTGTCCCCTCCCCCGCGGGATGGGCCCCGCACCTTCCGGGGCCGCTTGTCGGCGAGGAGCGGCTTCCGCGGGAGGGCGGGGAGGGGGCCGCACCGCCATCTGCTTTTCCTACGGGCGGCGTTGGCGGGGCCGGGGCGGCCGGCGCGGTAGGAGCGGCGCGGGTCCCCCGCCCCGGGCCCGAGGGCACCGCCGCCATCCACTCGGAGTCCCGGCTACTGACCCACTTCAGCACATTCCCCGCCGAAATAAAAGTTCTCCCCTCGAGTTTGAGGGCCGCAGCCTTCCCACCCAGTCGGAGGGAGGGCGGTCAGTTCTCCCTGCGGGTGGGGGCAGGGTCTCCCCGGCGCTGGAAGCGCTGGGTACCGCGCGGACTCTGCCTCTCCGCTTTCCTGCGCGCCTCTCCGGGTCTGGGCGGCCGAGGGCTGAGGGCAGAGGCGGTTTGCTAGCACCGAGTTGAGAAAAAGAAGTGGAGCCCTTGGAAGAAGACGTGCGGGCAGCAGGCCGCCCGCGCTGTTTTCTGGGCGCGCTGGACTGAGGGGGCGGGGGTGGTTGGACTGGGGCAGAAGCCGGAGCCCACCCCGTCATCTCCTCCCCCTACTTTCATCCGAGTGGGGAGTGGGCCCCTCGGCTCTAGAAATGTTAGCTGAACTCCTAAGGATGGGATTGAGGTGGGTGATAAAGTGCTTAAAGAAAATCCAAGTAAAATACGCCAGTCAAATGAACCGAAGAAAAGCATAGTTGTTTTGCTTAGTAGCAAATAATCTTTTTTCTTCCCAGCTCCTCTTTCTCGCAGAGAATCAATTCTTGTTGAGGGCGATTCTTAATTGAATGGGGATGGGACACACAAGCCAAAATTTCTAGTATTTCATCTTCAGTATGCAAATGGTTTTGTTGTTCAGTCCTTAAGTCATGCCCAAGTCCTTAAGCCTGCGGCACTGTAGCCCTCCAGGCTCCTCTGTCAGGGGATTTTCCAGGCAAGGATACTGGAATGGGTTGCCTTCTCCTCCTCCAGGGCATCTTCCCCACCCAGGGATTGAACCTTGTCTTCAGCATTGCAGGCGGCTTTTAGTGACTGTAATTATATACAGAGTTAGGTTTTCTAAATGGCAGGATTGTTTCTGGTTTGTTCTCTGGGTTGGGGGGTGCCTTGTCCCCGAGTGTTGGAGGAGCGGGAGGGACCAGCGGGAAGTGTCTCCTCTGGAGGAGAGAGCCGGGTAGGAGGAGGGGGTCTTCCTGCAGCCCTGCCTGGGGAGGGGTCAGGCGAGATTCAGGTCCAGGATTCCAAGTCTGAGCTCTGCAGGTTGAAAAGTAGTACACTTCTAAAGTCACTTAAAATACTTTAGCTGCAGCAGTTTATCTTCAAAGTGGAAAATTTGTGGCAAAAAAAGTTAATTATTAGGGCTCTCAATAGGCCTGTAGAAGCTTAATAGATAATGTCATAAAATGCCACATAAGCGCTAATAAATAGACTTTTGTACAGTCTTTTATCTCCTAACCAGTTTCCCAGTATTCTTGGCATAGCATCGCATACCTCCTCTTTCAGCCTTCTGAAAATTGTTAATTCTTGACCCAAACTTACCTTATCTTGCTTCTAGAGTATTTGTAAATCTAGCAGTGTGTTTTTGAGTGGCAGATTATGAAATATGAAAGCAGCATGTTTAGTATTGTTTCTTTGATGTCACTTGTAAGTGTCTACTTCCAAACTTGCTCCCTTTTCTCGCTGTTAACAGGAGTACTCCCCCAGTTACAAGCGGCGCAGGACCGTGGAGGATTTCAACAAATTCTGCACATTTGTCTTGGCCTATGCAGGCTACATCCCTTATCCAAAGGAGGTAATTCAGCACTTCAGAGACCTTGCTGGCAGCAAAACCAGAGTTTTTGACAAAGTGTTGGGTCTGGAAGGGATTGAATGGGAGGACTTGAGCCGTAATAGGCAGAAATCTTTCTTACAGACTTAAGACGAGCCTGGGAAGTGGTTCCTAAAACGGATGGAAAATGTAGACTTGCCTAGAAATGGTTCGATAAACTTTTAAAGTTTGCTTACAGATAATCTAACTGATATCTTCCTAATGTCCAATGTTTATTGAGAGATTACTGTCACTTAGTCGTGTCCAACTCTTTGCGACCCTATGGACTATACAGTCCATGGAATTCTTTAGGCCAGAATACTGTAGTGGGTAGTCTATCCCTTCTCCATTGGATCTTCCCAACTCAGGAATCAAACCAGGGTCTCCTGCATTGCAGGCAGATTTTTTACCAACTGAGCCACAAGGGAATCCCTGAGAGCTTACTGTGGCTAGGCACTATTTTGGGCCATTATAATGATATGAAGTAGGAGCTTTTACTTATATCCTTTTCATTAGTAGTTTGTTTATTTCAACTGTGCAACATGCCGTGTAAGATGTTAGTTCCACGAGCAGGAATCCAACCCAGGACCAGCAGTGAAAGTGCTGAGTTCTAATCATTGGACTTCCTGGGGATTTCCTATTTATTTCTGTTGTATTTATTTGCTTTTTCTCTTCCATTTTAAAGATGAGGACACTGGGGCACAGAGAGGGAACTCTTTACTCTGGGTACAGGCTCATTGGTGGTGGAGCCTGGGGTTCAAGCGGATCAAAGAGTCAGGCCCAGTCCACCCTGCCCTACCTGGTGGGTGACCTCCTGGTTGGTGTCATTACAGAATCTGCAGGGACTCGTGGCCAGAATCCCATATAAATTAAGGCATTTTTTTCCTTGCTGAGAAATGAGCAGGTGGACCAGCGCTGCCAGGGTGCTCAAACTTCAGGGGCCTGGTTCATACTGTGCAAGGCTCAAGAGAAAGGAATCCAGTATTTTTAGGAGGCCAGATCCCAGTACTGGCTTATTATTTCCACTGCCAGCTAGGTGGATAACGTCTACATGAATGCTGCTACTGTTTGCACATAAACAAACAGTGGCAGTTTGCTTGATTGACCTGAAGGAACCAGAGACTTGAACTCACTGCTTTGGGGCACAGTAATTACATACTTGGATTTTGCAGTATTTTGAGATGCCTCCAAGTTTTTAAAGAAAAGTGTCAGAACATCCTCACCATTAATTTACATTCACTTAATTAAAATGTACATCCTTTGGGGGGAGATTGTAAAATCAGGAAAGATAAGAGCTTGAGGGTGTGTCTTTGGCACTCCTGTCACAGAAGTGGATTGAGTATCAACTAAGTTCTTGGTGAGGGTTCACCCAGGGCTGGAGGTCCTCCTTGTGGGTTCATGTTGTAGCTGGAAGGACGCACTAAATCCTAGTGACGGTGTTCCTAAAGAATAGCACTGGTGAGAGCTGAGGATCTCTGGGTTCCCACATTTGCAGACGTGACTTGGTGGGGATTGGGGAGGACGGGGTCCTGGGGAAGCTCTGCTCAGGGCCAGCTCTTGGTGTTGGAGGCTAGTTGAAATAATCAGAAGCTGCCCTGTTTTCTCTGTCCTTTCAGGAAGTCCCTCTGAGAAGCAGTCCCAGCCCCGCCAACAGCACCGCTGGTACCATTGACAGCGACGGTTGGGATGCCAGTTTTGCCGACATCTCGTCCGCCGTGCCCTTGCCAGTCTCTGACCGCTGCTTTGGCCACCTGCAGCCCACCCTCCTGCAGCGAGCCAAGCCTGGTAACTTCCTGCTAGACAGAAAGAAGACTGACAAGCTGAAGAAGAGGAGGAGGAGGAAGCGAAGAGACGGGGGCGTGCCCGGGGAGGAGGGCTACACGGGGGGCCTGCTGCAGCTGGAGGCTGCCGGCCCGTACGCAGAGACCCCCACGGGCCCCACTCTGCAGGGTGTCCCCCGGGCCTCGGGAGACCCCTGCTCGGGCTGGGACTCCGACACGCCTTCCAGTGGGTCTTGCGCCACGGTGTCACCGGATCAGGTCAAGGAAATAAAAACTGAAGGCAAACGGACTATCGTCCGGCAGGGCAAGCAGGTGGTGTTCCGGGACGAAGACAGCACGGGCAACGATGAAGACATCATGGTGGATTCTGGTGAGTGGCCCCGAGGTGGGATGCTAAGAGTGGGGTTTCCGGGCCCTAACCTTCCCCTTCCGCTGCAGGGGTCGTGGGTTCAATCCCTGGTCGAGGAGCTGAGATCCCACGCGCCTGCCATGAGGTGCGGGGTCTCAATGCAGGGGTTCCTTCCTTGAAAGGGGACAGGAGCATACCCCACCACCTTCAAGGGAAAGGGTGTGAGAAGGCGGATGCCGAGATACTTAGGAAGGGGTGATCACAGCTGAGGGGAAGGCAATGGCACCCCACCCCAGTACTCTTGCCTGGAAAATCCAATGGACGGAGTAGCCTGGTGGGCTGCAGTCCATGGGGTCGCTAACAGTCGGACAGACTGAGCGACTTCACTTTCACTTTTCTCTTTCATGCATTGGAGAAGGAAATGGCAACCCACTCCAGTATTCTTGCCTGGAGAATCCCAGGGATGGGGGAGCCTGGTGGGATGCTGTCTATGGGGTCACACAGAGTCGAACACGACTGAAGTGACTTAGCAGCAGCAGCAGATCACAGCTGAAGACAGTGAACATTCCAGAGCAGGCCTCAAAATGTGGACATAACATAGCTCATGAGTAACCACCTTGTGGGGGTTGCTCGTACCACACGTTTCAGTGCTTCTTGTGCACATGTGCATTTTCAGAGCGGGAAGTATCACCCTGAAACTTGAAATTGGTTTCACTGCAGCTCAGCTGCTCTCTCCCTTTGGAGAGTGGCTTTCTTGATGGAAGGGATTCTGATTGGGGGTGTTGTGAGAGATTTTTCCACTCTTACATGGTTCTCTGCTTTCAGATGACGACTCCTGGGACCTGGTCACATGCTTCTGCATGAAGCCATTTGCTGGCCGCCCTATGATAGAGTGCAACGAGTGCCACACTTGGATTCACCTGTCCTGTGCAAAGATCCGGAAGTCCAATGTTCCGGAAGTGTTTGTCTGCCAAAAGTGCCGGGACTCCAAGTTTGACATCCGCCGTTCCAACCGGTCCCGAATGGGCTCCCGGAAGCTGTTTCTGGACTAACTGCTGGAGGGCGAGGAGTTGGAAGGGACTGTGGGCCTACTGGCCCTGGTCTTAGTTGAGCACAGGACTCTTAGCTCCAGCGCGGGCAGACCCCTGCCGTTCAGGTGCCTACACGAAAGGACCAGCTGTCCAAGGTATAAACTGTACATAGCCAGTGACTGAATAAAATCCTCGTTGGCCAGAGCTGCTGCTGGAGCCGTGGTCTCTGCAGTGGAGGTGGACTGCACACCCAGGCACAGCGGGTTTGGTCCAGCCGAACATGAGGGTGTGTGGTCGTTACGCGTTTTTGCTCTCATTGTTGACAAACTCCCGCCTATCGGAACAAGTGCTGGCTGTTACTCTTGCTTCCGCTGTGTTGGCGCGAGGAGATGTTGTTTCCCCGGCCTGTTTATGAACCACCACACGTGTGAACTTCTTCAGTCCGTCTTTTACCATAAGTGTCTGTACAGCAACCATCAAAGCCGCTCCTCCCTCAGTGGTCCCCCTCTCCCCTGCCTTAGGGGATGCCTGTTACCCTGGGGATGGAGTCCCTGGCCTCACCCAGGGGTGGTGAGCTTGCTAGTGAGCCCTGGGTTTTCTTCGGTTTGTTAAAGGGGACACTATGCAGCTGCTTCTCTGTGGAAAGGGGGGGGGGTTGGGGTCATGGTGGCCCGTGTTCATAACTCAGTTTCCTGTTTTGCACGATGTAAAAAAACCTGTCTCTTTGCACGAAATAGCCAAAAGTATTGGCAGACTTCTGCCTGGGTTCCCTTCCTCTCCAGTTGGCTTTGGAGGGCCTGGGGGTGCCCAGCAAGCTGTTTTCAAGTGAGGGGGCGCCTGGATCCTCTCCTTGTCTCNACTCAGTTTCCTGTTTTGCACGATGTAAAAAAAACCTGTCTCTTTGCACGAAATAGCCAAAAGTATTGGCAGACTTCTGCCTGGGTTCCCTTCCTCTCCAGTTGGCTTTGGAGGGCCTGGGGGTGCCCAGCAAGCTGTTTTCAAGTGAGGGGGCGCCTGGATCCTCTCCTTGTCTCTTCCCCCCTCACTTTGTTCTAGCAGCGACATTAAAGGTTAGGCAGTCTCTGGGGGAGGGTGTTCTCCACATAGTGGGGGTGGGGGAGGGAAAATGGGGAGGAAAGCCTCCCTCATGGGTATTCTTAGTATGCCCCTCGTACAGGCTGGCCTGCTGGTTCTATGGGGCAAGGTTAGGACTTTTGAAACATTTTTTTGGTTTGAGTTGGTGAGTGAGTGAGATGGTAACGCTGGCCTCCAGGAAGGTCCCACTGAACTTTGCAAAGTTCCTTAGATCTAAAGTAGGGCCCTGGACCGAAGCGACCCCTGTGCAGGCCAACTCTGGAGAGGCCAGGGAGTTTGAAGCGTGGCAGGCCTCCGCTGGAGGGCCACGTGGTGGGACACTGATGGGTCTCAGGCTTGAGGGAGAGGGAGGATGTCTGTGTTCCTCGAAACTGACATTACTCTAGCAGTTTAAATACTCGTTCCAAAATCGTTTTTTTTTGTATATTGATGAATGTGTCTTCATAAACATTATTTCTTACGAAGCATGAAGAGGGAAGGGTGCCCAAGTCAGGCATATTTATTGACATCAAGATGGAGCTCAGTCTTCCCACAGGGGGACTTCTCTACATGGTCCCCATGTATAGGCCACCAGATGGACTTGTGTCCACATTCTCTCACTGAAGCACCAGGAGGGTTGAACTGTAATTGGCTGATCAGAGCCTATATTTTGTCCTAGTATCTTTCATGCTTGACCAACCAACTGCCTTTTTTGTTTTATTTTTAATTCTGTTGTTTCTATTAACACAAAAATAGAGAGAAATAGTTTTTGAAATCCATTTTATTGTGAAGAGCCCCAAGGGAGATGTTCTACTGTAGAGAAAAATAGTAAGGAGCTGGCTTAGAAACAACCTTCTCCCCAGACAACCATCTGGCTCTGACTAGGGCAAAAGTCCAGGAAAAGTTGGAGAGGAATTTGCCAAAGAGCTGCACCATGACATTGCCTGTCCTGTGTCTTCACCATGACAGTAGCCAAAGTTTCCAAGTGTTTCTCTCTTAAAAAAAAAAAAAAAAACCACAGTTTTACAAGTGTGTTTAAGAATAGGTGTGATTTTAGGGTGGAGCTGCCAGTCCTGGCAATTACCATATTGCTCTTAGAAGACTCAGTACCTGGTGACACCTCTGGAAGGCATTTGATACTCATCTCGATTTCTGTTTCCTTCATTTGCTTTTGTTGTTTTAACAGAGTTATCCTGTGGGTGGTGTCTAAGAAGTCAGGACACCACGGTTTTTCTGTTAGATTGAGCTGGGCAGCTGCAATCAGCTTTATGCAAATTAGGTATGGCCCATCTCCGGGTTCCTGGTTGGTGGCTGATGGAGAAGGGAGGGAAAGTTGTCATCCCCAAAGCAAGTCCCTCCCGTCGGCTTTGGCCAGGCCAGACACTTAACATCGTTTACATTGTTCTGTGTAATTATAAAGTTTATGTGTATAAAGCGAAGCTGTTTCTGTGAAACTGTATATTTTGTAAATAAATATATTGCTACTTTGAGGTTCATGTCTAGCTTTAGGTGTCTGTGTTCTGTGCTGAAGGATTGACCCTTCATCACCAGCCCCCCAAATTATGGTTACATGAAGACTTGGGAAGTTAAGAGTCAGTTTGGTTTAGCAGGATGAAATACTCTCACAGCCCTTAATACACTTTTCTAGTAAATTTTCCAGAAACAAACCACAGCATGAAGAGACATGAATAGCTTTCACAATTTCTTCACTTTGTGCATTAGCTTAAATCCCAGTGAGTGGTTAACCTGCATTGTAAAAGCTGCAGCCATCTCTAAGCTTATGCAGGTGGGATTAGAATCTGCCCCGTACTCATTCTGTCCTTCCACTTGGGGGTCCCAAGGAACTGAGCCTGTTCTGTCAGTCAGCTGTGTCTGCCTGCCTAGCCAATCTGGGACCAGCTAATGGTCAACTAGTACTTTCTTCTGTGACGTTGGAGCAGCCGAAATCTATGAATCAACACTTACTGAAATCTTGAAAATACTGGCCTAGGTGGCCGGTGAGCCTGCCTTTGGTTTCCATTTGTCCAGAACTGGGTGTGTGTGTGCGAATTTTGGAGGCTCAGAGCAAAGAGGTGAGGGTGACGTTTCAGCATAACTAGGGTAAAACCTGCATCGGGGATGTCCGGTCTGAGCCGGGCGTTGAAGCACCCTTCGATGCAGTCGCAGGCACTGCGTGCATGGGATCCTGGCTAAGGAACATAGCCAGGCCCGCTTTCACTCACCAACCTCCCTGCAAGTCCCACCCCTCCCGGAGGCCCCGCCTCTCCTGCTGGCCCCGCCCCTCTCTCGAGGGCCTGTCGCCCGCACGCCCCGCCCCAGTCGCTCGCCCCGCCTCCACCGGTCAGCCCCTCCCCGTCCCATGACCCCGCCCCTCTCGGAGTCGCTGCCGCGCCCCGCAGGCCCCGCCGCCGCCATCTTTGTTTGGGGCAGCCGGCCCTGGCGTCTGGAGATGCCGAAGTCGTGCGCGGCCCGGCAGTGCTGCAACCGCTACAGCAATAGTAGGAAGCAGCTCACCTTCCACCGGTGAGGGGCCGGGGCACCGGGGTGCGCGGGGGCCTGCCTCGCCCAGGCCGATGACCGCGGCCCCCGCGGAAGCGCCAGGCCTGGCGCGACAGGCTTGGGGACACCCGGGCCGCCGCCCGACCGCCGGGAGGCCAGAGGACATGCGGCCGAGCCCTTTGCGGAGGGGCGGCGGCCCCCCGGGGAGTGGCGAGGTCCGGGTCAAAGAAGCCCGGCACCACCTCGGCCTCCTGGGCGCGCAGGGAGACGGTCGGAGGGCCTGAGTAACCTGCCCGCGGGCGCACAGCCTCTCTTGGGTCGAGGGAGGCGGTGGCGGGCCTGGTGCGCGCTCAGCGCTGCGCCCTTGCGGTGACTTGGCATGCGTCCCCTCCGCGGCCCAGGGACTGTGCAGCCTGGGACGTAGTTAAGTGTGCAGTATTTGCTGCAAGATGAGCGATGCTAACCACTCTTAGGTGCGCGGTGCGCTGCTCGCTCTGCTCACCTCTCCGAGTCTCTAGTCGGGAAGGAAAGGCGTGGTGGAGGAATGAGAACGTTCAGGCGGGTGGGGGCGCTGGGCCGGGACGCGCGACCTTTGCTGGAGCCGCAGGAGAATGGTAGGACTTCTGGAGTCTGTCCCTGCGCGCCCCGCGCACCTCATGTGTGGGACCTAGCCGAGTGCACGGCCGCTTGCGCGTCGATGGGTAGAGTGTTGCACACTTTCTTGCTGGTTCCAGCCACAGCGCCTTCCTCCATTCTGCTCAGAGTGTGACTCCAAAGGGCTGCGCTCTGTTCATCTACACTTTGTCTCCTCCTCTAAGCGTTTTCTTTTTTAACGTATGTCTATTGATATGTAACATGCTTACGGAAAAGTGCACCATTTATAAGCACACAATTTATCCAAGTGAACACCCGGTGTGACTGCCAAGAGTTTAGAACATCGAAGCCCCCAGGAGACGCGGAAACGCACCCCCTTCCAGCCCCTCACTCAGTCCCCAAGGGTAAGGCCTCTGTCAGAGGGGACTGCCTTGGTCTGTTTGGAACCTCACTGAATGGAGCCACACGCTGTCCTTTTTCCTGTCCTTGGCTCATCACTGTGCTTGTGAGTCCTTCATGTGGCCCGAAGCAGCTGCAGCAGTTTATCCTTTTCATTGCTGTGTAGTGATCCAGGAGTATATTTACTCCAACCAACTTGTTCTACAATTGAAGGGCATTTGGGCATCTCTGTTTTTTGGCCATCATGGGTACGAAACTTGGGGCATCTTTGCTGGGTCTTGTTTTCCAGCGCCTGTACCCCACCACTCCCAAAATTAGCTCGGTCAAGTCCCAGCGGCCCTTCTCTGCAGCGTGTGACACAACAAACTGCTGGCCCCTTGAGGCCATCTACCACCTGGCTTCTGGGACACCTCTCGATCTCTTCCTTTGTCACAGTGTCCCTTCTCAGTCTTCTTGGGTAAATTCTGCTTATTTCCAACTCCAGACAGATGTTGGAGCACTTCAGGGTGCTGGCCATGCTGCTGCCCCATCCCTGTCCACACTGGCTCCCCAGGGCAGCCATCTCACCCAGACTTATGGCTCTGCCACCTTTTACTTGGGGATACCCGCATGGTGACAACTCCAGACAACTCTTGTCCCACTGCCACTCAGCTTCAGCACATGGACATTAAAAGGCATCTGAAATTTAACCTCTCATGTATATTCATAAAACCAAACTGCTGACCACCCCCCCACCTGCCCTTCCCCCACAATCTTAGCACTTGAAAGTCCTTCCTCTGCTTCTTAGCCCACAGGCAAACTTCTCTGCCTGGCTTTCATGATGCACCCCAGATCTGCCACTCATCACCCTCTCCAGCTCCACCTCGGCCTGAGCCTCCAAGAACCCCCTTCCGACAGTGGCCTGCATCCTCTTCTTGCTCTGTGTCAGCCAGACCTGCCTCGTTGGCTCCTCACACCCTCGGGCCTTTGCACTTGTTCTTCCTTCTGCTCCCATGTTGCTATTCTGTGTCGCACTTTCTGCAGCCTCTGCTCCGGTGTCACCTCCTAGGTGGCCTTCCCCAGCCATTTCCTATTCTGTTCTTGCACGGTCCGTGACTGTCTGGTGTACTGGCTGACTCCTTGCTCTAGATTGTAGGTTCCAAGAGGGTGGGGTCACTTCCCCTCCTGCTTCCCCACACAGGAGCAGGAATGGAGGCTTACCTGGCAGATGTGGCTCTGGGAGCACCTCATGGAGGCTCTGGCCATGTTCATGGTCTCAGGTATCCTACTAAGGGTGCTGTCAACAGCCACGATGGAAGCTTCCCGACATGGAAGGGTACGTCCTGTTAAACACAGGACAAGGCTATTGAGTTTTCCAGGCTGTCCAGTAAAATGCCGGGCAGGGATGCCGAAGGTCCCTGGGACCCTGAAGGTGTATGTTTAGCCCCGCAAGTCCCTCATGCCTCCTTGCTGTGCCCCCAGGTTCCCGTTCAGCCGCCCGGAGCTGCTGAAGGAATGGGTGCTGAACATCGGCCGGGGCGACTTCGAGCCCAAGCAGCACACAGTCATCTGCTCCGAGCACTTCCGGCCCGAGTGCTTCAGCGCCTTTGGGAACCGCAAGAACCTGAAGCACAACGCAGTGCCTACAGTGTTTGCCTTCCAGGGCCCCCCACAGGTGCATGGCCGTGGGGTGTCATCTGTGGGGTCAGCAGAGGCTGAAAACTGTCAGGCCCCTAGGTCCAAAGCCCAGGGCCCCCGCCTGAACCCAAGCTTTAGGAAATCTGCAATTCAAAGCTGCCTGAAAAACAAGTCACTTCATGATGGGTGCTACGGAAGCAGCTGATGGGGAGGGGGCCAAGAGCTTGCTTCTTTCTGCACTTCACTTTGTGGGGCCTCACTTGGGCTCAAGGGAGGTGAGGACTTTCCTGTCCAGGGCACAGGAGGACGATGGTGGTGGAGTGCTGGAGGGGGACAGGGACAGCGGAGCGAGGCTTGGTGGGGGCAGGATCTGGGCGTGCTCAGGAGCAGCAGCAGCTCACGCCCTGTGGAGGGCGCAGGGCCAGGTGGTGACAGGCCTGGACAGGCGGTGGTTTTCTTCAAAGGGGCGGAGGGCTTGACATGCAGGGATCTCAGTTTCCCAACCAGGGATTGAGCCCTTGCCCCCTGCAGTGGATGTGCAGAGCCCTAACCACTGGGCCACCAGGGAAATCCTGGACAGGAGGTGGGTTTTTGGGGGAAGGCTGGTGGGGATGTGTATAAGAGACAGCATCTACACTTTCTATCCTCCTCTAAGCGTTTTCTTTTTTAACGTATGTCTATTGATATGTAACATGCTTACGGAAAAGTGCACCATTTATAAGCACACAATTTATCCAAGTGAACACCCGGTGTGACTGCCAAGAGTTTAGAACATCGAAGCCCCCAGGAGACGCGGAAACGCACCCCCTTCCAGCCCCTCACTCAGTCCCCAAGGGTAAGGCCTCTGTCAGAGGGGACTGCCTTGGTCTGTTTGGAACCTCACTGAATGGAGCCACACGCTGTCCTTTTTCCTGTCCTTGGCTCATCACTGTGCTTGTGAGTCCTTCATGTGGCCCGAAGCAGCTGCAGCAGTTTATCCTTTTCATTGCTGTGTAGTGATCCAGGAGTATATTTACTCCAACCAACTTGTTCTACAATTGAAGGGCATTTGGGCATCTCTGTTTTTTGGCCATCATGGGTACGAAACTTGGGGCATCTTTGCTGGGTCTTGTTTTCCAGCGCCTGTACCCCACCACTCCCAAAATTAGCTCGGTCAAGTCCCAGCGGCCCTTCTCTGCAGCGTGTGACACAACAAACTGCTGGCCCCTTGAGGCCATCTACCACCTGGCTTCTGGGACACCTCTCGATCTCTTCCTTTGTCACAGTGTCCCTTCTCAGTCTTCTTGGGTAAATTCTGCTTATTTCCAACTCCAGACAGATGTTGGAGCACTTCAGGGTGCTGGCCATGCTGCTGCCCCATCCCTGTCCACACTGGCTCCCCAGGGCAGCCATCTCACCCAGACTTATGGCTCTGCCACCTTTTACTTGGGGATACCCGCATGGTGACAACTCCAGACAACTCTTGTCCCACTGCCACTCAGCTTCAGCACATGGACATTAAAAGGCATCTGAAATTTAACCTCTCATGTATATTCATAAAACCAAACTGCTGACCACCCCCCCACCTGCCCTTCCCCCACAATCTTAGCACTTGAAAGTCCTTCCTCTGCTTCTTAGCCCACAGGCAAACTTCTCTGCCTGGCTTTCATGATGCACCCCAGATCTGCCACTCATCACCCTCTCCAGCTCCACCTCGGCCTGAGCCTCCAAGAACCCCCTTCCGACAGTGGCCTGCATCGTCTTCTTGCTCTGTGTCAGCCAGACCTGCCTCGTTGGCTCCTCACACCCTCGGGCCTTTGCACTTGTTCTTCCTTCTGCTCCCATGTTGCTATTCTGTGTCGCACTTTCTGCAGCCTCTGCTCCGGTGTCACCTCCTAGGTGGCCTTCCCCAGCCATTTCCTATTCTGTTCTTGCACGGTCCGTGACTGTCTGGTGTACTGGCTGACTCCTTGCTCTAGATTGTAGGTTCCAAGAGGGTGGGGTCACTTCCCCTCCTGCTTCCCCACACAGGAGCAGGAATGGAGGCTTACCTGGCAGATGTGGCTCTGGGAGCACCTCATGGAGGCTCTGGCCATGTTCATGGTCTCAGGTATCCTACTAAGGGTGCTGTCAACAGCCACGATGGAAGCTTCCCGACGTGGAAGGATACGTCCTGTTAAACACAGGACAAGGCTATTGAGTTTTCCAGGCTGTCCAGTAAAATGCCGGGCAGGGATGCCGAAGGTCCCTGGGACCCTGAAGGTGTATGTTTAGCCCCGCAAGTCCCTCATGCCTCCTTGCTGTGCCCCCAGGTTCCCGTTCAGCCGCCCGGAGCTGCTGAAGGAATGGGTGCTGAACATCGGCCGGGGCGACTTCGAGCCCAAGCAGCACACAGTCATCTGCTCCGAGCACTTCCGGCCCGAGTGCTTCAGCGCCTTTGGGAACCGCAAGAACCTGAAGCACAACGCAGTGCCTACAGTGTTTGCCTTCCAGGGCCCCCCACAGGTGCATGGCCGTGGGGTGTCATCTGTGGGGTCAGCAGAGGCTGAAAACTGTCAGGCCCCTAGGTCCAAAGCCCAGGGCCCCCGCCTGGACCCAAGCTTTAGGAAATCTGCAATTCAAAGCTGCCTGAAAAACAAGTCACTTCATGATGGGTGCTACGGAAGCAGCTGATGGGGAGGGGGCCAAGAGCTTGCTTCTTTCTGCACTTCACTTTGTGGGGCCTCACTTGGGCTCGAGGGAGGTGAGGACTTTCCTGTCCAGGGCACAGGAGGACGATGGTGGTGGAGTGCTGGAGGGGGACAGGGACAGCGGAGCGAGGCTTGGTGGGGGCAGGATCTGGGCGTGCTCAGGAGCAGCAGCAGCTCACGCCCTGTGGAGGGCGCAGGGCCAGGTGGTGACAGGCCTGGACAGGCGGTGGTTTTCTTCAAAGGGGCGGAGGGCTTGACATGCAGGGATCTCAGTTTCCCAACCAGGGATTGAGCCCTTGCCCCCTGCAGTGGATGTGCAGAGCCCTAACCACTGGGCCACCAGGGAAATCCTGGACAGGAGGTGGGTTTTTGGGGGAAGGCTGGTGGGGGGGGACGTGACTTTGGAAGGTGTCCTCTGGAGGCTGGTTCAGAGGCCACTGTGGCATTGCAGGTGAGGGTGGTCATGGTGGCCTGAGCCAAAAGTGGGTGTCATGATGAGAAGATGGAACAGGCCAATTTTGGAGACCTGTTGGGTTGAGAAGGAGGTGATCTGGGGGCTACAGGGGTCCCTGATTCCCTGAGGAGACAGCCCTGTGCACGTGGAGTTTGGCTTCCTAATGGGAAACCAAGGCAGACATGTCTGGTGGGGCAGGATGTATGGGTTTGGCCCAGGAGGGGATACAACAGGACAGTTGGAGCTGGAGCCCTGAGATGGTCATAGTGAATTTTACAAATCCTTACTGTGCCATGAGTCCCAGAGGGAGGGCCGGAGCAGGGCACGGGCTGGAGCCTGGGAGGCAGGGCAGACAGAAGACCTGCAGATACCCACACTGGTATCAGGAAGGGGAGAAGGGAGCCAGTGGGGACCGTGAGCTCCAGGCTGTGGGGCATTAGGCCTCTGCCCTCGATCCTCGTCTTCCTGATCACGTGGCCTCGCCAAGTCCAGGTCCCCCACCGTACCTCCCCCCCTGCTCCTCAGACTCTCTGGCAGCTCTGAGCATCTGCCCAGGGGACGCTCCTTGAGGGCTGGGCTTTGCTCCATGGCTTTTGCCCCCATGTCCAGGAACATTGCTTGGCACAAAATAGCTGCTTAATGGAGGAGCTGTTGGTTCTTTGTTTTAAACGTGGAAGGCCTTTTATGTTATCATGGTAAGAACACTTACCCTGAGATCTGCTGTTTTAACACACATAAAGTGCGTAGCACAGTACTGTGGACCGCAGGGATGTGGTACCGGGGGGCTCTGAAAATTACAGTTCACTGACCTGAAACTCTCATCGTGGATCAGGAGCCCTCCACCCGCCCTGTTCAGTCAGAGTGATGGCATTTGTAGGAAACTGCTCCACTGTCAGTGATGACATGTTAACCCTAAGGGAGACGTTTGTGGTCCTGCCTCTAGTGCTTGGCTTCAGTGGGTCTCTGACCCAAGGTTTGGGGACTGTGGAGGAGGGACACTGATGGATGGTGAGAGGAGAGCTGGGCTGGGCTGAGCATGGGGACAGAGGCAGGTGAGGCCTGATGGACCCTCTGGTGCAGATGATCTGTGCCCACCCCGGGGCCTGTCCACAGCAGCTTTGCGTCTCTTACAGCTGGTGAGGGAGAACACGGACCCTACCGGCCGGAGTGGAGACGCCACCTCTGGGGAGAGAAAGGTGAGTCTGCCCTGCTGGTCACGAGTGTTCCCACTGAGCTGCTGCGCCTTCCCGCCAGGCCGGCCCACTGGAGCTCATCATGCTTGCCATACAAGTCGGGGTTTGGATTCTGTTTTTGTAGAGGAGGAGAAGCCAAAGCCGTCCATGCCGCCTCCCTGTTCAGTATCAAGCAGTGGCAGCCAGTCACAAGTCTGGCTCCTGCTCGTTTCTAAGGGTTTGGCCCCAGGCTGTGTAGGAGGCTGGCTGTCCTGCTGGTGCCCTGGCAGCCCCCGTGTGGTGTGAAGGGACTCCTAGCAGGATAAGTAGCAGCTGGGGAGGACCCCTGAATGGCTGGCTCTGCCCTGTCATTCCAGGTCCTCCCTGAGCCGGGCTCCGGGGAGTGTGGCCTGGGGAGGAAGATGGACACATTGGAAGCGCTGCAGCCGCCCCCTGAGGTTGGAGGCCCAGGAGCACAGGTGAGGCCAGGCTGTGCATGAAGGCAGCATGGGACTGGTCTGTCTGAGGGGATTTGCTTCAAACAGAATGAAGAAAACTGCTGCTCGAACCGGGGCACCAGCCTGGACCTGACTTTACCCGGAACAGCTGCGGCCCAGCAGTTCTGGGTGTCAAGGGAGCCCCCTTGGCCTCAGATCCCTGGGCGCTGCTCTGGTCCCTCACTGACCTCTGTCCTCAGGTCCCGCGACACACACCAGAAGCCTCTGGGGTCCCTGGTCAGCCAGCTAGCCCCCCAGAGCTGAAGAGGCGCCTCCCCACACAGCCGTCTGACCACAGCTATGCCCTTTTGGACTTAGACGCCCTTAAAAAAAAACTCTTCCTGACTCTGAAGGAAAACGAAAAGCTCCGCAGGCGCCTGAAGGCCCAGAGGCTGGTGATGCGGAGGATGTGCAGCCAGCTGCGTGCACGCCTTGCGGGGCGACCAGGACTCCAGGCCAGGCCTCGGCTGGGGCAGCAGAGCTGAGCTGCCTGCTGGGCCCTGTGGTCTGAGCCTCTAAGAGGAGGGGCCATGGTCTCAACTCTCTGGCTGTGGACCTTTTGGTCCCACTTTGACCCTCAGGCCAGCACCGCCTCAGGTGGGAGTGTGGTGGCCCCAGGCGGGGAGGAGGCTGGGGCCCTGAACAGGACACCTTGGCTCTCCCTTCAGGAGGTGACAGCCCAGCTGCCTCTAGCACAAGCTGGGTGAGCGTCCTTGGAACCACCCTGGGCCAGTGTGACAGACCTTGTCCTTGAGGGGTAGGTGGGCCCTGGTTGGGGTGGGGGGATGTGGCGCACTAGCTGACCCTAAGGCAGTGAGGTGTCCCTTCCATCACCTGGACAGCTGGCTCTGTCCCAGGAGTACCTCTCTGCACCGCCAGTATGAGTGAGCAACGTAATAAAGTGTCTTCCTACCCCGCGTGCTGCCTCCTTTATTTAAAAGTGAGCAAGCACTGGTTTGAGTTCTGAGCATGGTCACAGCTGAGGAGACTGACTTCCTGTTTCCTGCCAAGGGGCTAGCAGGGCGTGACCATCTTTGACTTCCCAAAAAAGTTGCCTTTAATTAAAAATGAAACAAAAAACCACCTAGCCTGTGATTTCAACTCTGGACTCTTCTCAGGCAAATATCTGGCAGAGAAAATACCCCCAGCCTCGTCAGGTCTCACAGTTTGAACCCTGAGAACAGAGGATGGGAAGAGGCCTGTGAGGAGGCAAGTCCCTCTGCTTGCTGGCTCCTAAAATGAACGCACAGACGCATACAGACATTGCCCCTGGCTTTCAGGAAAGGTTTATTGTGGTAAGAGTGTGTCCTCTGTTCAGTCCCTGTTCAACAACAGGAGGGACAGCTTGCCAGGAGGGGCACAGGCTGTGGCCAAGGCCGGACTCCACTAACTCGACACTTATTGCACGATTTACATTCAGAGCAGCAGCTCCTGCAGGGAACTTCTAAGTGGAGATAAATGTTACAGAATTGGACAACCTGAACTACCTTTAAACACTGGAGGAAGGGGGTTGTGAGTGACTTCGCCGGTACCGATGTCAGGAGCAAGGCCTGATTGAACAGGAGCCGCATGGAGGCTGCCTGAACCCCCACCAGCCAGGCGTCTGCTCCTCTGGTGACTGTTCACCAGCCAGGCTGGGCAGGAGTTTCAGGACCTGGTCCTGAAATATTCTGCATCCGCAAAAGAGGCGTGTGAAGGAAGGGGTTCCTGGGAGCAGACACCCAAATGGGTACAGGCAGCCCAGAGGAGACGGACTGACCTGGTGTGGGAGCAGCAGTGCCACCTGCTGGCAGCGAGCAGGGAGGGGCCCACCAGAACCCATTCTGACCTCTCCAGGCCGCCTGGACTGAACTGTGCGGGGAGGGCAGAGGCAACGCGCTTCTCATGAGGACACAGGTGGCTCCTGGGACTGGAGTGACATCCTCTGTCCCAAGCCAGGTGCCAGTGGAATGACTTGAGAAGTTCTAGGAGGGGACGAAGGAGACTTAATTCCCAAAGCCACTCGTTCTCAGGTAAAAAGCAGATTTATAAACCCACACCATCCTGTCCAGATTCACGCAGTCACCTTTCAGCAGGAAGGTGACTCAACAGGCGCTCACTTGATCCAGAGACTCTGCTCCTGGGAACGGCTTCCCTCCTTCCATTTTGTTGTCTGTGTTCAGTGTGGATTTTAGGAAAGGTAGCTCACGGTCACAGGCATGAGGGCGAGGTGTTCATAAATACCTCACGGCAGAGAGCTACTGGGTGGCTCAGTGGGCTGAGGGACCCTGTGGCCCCCAGGGGCCGGGCCTTCCCTGCGGGGACATGATCCTTGGGAACAGACTCAGCCCAGCTGCGGTTCCGGTCCTGGTGGGGTTGCCTCGGGGCATCTGTGTGTCCCTTCACATAACTGAGCCGGTACCACTTTCTATGCAAATACAAAATAAACATCTGATTGTGGGTTTTTTTCCCTGCTTCCAAAATCTGTTGACTCCTGGGGAAATTCTTTTGCAGCCCCTTTTGAATCTGGGTTCTCAAGTTGTTTATCCATCGGTATCAATTCTGTGAGCTGTAAAAGAAAAGACAAAATCAGTGCTTCTGAAGGCAACTGTTCCCATGCACTTTTTCCACGTAGCAGGGATCAACTAGGGCCTGGCCAGAGGCTGCCTGGCCTGCAGCTGGGCAGAGGATGAGCTGCCAAAAATCATTGTGTTCTTGAACACAGAGGAGCCGCTGGGTCTGCCTCATACCTAGTCACCCCGGCTGCAGTTTCCAAGAGCTAATTCCACCTGGGAAAGGGCTGACGCCTCCCTCAGGGCGTCATTTCCCAGGTCTGTGTAGGTCACGATGCCCAAGCCTATGGCTCCCTGGCCAAGGATGGAAGGAAGGCAGCTGTCGCCCCCCAACTGAGGTCCCCAGGCCCGTCTGTAGGCAAGGGTAGGTGGCAGCCAGGGGCAGCTACTCACACTGCTTTGGTATCCTGAGTGCCTCGCTGTCGAGCGCCATCACCTGATGCAGGACCCCGCGGAACTGGTAAAGCACTTTCAGGTTCTTCTCTTCACCCACACACGGGTCATAGAAGCCGGGCAGCCCAGCCTGCAACAGACAGATTCTCACTGGAGATGGGCGTTTGAAGCCCAGTGGCGCTGTCATCTGTATCTGCCTGAAGGGGCAGCCTGGACACTGCCCACGAAGGGCCCAAACCTGGAGCCTGAGTACAGCAAAGAGGATTTTCACAAGCTGCCTCCCTGGTCCTAGACTTGCCCCACTGCCACGCTAAAACACTCTCCACCTTCAAGGAGCCCTGCCGAGGACGCCAAACCAGGAACCCATTCAGGGACCAAGGTGCTCTGCCTGAGCTCCTCTGTGCTTTAATTCACCTCTGGCACACACCCTGGCCCCCCGAGCCTCCGGTGTACTACAGGCAGACCCCTCCTTCTGGAACCAGGCAAGGCACAGGGTGTGAGCTCCCAAAGGCAGGAGGTATATTTTGTTTGCTGCTGTAACTGGCACACAGTAGGGGCTCAAAAAACAGTTGGCAATAAATGGACAGATGGACAAATGAATGGATGGACAGATGAGTGGCTGGCTGGCTGGCTGAAGTCAACCGCTCCAGTGTGGCTGTAACCTGGGTCCTGGGCCGCATCCCGCCTAGGGAACGCGACAGCATGACGGGTTCTGCTGCAGTGACACGGCCCCTTGGAGGGTCCCTCTTCCCCAGATGCCCCTCTCCTCTACCCCGAGCACCCACCTTGGAGGCCTCGGTGAGGATGAGCTTGGAGTCCTTCACCAGACACTGCAGGGGCACCGTCACGTCGATCACCTTCACCTTCTCCCTCTTCCTGCTCTTGTCACTGACAAGTTTCCCGTACCAGGCGTTGACGATGATGAGCCCTGAGGACCGGCCTGGTCAGGCAGGGCAGCCTTGGCGGGCGAGCCCCGAGCGGCCCCGCCGCAGGAGCCACGTCCTGCGGCAGCCCAGCCCCCACCCCGTCCCCAGAGAGGCCAGGCCTGCTCACCCATTCTGGACTCTTCGGCCTCTATTATTCTTCGGACAGACTCCTGCATCAAGCGAACCTGCAGAGGACAAGGATGCTACTGTCAAGGCCTCCCTAGGCTCCACCAGAGTCAGGGCCATGTGCCAGGTGCCTGTCGGTCCTGCTCGCCCACTTCTCTGGAGAGCGCTGCTATTGCAGTCTTGGAAAAACAATTCAATCACAGCAAGAAAGAGGACAACACCCACCACTTTGTAAAAAACCTAGTTATGTCTTTGCAGGGTAATAGGGTCAACTCTTCAGGGCACAGACAGACGCTCCCAGCGCTGCATCCCACAGGCAATAACGTAAAGACTAGATGACCAGGGAGGTTGTCGGGGAAGAAAAGCCCAAGACCCAAGGCCCCTGAGACCACTCTGCAGGGTGTGAAGCACGCCCCCCACAGCCCTGGTTTACGAAGTGTGGCTGAGAAAGGATGGGAACATGGGTGCAGCCTGTGCTCTGCACGACGGGCAGGTCCACGCTCAGATCCTCACAGGGCAGAGGCCTGGAAGGGAGCCGGTGACACAGCACTTACGGCAGCTTCTGCCTCTTGTTTCTTCTGCAGGATGTCGGTGGCTGTGCTTTCCCTTTGCTTCTCCAGTTCCCTGAGGCGAGGAAAACACAAGCCACGTGTGAGGAACGTGGGGTTACCAGCATGGGAGGCCACAGTGCCCCAGGCTGGACCTGCACCCTGCAAACAGCCTGTAAATCTTACTGTGTTCCCATTTCTAGAACTTTAAACACTAATTCCAAGTCAAGTTCAAGCAAATCTGTTTGTCCCAGGCCTGCGCAGCTGTTCTGTGGTCCCCAGATGGCTCTCCCCGACCTCAGTGGGAGGAGGACTCCTCGCAGCAGTAATCTCAGGAAAGGGGGAGAGGGTGAGAATCTCAGGAGATGCCCCCAACCAGGCACTACCACAGGACACCCTTGGCAGGGACAAGGCACACTTCCTTGTGATAAAATACATGTATTTCCCTCCCAGCAAAGCACGGGGACCTGGGCAGCATACACATGTCCTGGCAGCCTTGGCCCAGCACAACCTCTGCTCCAAGCCTTCAGTCTGCTGGGTAATTAAGACCCCGAACTCAAATGAATCAGAGGCTGGAGGCGCCCCAAGAGCCTTCCTTGGGCTCCTCTCTCCCCGACTCTAAGTTCAGTGATCTATTAAATGAGAACACTGTAATGAAGTTAAACCTCTTCTTAGGTTTAATGCTGTGTTAATGGATCATCTCTAAGAAACTGCAAAATAAATTACATCTAGATGACTTCCAAGACTGTAGTTAACATGGGCCTTGTTTGTAGGAACTCAGAGCCTGATCTCTTTGAATTCAATGCCAGGCAAAGAAATGGTTAGAATGAGAAAAAGGAAGACTTCTCATTTCTGTGGTCATGGCTTATAGTCCCAACAGTTTGGTAAACTAACTCTAATTCTTTCTGAAAGGAGGAAGTGTGGGTGGACAGGAGCTAACCCAAGTGTCGCCAATAGTAGTACTACCACTACTGACATCAACTATAATACTCACTGCGGACTTGACGTGACCAGACTCTGCAGTGAGCACTGTACACCGAGAGCTTAGGTGGTTTCCCTCACAGCCCTGTGGGGTGGCTGCCACCCTCTCCACGTCACAGATGGGGAGCTGGACCCAGGGCGGTTCGGCTCCGTACCCACCAGTGCTGAGAACTCACTTCTCCTTCTGAGCCCTGAGGTAGGGTCTGATGACCAGGCGGTGCAGGGCGAAGTACACCACGAGCGGCCCCACGGTGGCATAGAACACGGCACTGGGCAGCAGCTGGTCTGTCAGGTGGATGGGGAAGAAGTAGGTCTGGCTGGCCCTATTTAACCTGAGAACAGAACAAAGCCGAGTGCCCATGTGAGTCAGGTTCCCAGGGAAGGCGGCGGGGTGCGGCGTGGGTGTCCTAGCCCCAGGAAAGAACCTCTTGACACACAGGGCCTGGGGAGGCGGAACCCAGTCTGCACGCCTCATGGTTGTCCCCCGAGTGGGCCCCTAGGTCTGGCAGAAGAAAGGGCTCGATACCCACTGACTGCAAGCAGCAGACTCTCACCCAAGCAGGGTAAACATGGCCCGGGGAGGCAGGGGCGGCCACTCCTCCAGACATCCTGTCAGCTCTCAGTGACGGCTGAGTGGCTCCCACCGGCCCAGTCACCCCACAGACAGCAACTGTGAACTCTCGACCAATGTGACCCACATGCTCGGGGACCAGACAGCAACCGAGGGCAGAAGCGCCAACTGGCGCTGGTGAGCTGCTGGACTTTAACAAACAGCCTTTAGCCTGAAGGCAATTCTCAGTCTATACCACAATGGACGATTACAACTGCAAAGAAATCTGTAGTCCTATTAAAGAATTAGAGTTCAGAGTCTGGGGCAACTATTGCGTCTGGGAAGAGGGGGCACCCCAAAGGGAAGCCCCAAGTTCTCAGTGTGCCAGAGATCCCCAAAGGATGCCTGGTGCTGCGTTTTGACTGTTGCTACATGGGTAAGCCGAAGTTTGCAGCCAGACTTCACCCAAATTTTAAAAGGAAACTTTCTAAAAGGAAACAAAAATTAACACTTAATACAATACCAACTATGCTACATACCCAGATACAATGAGAAAAAGATAATAAAGAGCGATCTCAGATGCTGGAGCCAGCAGATAAGGATTTTAAAGCAACTGTTTAAACTCTGCTCAAAGACATAACATATTCATTGATGGTTTAACATCAGAGTGGAGATGAGAGAAGAGTAAGAGAATTTAGTAGAAATGATCCAATGTGAAGAACAAAGAGAAAAAGGATTGAAGACAAATGGGCAGAGCCTCAGAAACCAGAGGTTTAGCACAGAAGTAATTAGGGCCCCAGAGAGGAGAGGATGATTAAAACTGCAAAGAAATACGCACTCCTACTGGACTGAAGAATCAGAGCTCAGAGTCTGGGGCAACATTGCAGCTGGGAAGAAGTACATTAAATATTTAACATTTAATGAATTAATGGCCTAAAAGTTGCAAATTTAATAATTCTACGTAAATAAATACATCAATCTATAGAAGCAAAAAGCTTAGCAAACCCCAAGCAGCAGACATAGAGCAAAATCAAGTGCAGCTGAGAAACGAGTAAAAAAAGTCGAGTAACCGGGAGGGAAATAAACAGAGAGACATCAGAGTAGAAAGGTTCAGAAGACCAACGACTTCTCAGGAACAGAGGAGCCCGAAGAGAGCAGAGCACTGAGAAAGCACTGAGAGAAGACTCCATCAACCCCGAACCCTGTACCCAGTGACAAGACCCTTCAGGAGCGAAAGCAGCTCCAGAAATGGTGAAGAATGCTCAACACTAAAAGGAGAACTCCAACAACCTGATAATGAAACAGACAAAAGATGTGGACAGAGACTGCACTTAAAAAAAATAAAATGGACGTCAAATGAGCACTTGAAAAGCCAGCCAACATCTCAGACAGGAGGTGACTGAGAATCAAGAGGACCACAATGGGACACACCTACACCACCTGCTAAAACAGGCGGAATTAACAACAACAAAAAAGAACTGGAACTCTCAGAGCTGCTGGTGGGAAAGGAAGATGAGACCACTGCTCTGGAAAATGGCTTGGGACTCTCTTGTGAAGTTAAACACAGCCTCCCACACGACTCAGATCACCAGGGTATTTACCCATGAGAAATGAAAACTTGTGTTCACAAAAAACTTGAATATGAATGTCTGTAACTGGCTTAATTTGTAACTTCCTGAAGTTGGAAGCAAGTGAAGTGTTTACACAACAGGTAAACCGTGGCACATCTATGCCATGCAGCACCCAACAGCAACAAGGAGGACCACACTGCTGATGCCTGCAACAGTGTGGGTTATCTCAAATGCATGACGCTCCTGAAAGAAGCAGAGGCTTCACCTTGGATGACTCCAGTTATGTGGCATCCTGGAAAAGGCAAAAATATAGGGAGCGAAGGCACACCAGGGTTGCTGACGCCTGGGAGACCACACAGGGGCCTGAGGGCCTTTGAGGAACATGGAGATGTCCTCTACACCCTACCTGTGATGGCACTTACATGTAAAAAACAAGATGAAACACAGCAGGTAAATCCTGAGAGGTCTTGTCACAAGGGAAAACGAAAAATTTTTTTCTATTTCTTTAATTTTGTATCTACATGAGATGGTAGATGTTCACTAAATGTGCTGTAATACTCATTTCATGATGTATGTAAGTCAAATCAGTATGCCATACACCTTAAAATTATAAAGACGCCTGGGAGACCACACAGGGGCCTGAGGGCCTTTGAGGAACATGGAGATGTCCTCTACACCCTACCTGTGATGGCACTTACATGTAAAAAACAAGATGAAACACAGCAGGTAAATCCTGAGAGGTCTTGTCACAAGGGAAAACGAAAAATTTTTTTCTATTTCTTTAATTTTGTATCTACATGAGATGGTAGATGTTCACTAAATGTGCTGTAATACTCATTTCATGATGTATGTAAGTCAAATCAGTATGCCATACACCTTAAAATTATAAAGCACTGTTTGGTCAATTATATCTCAGGAAAACTGGAAGTGACAGTTGGACTATAAAGAAAGCTGAGCACCAAATAATTGATGCTTTTGAACTGTGGTGTTGGAGAAGACTCTTGAGAGTCCCTTGGACTGCAAGGAGATCCAACCAGTCCATCCTAAAGGAGATCAGTCCTGGGTGTTCATTGGAAAGACTGATGTTGAAGCTGAAACTCCGCTACTTTGGCCACCTGATGAGAAGAGCTGACTCACTGGAAAAGACCCTGATGCTGGGAAAGATTGAGGGCAGGAGGAGAAGGGGACGACAGAGGATGAGATGGTTGGATGGTATCACCGACTGGATGGACATGGGTTTGGGTGGACTCTGGAAGTTGGTGGACGGGGAGGCCTGGTGTGCTGCGGTACACGGGGTGGCAAACAGTCAGACATGACTGACTGACTGAATTGAACTGAACTGAAAACTGGAAGGGAAGAAAAAAAGGGATGAACCAGAAAATTGGAGAAGCCCTGTATTTATGAAAGAAATTGAATTCACTATCAAAAACCTTCCTATAATGAAAACTCAGGCTCGGTTGATTTCACTGCTAAACTCTATGAAACTAGGGGAAACAAAAACAACCAAGACCATTCTTATACAAATTCTTTCATAAAACAGAGGAAGGCATAATTCCTAACCCATTTTATCAGGCTGGCATACTTTGGTCCAAAACCTGATAAATAAAAAGACAATTATAACTGGCATCCCTTAAAAACAAAGATTCAAAAATTCTTAGTAAGACATCAGCAAATCAAGCAATATATATAAAGTATCATATGTCATGATCCAGTGGAATTTGCCTCAGGAAATGTAAGGTTGGTTTAACATTCAAAGATTAGTGTGATTTGTCAAATAAATACAATATAAGTTAGCAAAGAGCAGCTGCTATTGCTGAACTGAAGTGCCTTCCAGTTATATTTACCAACATAACTCGGACAACGCAGCCTATGGACAAAGAGGCAGGCTGGCATCCTTGGGACAGGAATTCAGTTCAGACTGTGTAATGTGACTTCTGCTGGGGAGGAGCCATTTACAACTGAGGACGGTGCCTCCCTGGAGGTCCCAATGTGGGAGGCGGGGGAGGAGAAGGGACTGGAATGCAGAAACCTGCCAGCTCCGTGTTCTTTATTAAATCCCGGGCATCTTCACGTTTCAGGTTAGAGAAGTGCCTGACACCAGCTGTGGCTATGGGGACCTGCCTTGACCTCAGCTCCATAGCCGAGCTGTGGTCTGCTTCTTCTCACTCATGTACTCACAGAGTCCCTCTTCAGTGCTAGGCTGTGTCCTTGGTGGCAGGAACACAGAGAACAGACAAAATGGACTGAGTTACGGCGCTCTGAATGAGGGGTGGCGAGGGATGGATGGCCTGTCAGATGGAGAAGGTACAATGGAGAATAAGAACTGGGCAAAGGGGAAGTGGACAGCTCAGGGCAAGGTGAGGGCCACCAGTTTTAATAGGGTGACGAGAGACGGTTCTGGCAATCAGGTGACATGTGAGCCGTGTGGCTCCCTGGGGACTGGGGAGCAGCAGGCGCCAGCCAAGCCTAAAAGCAGGAGTGGGCTTGGTGTGCTTTTGGAGCAGCCTGGAGGCCAGAGTGAATAGGATCGGGTTGGGGGCAGAGAGGAGAGTGAGGGGCTAGATCCTGTGGGCTCTGAGGGGGCCGATTTGCCCTGAATTGAGGGAGTCCCTGAGGGCCTTAAGCAGAAGGCTGTGAGACACTGGGTTAGATTTTAAGTCTATGGAGAGCAGCGTCCCGAGGGAGGAGATTGGTCAGGAGGACATGAGCAGTAATTCAGACCGGAGATGGTGGCCGCAGACATTGTGAGAAGCGGTCAGACTAAGGATGTGCTTTCTGAGGAGAGAGGATGTTAAGCTGGGAGACTGGGAGACTCGCTGGGAGACTCACTCCCGGCTTTCTGGCCAGAACTGGTGGAAAAACGGAGCTTGAGGTGCTGAGAGGGGGCAGACTCCAGGCCCAGGAGGCTGTGAAGGGCACACATGACTGAGGGCGGGGGAGCATGGGAGTGGAGGTGTGACATTTGTGACACGGTGAGGTCCCCCAGGAGAGGTGTGGGGAAGGATGAGGGATGCACGGGCTGGCGCTGGAACCCTGAGCGCTGTGTGAGCATCACAGAGCCCAACAGTGGTGAAGCCAGGAGGTTGGAGCAGACCACTGCGGGGTGAGTCTCGGCAGCTAAGGGTCTGACAGCGAGGCCGCCGTTTAGAGGCAACCAGCTGGGCCACCGAGGTGGGAGGATCTGGCGCAGAGAGCTCAATGCTGCCTGCCCTGTAGACCATGAGGTAGATGCCACACTGAGCTGTGCAGTGTGTGGATGAGCGGATGTGCGGGGCTGCCCCAGGGACTTTCAGGGAAGGGGCGGCAAGTAGGGGCAGGTGGGCACAGGAAGTTCTCTGAAGCAGAGACTTGGCCTTACTGACCGAATGTCGGGCTTCTGGACTCGACGTTTGCTGACACACCCCAGACAGAAGTGAGCGCATCTCTAAAGGGATTCTAAGCAAAGGCTCTTTCTTAACGCAGGTGAAGCTCAGATGAGTTACCAGGTGCAAGACAACCCTTGGCCAGAAGGACCCGAGTCCAACCTACTTGATTTTGAGGGAAACGCCCTGTGGGACGCCAACGCTGACAGCTGCCCCGAGGACACTGTGCCTGGAGATCTTCCTCTCTGCTCCGTACTCCACCACTGTCCCGAAGAAGCCGGCCCTGTAAGGAGCAGACCAGTGAGCCAGCCAGGACCCCTGTTCCTGCTCCCCCACCAACCCTATCACCACTGGCAGCCATCACCCAGGGCAGAGGCCAGGCTCCCATCCCCAACTCCCTCGCCCTCCCACCACCTGTGGGGAGGACGTTCAGGACGGACACCCCTGGTCGACCAAACGACTGGAGAGGAGTCCGACATTAGACGTCGAGCTCCTCAGCGTGGGATGGCAGGGTAGCAAGTCCCATGGCCTCACAAGGGAGACGCGCATTAACCCTAGCAGGCGCCTGACGGCACAGACCGGGTGGACTCCTGCATCGGCCTGGCCAGCACTCACTTCAGGGACCCCTTCACGCGGGTCTGGTCGTCATCCTGGAATTTGTGCTGATAGCTGATGAGTGCGAAGGAGTGAGGGATTCCAAGCTGGGGAGGTGGAGGGAGAAAAGGCAGTTAAGACTGAGCTGAGGGGGTTGCCCCACCCGGCGGCCGAGCACTGTCCGGGGCAGGGTGTGTAAAAATCCACCTGGAGCTGATCTTTACAAACTGGGAGATTCCACTTAAAAATCCAGTCTTCTGACTTCTCAGGAAAAATAAAAACTCCTGCACCCGAGCATGCATTCTCACAGGGCAGCAGCTACCCTGAGCTCCTGCCCAGCCACCACGGCATCCCGACCCCGATCCTGTGGCCTTCGGTGGAAAAGACCTCTCACTTTATGATGGGTGGAACACAGCTTCCCTGGAGCCTGAGCACAACCCTGTTTCAGCTCCTGAGGGCGGATGGACAGAACCTGCCTTTGGCCCTGCAGGCAGTGGACTTGGGGGTGGGGGGCAAGAGACTGGAGGAGGATCCCCCGAGCTGTCCTCACCTGCAGGGCCACGGTGAAGTGGCTGGTCTTGGTGTCCCGGACGATGCTGGTGTTCATGGCTGACTGGACACCCCAGCGCCACTGCAGGTAGCCCACCGTATTCTTGTCCAGGTTCCGGGCCAGGACGGTGGTGAGGCCCGGCCGGATGCCACGTGACGAAAACTGCAGGGCACAGTGTGTCGTCACAAAGCTGGGGGGATACACAGAGAAAGGGCCCTGGATGACACCGGGCTTGCTGCCAGGCTTGGCTGCGTCCTCTATGCCAGTCCCCACCCTGCTCACCATCACTCCCACAGCTTCCTAGGTGGCTCCCCGCAAGGGGGCAGGAGGGTGATCTGGGGACTCTGTCCACTTATCCCCCTACCCCATCCCATTCCAACTGCAGCCACAACCACAGAGGCACCCATGTATCTGCGTTCCTAAACCAGCAGGTCAAATCCTGCTGCAAGTTAGAACCACCTGCAGGCTCCCACCCCAGGTGTGCTGACTTATAGACTTGGCATGGAAAAGCTGGCCAAGCGGTGCTAACGTGAGGCCATGTCTAAGTGCCCCTCACCCAGAGCCCGCCCCAAACCAATGGAGTCACTTTTCTGGGGGGCAGTGGGCAGGCATCAGTGTAGTTTTCAAAGCTGCCGTGTGAGGCTGATGTGCACCCACAGCCACACAACACGACTGAAGCTGCTTGAAAAGCTAGGAAACTGTCCCTCTGTAAGGCCTGTGAAGTTCTGTTTCCAAGGGAGTCAGCCCCACCTTCTGGTTAAACAGGGGTATTTCATTTCAGTAACAAAAGGATTCACAGAACTTTACTAAAGATGAGCAAACAGCTGGTCTCCAGTGAGCAGCCCTCACTAGATGGATGCCTGTTCAGTTTTTCTCCTTCCTAAGCTCTTCCCCACTGGCTCAGACAGTCGAGTCTACCTGCAATGCAGGAGACCTGGGTTTGATCCCTGGGTCAGAAAGATCCCCTGGAGAAGGAAATGGCAACCTACTCCAGTATTCTTGCCTGGAGAATCCCATGGATGGAGGAGCCTGGCAGGTTATAATAGTCTATGGGGTTGCAAAGAGCTGGACCCAACTGAGTGACTAGGACTTTCACTTTCACGCTCCTCTGGGCGTCTGTGTCTCGCTTTTGCCACTAAAATAATAATACAAGTAATAACTGATGACATTTGCTCCTGTGCACGCAAAACTGCTCCCACGACCAGACGAATGAGGAACCAACCCCTTGCTCTCCACAGGGCCCCCAACCCAAGTCTGCCCTCATTTATCTGACACTCCAGCCACACCAGCCAGAGGCCCCATTATTCCGCTCTGGCCACAGTGGGATCTGGAGTCGGGGGGCAAGCAGATAGAGTACAGATGAAAGTCACCCTGAGATGTCACGCAGCAACATTTAAGAAAATCAAAACCTAAAGAATGAGATTTCTGCTTAATCAAAGTAATCTGACTCCGTGTTCTTATGGAGCGTGTCCTAGAGAGAGACGAACTCTGGGGAGAGAGCAGTAAGTCAGGCACTGCCCGGGGAGACAGAATATCCCACAGGCTGCCTGCTGGGCTCTGGGCCGATTCCACACCCAACAACAGTCACCAGTTTGGACTTGGAAATAATTTGACCGTGGGACTCGGGCACCCATAAGAGCAGGTAAGAGTATTAATTAGCTGGTATTCTTTCTATAAATCTTCATGATCCCAAGTCTGATAAACCAGGCACCATGATGAAATTCAATTCCAGACAAAAGCTTCAGCATGGGTGGTGGCAATCCTAAGCAGACAAGGCTAGGACAACGCTGACAGGGATACATACTACCCACCGGAAGTTCTGGTTAAAAGCCTAAATCCCTGTATCCATCCCAGACCCAGTGGGTCCGAGTCCCAGAGCAGAGGCCAGAGAAACCACGGGGGTGTCCCTGAGCCACGGCATCCGGTTCACCCTATGCCCTCTGCCTGGAAGCCCTGCCCACCTCTGCAGGGGACTCTGCTCATCTCCACTAGCTTCCAGCTCCACCTGTTAAGAAGCCATGCCCTCTCTCACAACACCACTCATTCTGTGCGTTACATGGCGCACTTGCCTTTACCAGGAACTGAAGGCAGGCTCGTAGATGAACATCTGACTGGGGAGGAAATGCTATTTTTTCTTTTTTTAAAAAGATGCTACAACCCCTGGGTGGGGAAGACCCCCTGGAGGAGGGCATGGAAGCCTACTCCAGTACTCTTGCCTGGGGAACCCCATGGACAGAAGAGCCTGGCGGGCTACAGCCCGCAGGGCTGCAAAGAGCTGGGCGTGACTGAAGCGGCTTGGCGCCGTCTCTAGCTGCGGCACGCGGGCTTCTCACTGCAGTGGCTTCTCTGGTCACGGAGCACAGGCTCTATCTACAGCGTGGGCTTCAGCAGTTGTGGCTTGTGAGCTCAGTTACTCCGTGGCATGTGGGATCTTCCTGGACTGGGGACTGAACCCGTCCCCTGCACTGGTGGTCAGATTCCCAAACTCTAGGCCACCAGGGAAGCCCTGCTTTTCTTTTCAGACATGTGCTCCTTTCCAGGACTCCTTCAGCTGTGTTTCACTCGCCAGATGAACGAGCTGTATAGCCTCCACCCAGTTCTTCTACCTGAGCTCACAGGTACCCCTAATGGGGAATAAGAACACGTGTGTCCTATAAGGAACTGTCCTAGGGGTGCAACATCACTGCAAAAGCAAAGATGAAGCTGGGGTGGGGGCAGTTTAATATTCTGGCCTAACACAAAGCTACCAGAGACACAGATTGACAGGCCGCCTCACTCTCTGCCTCACTGCTTGGTAAAGCCCCATTCCAAACCCGAAACTGTTCTCTGCAACAAAGAAATGACCCACTAGTGCATAAAGACTCAGACCAGGACCCACTTCCCTGTGAGTGTGCATTGCCTCCAGTGCCTCCCATCACGGTCCTCACAGCCCACGTGACCAGGCAGGGGCCTTTCCCCACAGAGCAGGAACCTGAGGACCATGGAGGGCCTGGCCCCGGGCTGGAACAAGGGCAGACCCCTCCCACCCCACTGCCCAATCCAGTGCTCTCTGCACCAAGCACACCGCCTGGACCTCGTGCCAGTGTGGCAGGGTCTGCCCGCAGTGACTGTGCAGGTCAGAGAAGGTAACTCCAGATGACCTGACAAGAGAAAAACACAGGCTTGGGTCTAAATCCACAAAGACCATCAAAGGGCATTTATCTCGATATACTTACCATCTTGGTGTGAGATTACGGAACAGCTTCAGGCCAAATAAAGGCCCCTGCAGATCCCCAGCTCCAAATTCTAACTGTTCAAAAAAAAAAAAAAAAAAATTAATAGTGTTCTACCTCACAGCAGTAACCAAGGTCTAATTTCTTCATTTAATTCAAAGCCACCAGCCCTTGCCAGGCCTCTAAAAGTAGGGGCGGGAAGACTCTTAGTATCTCATTCTAACCTTTGACAAAGGGAGAGGACTATGTGCACNAAAAAAAAAAAAAAAAAGAATTAATAGTGTTCTACCTCACAGCAGTAACCAAGGTCTAATTTCTTCATTTAATTCAAAGCCACCAGCCCTTGCCAGGCCTCTAAAAGTAGGGGCGGGAAGACTCTTAGTATCTCATTCTAACCTTTGACAAAGGGAGAGGACTATGTGCACAGACCCAAAGAAGGCAGGTTTCAATGAGGTGAGTCTCCTCAAGGAGCCGCTCCTCGGACAGCGCTGCGGGCCCCTGGTCCCGTTGCCCTAGCTGGAGCCATCCGCACACCGCCCTCTGCCGGCGGGTTCGGCCCTGCCCACGCAGTGCTGGCTCCCGTGAGGGTCCATCTGCTCTGCCTCACCGTCTGCAGGTCTCACAGGTGACTGGAGATGGCTCTCAGGGGTCTGACGTGAAACCCACCAGTGGCTCTGCTCTCACAGCCGTAAAGTCCAGCCGATCCTGGCTGCCTCATTACTAGTCTGGGTGACTTTCAAGGCAACTCCTCAATGTTAATTTGATGCGGCTCAATTTGCTTGGCAGAACTGGCTGTTTAATGACTGCTGAGCGGCGAGGCAGCACACATGGACGGAGGTGACCCGCCTTCCAAATTGTGCAGGAGAAGGGAAGGGCCTGCAGGCTTGTTGAAGGGACAGAGACGCTGAGTTTCCAGATTTCTGGAAGCCCCAGGGGAATCCTGTTGCTCTCTCCTGACTGTGAGCTGCCTGGCAGGCTCAGCACGCCCCTCAGATGTGAGACGCAGGTTTCTAGTGGGGACCGTCAGTTGATACAAGTTTGACAGCTGCACTCTGTTACACCTGATGTGGCCACTGAGGTCATTCTGAGGGTGGGCTCGGTGGCTGACAACCCGAACCCCTGCTGGCGTGCTTACCTCTCCCCAGCCCTTCGCAGAAGTGACTCGTCTGAGCGCGAAGTTAATGGAACCCCCTCCATTCCCATTCTGGGTTGAGAGGCTTCCAGAGAGGATGGCTGTGTCTGAAGCTGTCAGGGGTGCCTAGGAAATGATATCAGCCAGTAATACACTAATCGAAGTAACCGGAAGTGCTGAGGACAGCAGTCTGCCCAATGCACCCTAAGTGTGAGGCCAGAAGTACAGGCGTGTCTGCAGCTTGAGTAGGCAGGATGTGGGCCTGCCGCACCCCTCTCCCATTGTGCCATTGAATGGCACCTGGCCACCACGGTCAGGTTTTACAAAAGCTTGAACGTGCAAATTCCAAAAAACCAGGGGCAATGTAGGGCTAGATGCTGGTTTCCAGCATCCCCTCAGCATCAGGCTTCATGGTGACATCACCCATGGGGACGTCCAGGACTCCCCAGTCCTGCGTGCGGCCACACTGACGGACTGGAAGCTCCAGGAGAGGGAGAGTTTCCCTGAGTTGGAACTTCACATTCCAGGCTGATGCACTTGAGCAGAAGTGGATAAGCTGAAGGGGCAGAGACCTGCCATAACCGTCAGCAGATGGCCCAACACTGCCATGTCCCAACATCGGCCAGAGAGATGACACTTCAGTGACCCCAGGGCTCAGCACACAGGAGCATGTGCCTTCAAACTAAGACCCATTCCTGGAATTTCCCAGAGATCTGGTTTCGCTCCTAAAATCATCATGACTTCGGCTCCCACTTAGAGGGCCACCACCTGCTGGAGAGCCCCGAGACCCTGAAGCTAAGTGCCTACCCCTCAACCCTGTGCTCATGCTGCTAACATGTGGGTCAGGAGAGCAGGGTAAACAAGGTTGTGACTGGAGCTATTCTTTTTTCAAGTGGCTAACTGGATCCTTTCATGAATAAAGATGAGAAAACCCTGAGCAAACTTTCATTCCAGCTGTGCGTGGTGCTGCACCTCATTAACCTAAGCAACCCCCCCTCAAGGCCCCCTGCATCGGGGACGTGTCTGTGTGCTTTACCTCAATAGACTGAGATATGTGCATCCTGTTAATTTCAATCTGTGGAAAGCCGCCTCCGGACACATCCTCATACTCCTCCTCGTAGCGATCAAAAAGGTCAGTGGCATCGATGCCAACACTGATGGTCCCCTGTGGCAGAAAAACAAGCAGTCAGCATCAGGCTTGGGACTTGTGGGAAGAAAAGACAATACTACACACTCCAGCAGCCGTGGGATTCACTGGGCACTCACGACTACACTGGCCCACAGAGCATGAATGTCACAGCTCACACCGAACAGTGGCCAAGCACCAACGTCTTCTGGAGTCAGAAAATCAGGCGTGAAGTGGGCGAGTGATTTACCGAGGACAAGTGGTAGGAAATGAAACGAAACTGCCCTGCTCATGGCTCTCTATTGCTTATCTGTGGATTTAACCCACAAATGCAGAAAACAACCAGAAACTAGCTACATGGGAGAAACACTCTTAATATTCAGTTCTGAACACTGATATGTCACAAAGTACCTTAAATTTCTTTAAAACATAAAAAAATACCTTCAAAGACAGAGAAGTGCAAACCAAATTATATACAAATGGGGGGTTTAAAAATTACTCTGCCTCAAGTCATGAGCAACAGAACCCCTTATTCTCTCAGGAAACAAGCTAAACTTTTGCTGACTGATAAAAATGCTCTTTACTCAGGAAATCAATATTTATTATTTTCTTTTACTGTCATAAGACTTTTGAAATTAGATACTTAAAAAAAAAAGTAGTTTATTTGGCTCTGTCAGGTCTTAGCTGAGGCACAAAGCATCTCTGTTGCAGCTTGCAGGCTCTCTAGTTGTGCTGTGTGGGCTTACTTGCCCTATAACACGTGGGGTCCTAGTTCCCCGACCAGAGCTCGAACCCGTGTCCCCAGCACCGCAGGGTGGATTCTTAACTCCTGGGCCATCAGGGAAGTCCCTCAAATGGGCAGCTACCTTAGTCCAACATATAGACATGACTCCTCACACATTTTCATTAAATTCTATGCAGTGCATGAAAAAAACTTTATTGAGGTTTAATTTACATATAATATAAACTGCTCCTGTTTGAAGTGTGCAATTTCATGAGTTTTGACAGGTGTGTACACTTGTGAAACCACCTCCAAAATCACTATACAGAACACTTCTATCACCCCAAAAGAAGCTTAGGAGAATGTGTTTTTCTCCTAGGGAAGGGGACTTGTGAATGAAAATGTGTGAGGCAAACTCAGGAGGAGACAGTGAGTATCCATCTGCCTGTGAGGAGTGCGGTGGGAGGGAGGTAGCAGAGGAGGAGCTGGAGGCTGCTGGGCTTGGGTGGTCATGGGAAACATCACAGGTGGGATTTATCTGGGATAACACAGTTTAACCCTGATGTTTTGGTTGGCTCAGCAATCACCCTAGATGTTTTTAAAAAAGTGATGTCATCACCAACAGTATTTTCATCACCATCACTATATAGTCCATGGAATTCTCCAGGTCAGAATACTGGAGTGGGTAGCCTCTCCCTTCTCCAGGGGATCTTCCCAGCCCAGAGATTGAACCCAAGTCTCCTGCATTGCACGTGGATTCTTTACCAGCTGAGCTACCAAGGAAGCCCATTTTCATCACCAACAGGAATCAAACCTGTGTCCCCTACACTGGCTGGCAGATTCTTATCCACTGTGTCACCAGGGAAGTCCCTAAAAACCGTTTTTTAATACTGACCATCCACAGTGCCAATTCCAGCCATATGAAAATTAAAAGCCTCAGATCTGCCTTAGAAACACCAGTATCTTCAACAGTGAGTTATTCTTTAAAGAGTACAGCCAAAAGTGAGGCTGCCAGCAGCAGGGGTATTTACATACAGCTGTGGAAAAATGACTTTTCATTTAGAGTAAAAGGTAGTTCCTCCATGTTAATTTCACTCTTTTTTCCATGCTAAGGTTCATAAGGCACACATGAAAGACATAGCAATACCTGTTTGTAAGTTAGTATCAGCAGAAGCTCACAACTGCTAATGCACCAGTTTTACATCAGTGTCAACCAGACGTTTCAAATGAAAAATGACTTTGAGTCGCTGAAGGTGAAACACCTGACATTACTGTCAATGTTACTGTACACACAGTCAAAAAGCTCCACACTGAATGTAAAACGGTGTGCTTTTGTGATGATACTCAAATACCAATTTCGGTGAAGGTACAGCCTCCTGGTAAAAGTGATTTAATTAAATCAAGAAACCCATGGAGCAGAAATAGTCTTAGAATTATACTGTACACGATGCATAATTTTGTTAACATGAGCTGTGATATTCTGCCTACGGAAAATAAAGCTAAAGTTGTCAAAATACACAAACACTTTTGTGTATTCAGAGTAACAAGATCATTTCTTGTGAAGCCTATTCTGAATAGAAGAACTGTAGCATGTGTTAAATCTGTGTATTAGGAAAGTGTGAACCTTTGTAGAACTGCTTTTGAAAAACCCTTAAATCACGCACTTTAAAATATTTAAGAAACTGCAATTATTGAAAACTGTGTAACCAAGAATATTGTGAAGAGGTGGCAAGAACACACGGAAGAACTGTACAAAAAAGATCTTCACGACCCAGATAATCATGATGATGTGATCACTAATCTAGAGCCAGACATCTTGGAATGTGAAGTCAAGTGGGCCTTAGAAAGCATCACTACGAACAAAGCTAGTGGAGGTAATGGAATTCCAGTTGAGCTGTTTCAAATCCTGAAAGATGATGCTGTGAAAGTGCTGCACTCAATATGCCAGCAAATTTGGAAAACTCAGCAGTGGCCACAGGACTAGAAAGATCAGTTTTCATTCCAACTCCAAAGAAAGGCAATGCCAA
>SJYX01014983.1:3255-23749 GCA_006410675.1 Oreotragus oreotragus | reverse complement strand
ATCAATCTGATTTCGGTGTTGACCATCTGGTGATGTCCATGTGTAGAGTCTTCTCTTGTGTTGTTGCAAGAGGGTGTTTGCTATGACCAGTGCATTTTCCTGGCAAAACTCTATTAGTCTTTGCCCTGCTTCGTTCCGCAATCCAAGGCCAAATTTGCCTGTTACTCCCGGTGTTTCTTGACTTCCTACTTTTGCATTCCAGTCCCATATAATGAAAAGGACATCTTTTTTGGGTGTTAGTTCTAAAAGGTCTTGTAGGTCTTCATAGAACCGTTCAACTTCACCTTCTTCAGCGTTACTGGTTCGGGCATAGACTTGGATTACTGTGATATTGAATGGTTTGCCTTGGAAATGAACAGAGATCATTCTGTCGTTTTTGAGACTGCATCCAAGTACTGCATTTCGGACTCTTTTGTTGACCATGATGGCTACTCCATTTCTTCTGAGGGACTCCTGCCCGCAGTAGTAGATATAATGGTCATCTGAGTTAAATTCACCCATTCCCGTCCATTTTAGTTCGCTGATTCCTAGAATGTCGACATTCACTCTTGCCATCTCTTGTCTGACCACTTCCAATTTGCCTTGATTCATGGATCTGACATTCCAGGTTCCTATGCAATATTGCTCTTTATAGCATCGGACCTTGCTTCTATCACTAGATACATCCACAGCTGGGTATTGTTTTTTGCTTTGGCTCCATCCCTTCATTCTTTCTGGAGTTATTTCTCCAGTGATCTCCAGTAGCGTGTTGGGCACTTACTGACCTGGGGAGTTCCTCTTTCAGTATCCTATAAAACTCATGTCCATTAAATTGATGATGCCATCCAACCGTTTCATCCTCTGCTATCCCCTTCTCCTCTTGCCCTCAACCTTTCCTATCATCAGGGTCTTTTCCAGTGAATTGGCTGTTCGCATCAGGTGGCCAAAGTACTGAAGCTTCAGCATCAGCATCAGTTCTTTCAATGAATATTCAGGGTTGATTTGCTTAGACTGACTGGTTTGATCTCCTTGCAGTCCAAAGGACTCTCAAGAGTCTTCTCCAGCACCACAGTTCAAAAGCATCGGTGCTCAGCCTCCTTTATGGTCCAAATCTCACATTCGTACATAACTACTGGAAAAACCACAGCTTTGACTAGCCGGACCTTTGTCGGCAAAGTGATATCTCTGCTTTTCAATATGCTGTCTATGTTTGTCATAGCTTTTCTTCCAAGGAGCAAACATCTTTTAATTTAACGGCTGTAGTCCCTGTCCACAATGATTTTGGAGCCCAAGAAAATAAACGCTGCCACTGTTTCCATTTTTCCCCATCTATTTTCCATGACTGGGCCACCTTATCTGCCTCCTGAGAAATGTGTATGCAAGTCAAGAAGCAACAGTTAGAACCGGACATGGAACAATGGACTGGTTCCAAATTGGGAAAGGAGTATGTCAAGGCTGTATATTGCCATTCTGCTTATTTAACTTATATGCAGAGTACATCATGCAAAATGCTGGGCTGGATGAAGCATAAGCCGGAATCAAGATTGCCAGAAGAAATATCAATAACTTCAGATACGCAGATGACACCACCCTTATGGCAGAAAGTGAAGAACTAAAGAACCTCTTGATCAAGGTGAAACAGGAGAGTGAAAAAGCTGGCTTAAATCTCAACATTAAAAAACCGAAGATCATGGCATTCGGTCCCATCACTTCCTGGTAAATAGATGGGGAAACAATGGAAATAGTGACAGACTTTATTTTCTTGGGCTCCAAGATCACAGCAGATGGTGACTGCAGCCATGAAATTAAAAGATGCTTGCTCCTTGGAAGAAAAGCTATGACCATCCTAGACAGCATATCAAAAAGCAAAAGCATTACTTTTCTGACAAAGGTCCATCTAGTCAAAGTTATGGTTTTTCCAGTAGTCATGTGTGGATGTGAGAGTTGGACTATAAAGAAAGCTGAGCACTGAAGAATTGATGCTTTTGATCTGTGGTGTTGGAGAAGAGTCTTGAGCATCCCTTGGACTGCAAGGAGATCCAACCAGTCCATCCTAAAAGAAATCAGTCCTGAATATTCATTGGAAGGACTGATGCTGAAGCTGAAACTCCAATACTTGGGCCACCTGATGTGAAGAACTGACTCACTGGAAAAGACCGTGATGCTGGCAAAGATTGAAGGCAGGATGAGAAGGGGACGACAGAGGATGAGATGGTTAGATGGCATCACGGAGTCGATGGAGGTGAATTTGAGCAAGCTCCAGGAGTTGGTGATGGACAGGGAAGCCTGGTGCGCTGCAGTCCACGGGGTCGCAAAGAGTTGGACACAACTGAGCAACTGAACTGACTGATTTTCCATGAAGTGATGGGACTGGATTCGGTGACCATTGTTTTCTGATGCTGAGTTTTAAGCTGGCTTTTTAAGTTTTCAACTCAACTTACCAGGGCTTCTAAGGAAACTCGGTCCCAACTGCAATGCTGCCCCACTACCCCGCCCTGTAGCCTTGAATCCTGACACTTGGTTTATCAGCCATCTCGCTGGCAGGATGCAGATGCAGCTACAACCCAGGTAAAAGAGCTTTCTATACATCCCTCCAGTTGGCCACCTTGCCTCTCCCCCAAAGATCCACTTAATATCACAGCACTTTTTCGACTTGGTCCCTTCTCCTTTGGTGACACCATCCCGGTTTGTTCACTTTCAACAGCAGCCCACTTCTGCATACGGTAAATTGCCCCTTTCTGCCACTGAGCACAACGAACATATGGGTTCAAACAGCTTTTCTTCTGCACGATTATCCTGTCAGCCAAGTCGATTCAGTTTACGACATTAGAGTCACTCCCATGGAACAGACTGAAGCTATAACCATCGACTCATTCCAAGGGCTATAATCATTAGGCATGGCAACCAAAACAAATCTTAAAAAAAAAAAAAAAAAAACTTTATGAAACTACTTTGGGCTTACATGTCTTCCTTGACACATTATTTTACTTTTTTTTTTCCTGATAAAGTTGAATTGTGATTTTCAGCTATTATAGAAAACCACACCGATAAGATGGCCCTTCTAAAATCAGGAAGACATAAAATTACCAGGGAGTTTATGTCGACCTCTGTAACAGTGAAAGGAGAACAAATGGTCCAGGGAACCCAGAAACAATCTCCACGAAACTCTTATGTAACAGGTTCCAAAAGAAAGGAAATGATACTCTCAAAGTCAGACAATGAAGCCCACTAAACAATCTTTGACTTAATGTCTTGCTTCTTATGAGGTCTGGACAAGTTCATTAAAAAGGCAGTGAAAAGTCTAACTCCCAGAACTGGCTGCTGTCCAGAGAAAGAAGATTTACGGGTATTAGCAAAAGAAAGGGATGACAGTAATCAATATGACGTGAACACAGCGGAGAACAAGCCTATCGTATGATCTTAAGGATGGAGAGAGGAAGGCCAGAGTAGTCCCCTCAGACCCCAGTCACTCTCAAGGATGCAGACGAACCTCACCATCTGTCTGATTGTAAATCCCCTCCCCTCCCCAACATCGGCTCAACAAGGGAGTGCCCTGGAGACCCTGGGACCCAACAACCTAAGCTTGGCATTTTCCAGCAGGAAATGCAGATAGAGGAATTTGATCACACACAGCCTGAAAGACAGGAAACAGGTGACGAAGCTAAGGATTTTGGGTTCTGAGGATGTGACCCTATGCTCTGGGCCTCATGGCAAACCTCTCATTTCACACAGGGAGAAATGGAGCTAAAGCTGGAGAAGTGACTGGGCCCAGGGCCCAGAGCTGGGGGTGGAGTCCGAATCCAGACCCCCGATGGCAAGTGTGAGGCTCCCCAGGCTGCCCTGGCATACGTGGAGCCCGTGTGCTCGCTTGGGTCCCTCTGGCAACAGGGCCAGAGGGAATGAGGCGCCTGCTGAATGGAGCTGGCACCCACTCCCTCCTTCCCATCCCGCAGCACCTGCACAGGACTCACAGGTGGCTGGCCACATGGAAGGCACTGCACTTCAGCCAAGGGAGCAGGGGGGTACTATCTGTAGAGGGCCATTTCCAGAACCCAACTGACAGATTTCCTCCCAACAAACCCAGCTACTGGGGTCAATGGACCATCCAAGTGAGGCGAATGCTTTCCATGTGGTGCTGATCGAGACACTGAAGCAAGTTCTTAACCTAACCTCGGTATGCATACCACTTTGCACTTACAGAGCAGCCTTGTCTGTCTCTAAGAAATTAACATCTATGCCATATTTCTTCAATCATTTAACAACTTGGCATGGTGGTTAGGATAAGCATCCTTATTTTACAAACTAGAAACCTGCACAGAGGTCAAAGGGTGAGCTCTGCATCCCATACCACTGCGTCAGAGGTGGTATTTCCAACCTACGGGTTTTTCCCACTTGATCGTTTTGCCTGTTCTGGGTACATACTCCAACTGGAAAATTCCTCCCCAGTGAACTCTTGTTGTGAAAAATGGAGAAATACCCACCCCAGTTTCAGAGGCAGTACTATGAACATTATCCAGTCTGCCCCTCCCCTCCTCTACAAGCGATGGTCCCCTGTGGGATCCGGGTGACAGACCAGTGCAAGCCCCCTGGTCATCAGAAGGGTCCTCCTCCTTCTGGTCATTTCAAGAGATCACCCCTCTCATTTTAGGATGAGAACATGCTAAACCTCACTGCTCATCTTGCAAAGCAAAACACTTGGAAATAAAATAAAAGCTCCAGCTCGAAACCTCTCTTCAAAATGCTGCAGAGCCAACATCTGGTTATCACTCAGTACTTCTGGTTAGGAAATATCTTTATTTATCCGGCAGCACTTTATAGAAGTAGTGAAGTATTGGGAATCGTACAATATCCCACATACCCGTGTGGAATGGTCACAGCTGTGCTTCCTCATTCCACATAAACATGGCCTGGAGACACATCTCCACAGAAGCACAACAAACGATCATCACGCACACCCAGATGGACCATCTCATCCCAGGACACAGAGGCGTGGGCTGCTGTGACACTCTTTCCCCCTCACTGCTCCGAAAGCAGCAGAACTTCAGCCAGCACAGCAAAGACCCCACAGGAACGGCCCACTCCTGCCAGGCACCCCTCCCCACTCCCCAACCCTGACCTCCACCTGCCAACATGGACATTTACCCAGACCCCCTCTGGTGCGCTGGCTGGACCCACAAGAAGGGAACCTGTCAGCATGGTTCAGAGCACCTCGGAGATTTTCAACTGTCTCAACATCTCACAGCCCCTGACTTGGTGCAGCCAGTGTTTCAAGTCTCTGTCTTGGCTGACCCAAAGTCTGTTCTACTGAAGCTGTCACTCTCTGAAGGGTTGGGAAGGAGAGGCCCTGGCATTTATGAATACACCCTGCAATGTAACAGGATTCGCAGAGATGGGGGTTTTCTGAATATGTGGGCCTTTAAATGATGTAGGGTCTTAGAAAAGTCCATTTTGTACAGTGCATGTGATCAGAAACTCCTAACATCAAGCTTCCCTCGTGTAAGCCAGCATTTGTTCTTTTCCTTTAGAAGATCTTCAGGCTGCCTGCCGGGCTGTTCTGGCCACACTGACAGAGCCCGCCTGCGAGTTCTCTCATTATTAAATGCTGTGGAGCAGGAGCCCTGAGCCAAGTGCAGTTAGTCATTCAGCACCACTGGCACCGTGAACTGACTGAGATATCCTATGTGTCACGGGACCGAGGTGCACACGCAGAAAAATCTGCCTCCCTAATGAATCACAGGAAAGAGAGACCATAACTGGACTGAAAAGTAACTCTCAGACTCAGGCTTGTCCTTGGCTTATGTGACTCAGCCTCCATCAAGGATCTGACTGACAGGTAAAAGAGGTCACCCTATGGCTGCAGAAACAGCCTGTTACCCGGTGTTCACGGCGCTGCTGCCCTGGGTGATGCACACACGGCCCCCACTTACTGCGGTTTGGAAATGCCCCATGGTCTGGGCTCTCTGGCCCTCCATATCCTAATTGGTTTGCAAGGAACCCTGGGCCTCAGTGTGCGGGCAGGCGGCTATCCTCTCGACACGGGCCTCTGGCTGATTCTTACAGTCAAGGGCTCGGGCAGCGTGATTATAAGGATGAGTCTTCACCAGCTGGCCCGTGCCAGTACTCGGGATGTCTCCTGTTTTGCCTTCTCTCCAGGCATCGCCAGCAGGCCTGCTAGTGGCCCTCCAGGCAGGTGCCAGTCTGAGACCTGATAAGCAACACTCAGTTCCTCCCAATTCTCACGGCCTCACTGTAAGAGCCCGCAGCACTGACCACGTCAGACCGCTGCTCCCCCCAGAACCATCCACTGACCTTGGGGTTGGTGCGCTGTTGCAGTCGCCTCTCCTCCCTCTCGCGCTGCAGCCGCTCAAACTCTTCTCTGATCTCAGCTGGCGTTCTCCTCCTTTCCACAACCTTTGGGCAAAAGTGAGAGGAGAAGTCAGCTGCGGACCCAGACGGTGAGGAAGACACAATAGAGCCGAGCGTTAACCGTGTCCCGGCGCTCCTCTCCCCCGGGACCGTGAGAGCCCCCAGTGAGACCAGGGGACCTTCCTGTCCAACCGTGTGGCCCCTGGTAAAGCCAGGTTCACCTTCACACCTGCTCAGTCCGCAGTCCGTGTTCTCCCTCAGCGCTCCGGAGACTGGAATTTTTTTTTTTTTGGTCACTTGTCTCCAAGGCTGCAGGAATCTTACTAAGAAAATGTCACCTCTAGTGTCACAGTTTAATGCAGTGAGGCCACCATAATGCAGGCTAAAAAAAAGGCCCAGAGAGGGGCGAGGCCTCCACAACAGCCCTGGCACATTTCCCTTTTGCACTGGGCCTCCACCAGGGGCGCCCTTTGAGATTCCTAGACCAACTGCCTTAAGCCATGAGGTCTCAGTGTTTTAGCAGTAGGGCTCTTCCTCCTACAACCTGGAACGAACCTTAGGATGTACGACATCGGCTATATACTGTTGGAGTATAAACAATACTCAGGTACCGATTGGCAGCCCTTGAGGACACACAAGGATGTCAGGCCTGCGAGCAGGCAAGGCATCCCACCTCAGCCTTTCTTCAGTTCAGTTCAGCTCAGTTGCTTAGTCATGTTCGACTCTTTGTGACCCCACGGACTGTAGCACGCCAGGCCTCCCTGTCCATCACCAACTCCTGGAGTTTACTCAAACTCATGTCCATTGAATTGCTGATGCCATCCAACCATCTCATCCTCTGTCGTCTCCTCCTCCTCCTACCTTCAATCTTTCCTAGCATCAGGTGGCCAAAGTATTGGAGTTTCAGCTTCAGCATCAGTCCTTCCAATGAATATTCAGGACTGATTTCCTTTAGGACGGACTGGTTGGATCTCCTTGCTGTCCACATGACTCGCAAGAGTCTTCGCCAACACCACAGTTCAATAGCATCAATTCTTCGGCACTCAGCTTTCTTTATGGTCCAACTCTCACATCCACACGACTACTGAAAAAATAATAGCCTTGATAAGATTGTTGGCAAAGTAATGTCTCTGCTTTTCAATATGCTGTCTAGGTTGGTAATAACTTTTCTTCCAAGGAGCAAGCGTCTTTGAATTTTATGGCTCCAGCCACCATCTGCCGTGATTTTGGAGCCCCCCAAAATAAAGTCTGTCACTGTTTCCCCATCTATCTGCCATGAAGTGATGGGACCAGATGTCATGATCTTAGTTTTCTTAATGTTGAACTTTAAGCCAACTTTTTCACTCTCCTCTTTCACTTTCATCAAGAGGCTCTTTAGTTCTTTTTCACTTTCTGCCATAAGTGTGGTGTCATCTGCATATCTGAGGTTGCTGATATTTCTCCTGGCAATCTTGATTCCAGCTTGTGCTTCACCCAGCCCAGCATTTCTCATGATGTACTCTGCATATAAGTTAAGTAAGCAAGGTGACAACATACAGCCTTGACATACTCCTTTCCCAATATGGACCAGTCTGTTGTTCCACGTCCAGTTCTAACTGTTGCTTCCTGACCTCCATACAGATTTCTCAGGAGGCAGGTCAGGTGGTCTAGTATTTCCATCTCTTTAAGAATTTTCCACAGTTTGTTGTGATACACACAGTCAAAGGCTTTGGCATAGTCAATAAAGCAGAAGTAGATGTTTTTCTGGAACTCTCTTGCTTTTTTGATGATCCAATAGATGTTGGCAATTTGATTTCTGCTTCCTCTGCCTTTTCTAAATCCAGCTTGAACATATGAAAGTTCATGGTTTACATACTGTTGAAGCCTGGCTTGGAGAATTTTGAGCATTACTTTGCTAGCCTGTGAGATGGGTGCAATTATGCAGTAGTTTGAGCATTCTTTGGCACTGCCTTTTTTTTGGGATTGGAATGAAAACTGACCTTTTCCAGTCCTGTGGCTACTGCTGAGTTTTCCAAATTTGCTGGCATATTGAGTGCAGCACTTTCACAGCATCATGTTTTAGGATTTGAAATAGCTCAACTGGAATTCCATCACCTCCACTAGCTTTGTTTGTACATGATGCTTACTAAGGACCACTTGACTTCACAGGATGTATGGCTCTAGGTGAGTGATCACACCATCATTATCATCTGGGTTGTGAAGATCATTTTGTATGGCTCTTCTGTGTATTCTTGCCACCTCTTCTTAATATCTTCTGCTTCTGTTAGGTCCATACTGTTTCTGTCCTTTATTGTGCTCATCTTTGCATGAAACGTTCCCTTGGTATCTCTAATTTTCTTGAAGAGCTCTCTAGTCTTTCCCATTCTATTGTCTTCCTCTATTTCTTTGCATTGACTGAGGAAGGCTTTCTTATCTCTCCTTGCTATTCTTTGGAACTCTGCATGAATGTATCTTTTCTTTTCTCCTTTGCTTTCATTTCTCTTCTTTTCACAGCTATTTGTAAGGCCTCCTCAGACAACCATTTTGCCTTTTTGTATTTCTTTTTCTTGGTGATGGTCTTGATCCCTGCCTCCTGTACAATGTCACGAACCTCCGTCTATAGTTCTTCAGGCACTGTCTATCAGATCTAATCCCTTGAATCTATTTCACTGTATAATCATAAGGGATTTGATTTAGGTCATACCTGAATGGTCTAGTGGTTTTCTCTACTGTATAGCTCATCCAAAAGCAAGACAGTCTCTGAAATTTCAAACAGGTTGGGAAGGGCCACATGAGTCTTGGGTACCACGCCTGAGAGAGAGGAACCTGCACCAAGTGATTCCCAAGGGCCCCAAAAGCTACAAGTCCATGAGGGACACTGAGAGTGGGAGCAGGATAGACACCACCAAGGTCATTGGAGGAAAAGGTAGAACAGTCCTGACCCTGTGGTAGTGGGAGAAACACAGGGGAGACTGGAGGGGCTGCTCAGAGAACACCTACGAAGGCAGGTGATGTGAAAGAAAGCTATCCTGGAAATCACAAGTTTTAAAAATCATTCAAAAAAGGCATGCTTATAGCAAAAAATCAAAATAGTACAGAAAAATATGAAGTAAAAAGGTTCAGTCCCTCCCCATATTCCTCCTTCTCACAGGCTAACAATTTTTTATGTATCTTCCTAAAAACCTACACATATGTATGAATATATACATTAAAATTACACACACACACATATGTATATATTATATATGTACACATATAATACATGTACACACATATAATTATATGTACATATATAATTAATATATACATTAAAATTAAAATATATACATTAATGTATAATTTTAATTATACACTAAAAACAGCCTTTGTGCAACCTGATTTCATTATTTGGCAATCCAGAAAAATAAATACAGGAGCTGGTCTATCCCCCCAAAACTGAGAAATCTGTTCACTACTGCTTTCAGCAAGTAAACAGAAAAAAATAATGAAAATATTTTATCTTCTCCCATATAAATTGTTCATTACCAAAAAGGGGCAAGTGTTTCTTTTAAAGGGGGTTTTAAAATAAAAACACTGTTAAAATAATCTAGGAACTGAAAGTCCAAATGGCACATCAACAATTGCTTGGTGACTTCACAAAAACGTCCTCGGTGATATTGAACTGATGCAGCCTGCTTACAACTCTAGTGCTTAAAAACACACAGCCTTGCCTATCTTTTCTTTTGTCCAAGCTCCTTGGTTTGTGTAATCTTAGTTCCTGGATCACAGATTGAACCTGGGCCCCGGGTAAAGTACGGAGTCTTAGCCATGGGACTGCCAGGAAGTGCCCATGCACATCTATTTATGGTGCTTTCACTTCCCCAGAGTCACCCCATCTTGGACTGATAGGGTGCTCCCTCCATGGGGCCCAGAGCAGAACAAGATTTATTTTCAACAATTCCAGCTGTGTGACTTTTGCAAATGACTTTCTCTGCCACACTGTGTGACAGAATGAAGAGGCAAATATTCCAAAGGTGTTAAGTCACTTTGTTTCTAGTCTATTTGACAGAAGTTTTGCAAACAGTTCATACCTAATCAGAGCTAACTGCAGAGTCAAGCTGGCTGGCCACTCTAGAGCTATAAGTACCTTGGCTGGGCATCTCATCCTGACTCCCATGGGGCCCTTTATTATTTTTCAAAAAGCCATTTGTTTGCTTAATTTCTGGCTGGGTCTTTGTGTTGCAGAGAGCAGCGGTTACCCTGCAGCTGTGGTGCATGGGCGCTTCTCACTTCTCATTGTGGTGGCTCCTCTCGTGGCGGAGCACACGGGCTCTGGAGCAGTCTCAGCAGCTGCGGCACACAGCCTTAGTGGCTCCATGGCATGTGGGGCCTTCCCGGACTAGGGATCTAACCTGTGTCTTCTGCACTGGCAGGGAAATTCTTTACCACTGAGCCACTAGGGACGCCCCCTGCCCTTTACTGTTTACATCCTTCTCTACACAGAGAACATCATGGTGGGAAGATGCCTAAGCCAGCTGCAAGTCACATTTTCTTCCCTTGGGTAACCCTTAGATACACGCGATAGGAACACAGCATCCAAAAGTGCGTTAAACTGGAAAGTACAGTTGGAAAGATATTTTCAATGCTTTTCATCAGTGAAGTGTATCACATGCAGCCCATGAGTCTGTACACCTGCATGGTACACCCCGACCACCTATCAGCTAGGTCTACCCTGTGCTAGTCGGATGACTTATCCTACAGACGAAGGGATGCAGAGACCAGTAGAAGCAGGCGGCGCAGTGGGAGGAGGACAGGGACCCTGGCTTTCCGACACCACCTGAACCTCCTGGAGAACTCAGGTGAGTCACTTCACTAAGCTTCAGCTTCCTCCTATAAATGCTTCTAAACTACAGTGTGTGCATGCTAGGTCACTTCAGTCATGTTCGACTCTTTGCCACCCTATGGACTGTAGTCCACCAGGCTCCTCTGTCCATGGGACTTTCCTGGCAAGAATACTGGAATAGGTTGCCATTCCCTTCTCCAGGGGATCTTCCTGATCCAGGGATAGAAACCAGGTTTCTTACATCTCCTGCATTGGCAGGTGGGTTCTTTACCACTAGTGCCACCTGGGGCATTAAAATCACACGAGGTGCTGTCTGTTCTATGATTCTGGTTAGACAACTTTTCACTCTGGAATAATTTTAGAAAATTATTTAGAACTTTAGAGAAGCTACGAAGACGGTACAGAAAGTTCTCATCTACCCAGCCTCCTTCAAATGTGAACGTCTTATATAACCAGCAATAAACACCTGTCAAGTCCAGGATGCCAACAGTAGTACAAAGCTATTAACTGAACACAGATTTCTGGGATTTCACGAGTCTTTCCACTAACATCATAGTTACGTCCTAGGATCCAATTCAGGGTCCAGGATTGCATTTGATCACGTCTCGTTAGTCTCCTCCGATCTGTGGGAGTTTCTGTCTTCTTTTTCATGATCTTGACCACTTCTTTTTCATGATCTTGACCATACTGTACCTCTTAATACAGGCTGATTATCTCTTTTTAAAAAGACAGCTATGTATTTATTTGGCTGTGCTGGGTCTTTGTGGTGACACGCGAGATCATCGATCTTCATTGAGGCATGTGGGATCTTTAGCTGCGGCAGGTGGGATCTAGTTCCCTGACCAGGGATTGAACCCGGCTCCTGAATGGGGAGCTCAAAGTCTCAGCCAGTGGACCATGAGGCAATTCCCCAGGCTAACCTTCTTAGACACTGTAAGGATGATGTCAAATAGGTAGGGAAAAGTGAGATATGGATGAATGTAAAGGACTGCAGATAAAAACCAAAGCATGGATGATCCAGGCCCAAAGCTGCTCCTCTAAATGTAATGTCAGCTGGTCTGTAAGCACCCTCCGGGTGGTATGGTTACCACTCCACTTCCACAGCTCAGAGCTGGATTTCTGCCATTTGAAAGAAGCAGCCAATTTCATTTTCAACACGGGTATCTGCACAAACACTGCAACTTTAGGGACTCAGGTGGCTGGTGTTAGGAGCTGTGAATGGCAGCATCTTATTCCTTTGGAATGCTGCCAGAGGTTGATCCACTTTCTTAAAGGTTAAAGACAAAAAGAGAGAGAGAGACAGAAAAGACCAAAACCTATCTAATGCCTGAAAACAGAGCCAATATTTGATGCAACCTATAACAGCTCAATTTCACCCCCAGCCTCCGCCGGCAGAAGGGGACGATGCCACTGCTGGGACAGGCGTGGCCAGAATGTCGGTGGCTACTCTGACATTTTTGGATTAAAAGTGCCCTAGATATTAGGGGCTTTAGTGCCCTCCACCCCCCTGACCACCAGTGAGTTTAGGCTAACAGATGTGTGGAAAATGGATGCTGGTCGGCAAGTAAAAAGTTCAATAGTCTAAAAACAGCAACAACACCCTGGGGGGAACACAGCTTCCTCTGTGGGGTGGAAGCTGTGACTGAAAAGAGAGAACCCTTGCACTGAACAAACCACCACCTGCAGAATTCCTCGAGGGAGTGGCGACGCCAGCTCTGTGAACTGCTCTTGAGTTCACTGAGACTTCTCCACAGTATGAACAGTGGGGTCAATCTTCCTATTACATTAGGCACTGATACATCTCTTGTAAATATGTATCAGGGGAGGTAACTTCCTGTCTTTTCCTTCTATTGTCAGGGAAGGCTTAGTATTTATTTTTATTTTTGGCTGCGCCACATGGCATGAGGGACCTTAGTTCCCTGACCAGGGATTGAACCTGGGCCCCCTGCATCGGAAGTGCAAAATCCTAACCACTGGATCACCAGGGAAGTCCCAGGGAAGGCTTAGTATTAATATCAGTGCAAAAAAAAGCCAATTCTGATGGATGAGAACTTGATTCCCTTGAAGTAGTCTACTGAAAAGTGAGAACATAAAAACTTAACCAGCTACTACCTACGACTGCTTACATACTTCTACATTTTTATTATTTTTAAAAAAATTATTTATTTGGCTGCACCAGGTCTTAGTTGCAGCATTTGAACTCTTAATTGCAGCATGTGGGATCTAGTTCCCTGAGCAGGTATCAAACCTGGGCCCCCTGCATTGGGAGTGTGAAGTCTTAACCACTGGACCACTGGGAAAGTCTCAGCCTACACGCTCTTACAATCACTGCAGTGTATGTGGTGCTTCTTTGTTTCTAACAGGGAGATGCTTTGGTCTTGTAATAGGAAACCACGATGTTTTGCTGGGAAGAAGTCACTCTGCTGTTCCACTGAGTGGGGACAATGAAAAGCCTAGACTCTGAGGAAGGGATGCGTACCCGAGGCCTGAGGCTTTTCAGTAGCCCCAACTGCTGCCGTGAAAAACTGTAACCAACCCACGTCTTCAAAACACAAGGGAGCTTTAAACTGGGGCATGAAGTGTGAGGCGAAATTCAGTAAATACAACAGGATTCTATTTTCCTTTTTTGATGAAAAAAATTGTAAGCTATTAGATCTAACACTTTGCTACCATGAACTAATGTGACACGATGCACTGCTACTTCCACCGAGCCAAAAGCCAGAAACCAAATGCTCACTGGGAGCTCCCTGGGACTGCGGATGGGTCAAGGGCCAGACACGATACAGAGTGGTGGGGACTGGGGCAAACTGGATGGTACAGTCCAGTCCAAACAGCAAGGGCTCCTCATATCTGGATCGACTGTTGCCCCAGAGGGGAATTAAGATACAGTGTTGTCGGATCTTCTGATTTTTCCAGAGAAGATAAGATATTTCTATGCGAAGCTTCCCAAATTTTAAAGTCAGCAACTACAATTCATTGTGTGGACAACCAAAACATAGCTGCATGTAGAAAATGGCTTGTAGGCTACCAATGTCAGGCAGTGGAGAAACCCCCGTTTCACTTCTCTTCCCATCTGTACGCAAAGGTCTTTAGAAGGTTTTCATATCAGAATTAGAAGAGACAGGCATACAGGTTTGAGATCAAAAGAACTTCAAAAAACAAACAGACAAAAAAGAACTTCAAGGGAGAGTTTACACATCAATGAAGAAGTAACTCAACGACAGTTAACATTAACATCTACCAGAATTTCCTGGGCATCGGAACCAAGTTTCTATAATGAAATTAAGTAATAACACCTACATGTTCTTATAGCCAATACAGAGTTTTACAGTTTTCAGATTAATTTCTCTACTTGATCTGCCTATCATTATTTTTCAGATAATAACCTGGAAGCATGAAGCAATCAAACAGCTGGCCCAAGGTTCTAAGACTGCTCAGGGGCAGAGTGAAAGAAAATGGAACCTTCTTTTTCGGCTGCTCTGGGTCTTCACTGCGGTGCACGGGCTTTCTCTAGTTGTGGTGAGGGGGGCTGCTCTCCAGTTGCAGTGCGCGGGCTCCAGGTACACGGGCTTGGTAGCTGTGGCCCACGGGCTTAGCTGCCCAGCAGCATGTGGGATCTTCCAGGAGTAGCGACTGAATTCGTGTCCCCACATGGAAACTTCTGGACTTCAGTGATTGTTCTCACAAGGCACGGTGGCCCAGGTTATCTACTACACAGACACTGTTATCTATTTCGTTTTACTCTCTATAACATCCTAACAGTACAGCTCATTAGAGCTGGATCATTACAGAGAATGTAATCCAGTAGCTCTCAACTTTTCTCTGCTTCTGTTTTGTTCACATGTACAGCTCTTAATATCACCAAACAATTCCTACGTGCAGTTATGACCTTGGTTGGAGAGAGGCACTCAGGACCCTGGAGGGTGGAAGGAAGTGTGTGTGTGGAAGGACGTGTACGTGTAGACAGAACTGTGCCCTTGCAGACACCCCCTGACCATCACCCCGACCAGCTTGTTCCCTCCCCGGGGTTAAAACTTACTGGTCTAGTTCAACCCTGACAGGTTAGGAAACACAGGACAAGTTCAATGACTGATGGTCCCAAGTGCACAGAGTTATGAAGTGGCAAAGCCAAGTGTAAAATTCAGTCCCTTAAACCAAAATATAAGGTGAGAAGGGGACTATGACATCGTCAGACATTCTCACAGGCCCCACAGCAGGTTGCGGGGTTTTGGGGGGTGTTATTCTGTAGCTGTTGAGGTGTCCCTTCCTGGGACACAGGGCGCAGAGCTTCTCTTACCTCCCAGCCTTCCATCTCCAGTCCTCTCTTGCCATAGATGTCGTAGATCGCCCTGGTCTGGGGGTCACTGAGCACTGCAAATGAAAAACCCAATGTGTTTACAAAGCACTGAATCCTCCGCTTAGTGCTGACCACACCAGCAGCAGGCAAGCCCACCTCCCTTTGTCCTTCTCCTTCCAACCACAATCTTCCCAGAGACTCCACCATTCCTGGTGTGTCTTTCCTTCTACTTGCCTTCCAGATCCAACTAAGAACGTGTTTAAAGGTGGCTCCAGGTGGGAAATGTTGCATTTTTCATGTCCGAGCTACTTTGTGAGGGGTGCTGAGTCTGTATCACTAAAGGACAGGTGTTTTTAAAAGACTGTCCTAAGTTTCTGTCACAGTCTATAGAGTACCTTGGCTTGAGACAGCAAATTCCAGTTTCTAATAAAGCCTAATGTAAACCTAAGGACAGGCTTTGACTGGAAAAATCTGTCTTCTTATTTACCCTATAGAATTTCACTAACTCCTACAACCAACTATGTAAGGTCTTTTTTTTTTTTTTTTTGCACCTCTCTTCTTTATTTATAAGTCATTTTAAAAAGCACAAACACCTGTCACTATGGTGTCAGCCATGTCACCTGAAGTGCATCAGAAAAAGATTGTTCAATAAGAATGAGAGGGACTTTACTGGCAGTACAGTGGTTAGGACTCCACGCTTCTACTGCAGGGGGCCCAAGTTTGATACCTGGTTAGAGAACTAAGATCCTGCATGCTGCATGGTATGGCGAAAAAACTAAATAAATAAACAACTTAAAATATTACATTAAAAAAATTAAAAGGGCGGTAGCTAACTGACTGAACATCCGTACAGCTATTTCTACTGGGCTAACTTCTGTTCAAGACCTTTGAATCTCCCCACTCTCCCCTACACTGGCCCCTGAGAATTCCCATACATTTTTAGGTCTAATTAAAGAATGATGTAAATGACACTGTGCTGTGCTATGCTTAGTCACTCAGTCGTGTCCAACTCTTTGTGACCCTATGGACTGTAACCTTCCAGGCTCCTCTGTCCTTAGGGATTCTCCAGGCAAGAATACTGAAATGGGTTGCCATGCCCTCCTCCAGGGAATCTTCCCAACCTAGGGACTGAAGCCAGGTCTCCAGCATTGCAGGTGGATTCTTTACTGAGCCACGAGGGAAGCCCAAAAATACTAGAGTGGGTAGCCTAGCCTACCCCTTCTCCAGGGGAACATTCAAACCCAGGAATCGAACTGGGGTCTCCTACATTGCAGCAGATTCTTTACCAGCTGAGCTGCCAGGGAAGCCCTGTAAATGTCTCTTGGTTGGTTTAGTTGTTGGTTTAGTTGCGACATCATGTCCGACTCATGTGATCCCATGGACTATAGCCTGCCAGGCTCCTCTGTCCATGGGATTCTCCAGGTAAGAATACTGGAGTGGGTTGCCCTTTCCTTCTCCAGGGGATCTTCCTGACCCAGGAATCAAACCTGGGTCTCCTGCATTGCAGGCAAATGATTTATCAACTGAGCTATGAGGGAAGCCCGTGTAAATGACTCTATCCATATTCAAATCTAACAGGGAAGAAAGAAATGCTGACCATTGTAAAACCTGGGAACCAAACGTCTTAAGCTGATCTCTAGGATTTAAGAAGGAATTATTTATTCACCACCTCAGTCTCCCTTCAGGCCAAATACTGGGGCCAGGCCTGCTGCTACAACATGTTCACGAGCACTGGTAGGCTCTTCTGCAACTCTTCCCCAAACCTCCAAAACACCACAGTCTAGCTATGAGGGTAATTCAAACAGCCAAACACAAGAAAAGGAACAAGCTATATTCAGACCAGACAAATAGCCCTAACAGTTACGTCTGGTGAAGACATAGGCTGATTATACACACTGGTGTGCCACAGTCTCAGTTTTACTGGTCATTAAAATCTAACTTTTTGGTAAAACTATAGTGAAATATAGCAAAGTGCTTTTATGTCCACAATGAGAAATCTTTATTTCGTAAAGAAAATCTAATTTTTGGTCTGTTTAATTAAGAAGCAAATCACCAAGTGGCCCTGGAATGAATAACTTAGTTTACTTGGCATATATCCTAAGAGTGAGATCACATTTTTTTAACTTTAATTTAAAAAATTGTGGTTATAATATACACAACATAAAACTGATCATTTAAACCATGTGTAAGTGCACAATTCACTGGTGTTAATATATGCACTATGTTGTATAACCATCACCACAATCTACTAGAACTGTCTCATCCTCTCAAACAGAAACTGTACCTATGAGTGATTTTACTATTTCACAAGCAAATATATTATAAAATTTTCTCTTTGAAATATATGAGGTAAGTATAAAAATCTGAATTATTTGATTCTATTTCCTATTATGCTTTTTAACATCATTTTCTTCCTTTTGTTAGAACCTTGCCTTAACTGAATGCTACAGAACCAAGAAAATCACTTTCAGATGGAAAAAATGTTCTTTGTATCTTCTCACAAGAAAAGAGAGAACAATGTAAGCTTGTCTGTAGAGATCAGCCTTTCATGTTTAAGAGTTCCCTTTAGAAGAAAACGAGGTAACGATTTAAAACTGGAGTATCCCCCTGCAATTCAGATCCGGGACTATTACTTCACCTGCGGTCTCATTTTCTATTTACTGGACACATATTGATTTCCAAAGCAAAATACTACTCTTTCAAAGGACACTGTCATTAAAAAGCACTAAACTAACTGCTTCTTTTACGCACCTCGAAGGACTCTCTTTTTCTATCCTCTACAAATCAAGCCTCTTAAAAATCGAGTGTCTGCTACAAGACACTGTTGTTTCTACACTGGTGCTTCTACAGAGCCAAGCCCCACACTGACCTTCATAAGCCTGGTGAACGAGGTTAAACAGTCGTTCGGCCTGCGATTTGAGCTCTGGGTCTCTGTGCTTGTCGGGGTGGTAAAGCATACACAGTCGCCGGTAGGCCGCTTTCAGCTCTTCGGAAGAGGCCTGCAGGAAGAAAAATCCAATTAGAAGACAATCAATGTGACTTAAATATTATCGTGATCAGAATCAGCCTTGAAATGGGAAGTTATCAGCCACGTTCCAACATGTCTGCTGTCTACATGCAGGATATAATGAAGTTATGCTTTATTACTTCAATAAGGCCTCTTTTTTCCAGTTAATAAAGCGATCAATTATGTACATTGAAAGGAACTGTGTTTTGCTGGGAAATGCTGCTATCAGAGAGAATGAAAGCATGTGTCCCCACCCTGGTTCTCTGCACTCTGCGCAGAAACGAGAATCGTCACAGAGACCTGCTTGCTCTTTAACCCAAGTCATTCAAAGTCGATCGTGCCAAGGTACTCTCAACAGAGACTGTTCAGAAGGGGAGAAGAGCTATAAACCATTAGAAAGAAATGCCATGCATTTACTCGGTCTTCAGACAAAGGAAACTCAGTGAATATTCATCCTTAAAAAATCAAAGACATAAAATTATCAAATCAACGCATTTCTATTCAACCGCTAATTCTAAAAGGAGGCACACAAAAATGCTTCACTATCAGTAGTAAAAACAAGCCTCCTTACCCACAGCACCCAAAGGCTCAACACATACAACTCTCCAACTCCTTTTTACTTATTTATTGGCTGCCCCAGGTCTTAGTTGTGGCACTGGGAACTTTGATCTTTGTGGTGGCATGTGGGATCTAGTTCTCTGACCAGGAATTGAAGCTGGGCCCCGGGCCCTGTGACCCGGGTTCAATTCCTGGGTCAAGAAGATCCCCTGGAGAAGGGAATGGTTACCCACTCCAGTAGTCTTGCCTGGAGAATTCCATGGACAGAGGAGCCTAGCGGGCTACAGTCCATGGGATCAGAAAGAGTTGGACACGACTGAGTGACTAATACTTTCCTTTTCCCCTGCACTGGGAGCAGAGTTTTAGCCACTGGACCACCAGGGAAGTCCCTCTCCAGTCTTATCAGTAATCAGCTTGAGGGGAGAAGGTGCCATTAGAAGAGCACAGATGACACAGAGCACAAGCGGGCTCTGGGTGTGTTTTAACAACGCAGAAGGGAGGAAGGAGGAGGGCAGGCAGAAAGCCACTTTGTACTCTGCCTGACTCACAGCCACCAAGAGCTTCTCAGAAAGAGACTTCACTGGAGGCTCTGCAAACACCACACCATCTCTTTCACCACTTCTCTGGCTGGGCCCTCAGGTGTGCTCTGGGAAAGTACAATGTCTGATGTTGTATCAACCTCAGGGAACTTTTTAGTCTATCAGAGGTGATACCAAATGTGCAGCTTTGTCAGATTTGTTTTTAACTGGAATATAATCGCATTACAGTGTTGTGTCAGTTTCTGCTATACAGCAACCTGAATCAGCTATGTTGTTCTTTAGTTGCTATGCCTTGCTGGACTCTTTTCGACCCCACGTACTGCAGCATGCCAGGTTTCCCCATCCTTCTCTATCTCCCAAACTTTGCTCATATTCACAACCATTGAGTTGGTGATGCTATCTAACCATCTCATCCTCTGCTCCCCTCCTTCTCCTCCTGCCCTTAATCTTTCCCAGCATCAGCGTCTTTTCCAGTGAGATGGCTCTTTGCATCAGGTGGCCAAAATATTGGAGCTTCAGCTTCAGCACCAGTCCTTCCAATGAATATTCAGAGTTGATTTCCTTTAGGATTGACTGGTCTGATCTCCTTGCAGTCCAAGGGACGCTCCAGAATTTTCTCCAGCACTACAATTTGAAAGCATCAATTCTTTATCGCTCAGCCTTCTTTAGGGTCCAACTCCCATATCCATATATCCATATATCCATATATACATGTCTCCTCCCTCTTGAGCCTCCCTCCCACCTACACCCCATCCCACCCCTCTGAGCCATCATCGAGCAAGCTCCCAGTGCTATACGGCAGCTTCCTGCTAGTTATCTATTTAACACACGGTAATGTACATCCACTGGATCATGGAAAAAGCAAGAGAGTTCCAGAAAAACATCTATTTCTGCTTTATTGACTATGCCAAAGCCTTTGACTGTGTGGATCACAATAAACTGTGGAG